>CM067489.1:21703435-21743010 GCA_034552555.1 Semaprochilodus insignis | reverse complement strand
GGTTTTACAGGAGAGGGCACAAACCCAGTTTAATTCTAATGGAAGTCAATGGAACCAGACGTCTTTCCAAGCAGGTTTGGGCCATGTCTGTTGGTCCATTCTTCATGGAATCTTCGTACAGTGTAAACAGCAGCTCATGTGCTCAAATGATTCATAAAAGTAAAAATCAACAAAAATTGACAGACATGTTTTTCATTGGGCAGCGATGATATACAATATGTATGGGACATATTGTACAACACACTAATAGGTACTTACATAGGCATAATAATCATAGGGTATATTATTATTACATATAGAGACTAATCTACCTAAAATATATATGATATATACAGTAAGTATATATAGGCACGTACATATAATACTATAAATATAAAAGACATACTTTCATATATGATATGAAATATTTAATACTCACAGCACATACTATTATTAGATAAACTGAGACATAAATGCATGTATATAGGCACGTATATAAACACGTTATACGTACTAGTACCTACATATGTATATGGACATGTACTTACATAGTATGAGTGGGACATTTTGTTAGTACAGACCGATGCTTATATACGTACGTGTATAATACTATTATTATCACATATAAAGATTTATATACATATAATACAAATGGTATGTACAGTAATTACATAAGGGTATATAATATTACATATAATATTGTTAATACAAAGACATACTTTTATATATATGTAATACTGACAGCACATACTATCATTACATAACATGAGACATTAGAACATATATATATATATATATATATATATATATATATATATATATATGGATACTTATATGCTTGTAATACATAATAATACATATATGTATCTACATACATGCAATACTATTGTTATTACATATAGATGTTTATGTATATACATGCATTATTTACGTACAGGATACATTATTATTACATATAAAGACTTATATACGTATAGTACATATGGTACATGTGACACATATTCACACATACTTACATAATACGAATGGGACATATTGTTATTACATATAGATACTTATACTTACATATGGAACATATTACTAATATATATATATATATATATATATATATATATGACCTACAACCTACAGCAAGACCTTCATTTAAGCCTTAACAGTAGATAAACAAACCCAATAAATTTGGGTTCAAATAACAAAGCTGTGGCAAAAGTATGTGGACCTCTAGAATGATCAGTTTAGTATAGCTGATAACACTACGTAACAAAATTTTTGTTCCCAGCTTCTGTGTGTTATATTCCAATTGCTTATGTGTAAAACATGAACAAAAACAGATGTATTTATCACAAACTTTGTTTCTGTGAGCAGGACAATGAAATGAAAAAATAAAATGTATTACTTAGTAAAGTGTATAATATTAACACAGTGCAGAAATATAGATTGTAATGTAATATGTATACAGAAGAACGAAAGTTCTGACAAATCTTGTCTTAATAACGGCACTTTTAAACTTCTGCAGTGCTCGCATGTGAAATGAAGTGCCCACTGTTTGTCTTGATCCCTGACAGGCATGCCGAATTGTGCTTTGTAGGCCTCACACATCTTAGTAGATGATTTCACAGAGTACTTCTCACTCTTGTCTTGATAAATTGACCACAGACGTGGCAGAATGCATCTGCTGGATGCAGTGACCTCTTGATGCCATCTAAATTAAATTTAGCTATGTGTCCACTATCCACTCACTCAGCTGGAACATAAACTAGAACGGTAGTATTAACACACTTGTATTTATATTGCTATGTATAGTACTGTTCCATTCCAGACAGTTCTAGAAAGTTCTAAAAAATCTTGAAAGTTCTAGAAAATTCCAGACAGTTCTATAAACTTCTCAGGAGTTCTTACAGTTCCAGAAAATACATAACTAATTAAGTCTACTCAGCACTATATGTATCGCAAATGTTCTGGAAAATAGAGAACTTTTCAAAACATCATTGTCCTGATCACAAAACCAAAGTTTATGGAAAGCAATAGCCATTTTCAGTACATTTTAGGCCTAAGAAAACACAATTACTTCCCAGGAACAAGAAAATGTAATTTGTAACATAGTTAATTAATCGATTTGATGATGATCAGGTGTGAGTGTGGCTGACCGTACCTTAAAAAAAACATCTCCCTGAGTTTACACTATCAAAATCTGGTCTTTACCACATACTCTATATTTGTCAGTGAATGCCATGTTGCAGTCAAATGAGATTTCTGAGGGCCTAATGAAGAGGTTCCAAAATTACTTCTGAAGAGTTTGGACTCTTCTCCATTGAGTGTCAGGCAGCTGTACAAGTGGGGAAAATCAACATCATTTTTACTCCTCCATAAGGTGGACATCCATCAAAAATGGCTTCAAGAGTAAGGTGGAGAAAATTCTATGAACTCATCAAGAAACCCAGGGTAACATCTAGGGATCTGCAGGTCTCTCTTACATTGGCTATTGTCAGTGTTCGTGAGACCCCAATCAGGCAAACACTGGGCAATAATAGGATGTATAGAATGATGGCATAATAAAAGCCACTTTTCTCCAGGAAGAACATTGCTGCCTGTTTAAAGTTTCCCAAAGACCACTTGGATATGCCAGAAGACTACTGAAACAATGTTATTTGGACAAATAAGACACAATAGATCTTTATGACTTTATTATGTATGGTAAAAACCGAACTTGGCATTGCAGCATAAGATTCTTATCCCAACTGTGGATGAGCTGCAAGTGTCATGTTAGGCCATCCATTCATGAACTGAGGGTCAACAGAAGGTGCATCCTCCCAAATGACACTAAAAAGATCACAAAGAATAGTCCAAATGGAATGTGATAGCAGGATCCAAGATGTGGCGATCCTTGAAGCTGAAGCAGTTCTAGGATGAATGGACCAAGGTTGCTCTAAAGCGATGTTCAGGCCTGATCAACAGTTCCAGAAGGCGCTTAGTTGAAGTCAAGGGGGTCACACCAACACTGAATGACTGCTGTCCCTATTTATCCATTTCCTTGTGTGGAAAATAGATATTTTGTTGTTAGCATGACTGCTAGCTAACCACTGATGCCTTGGTTGAGTCTGTTGACCAATCAGAGGCTGTGTTCCTGACTTGCTGGCCAATCAGAGGCTGTTTTCTTGACTCGTCAATGGAACAATGATATTCTGAGGAAAATAAAATAAAGTCTCTATTGTGCAGTGTTCCAGAGATAGTAGGTCTTTTGTGTACAATGTACTTTGATATCACATACATCTCTAAAATGAGAGAGCTAAAAAAATACAACCTACACCGCTGTTATGAATTACGGCATACAGACTAATTGCCTTGTGGAGAGGACTTCTGAAAACAAGTTCACCAAACTGTGGTTGACAACAGAAAAATGAACGTAGCCATTCGTGTCTCATGCTGTGCCGCTATACACAGTCTGGCTAGCATGGTGTTGCAAAGCAGTTAAGTGGTATTCCGTGATGAAGGCTGCGGTGTCCTGGGTTAATTTCAATATATCTAACGCTCTTATCCACAGTTTCGGGAATTTTTGTCTGAGCTGAATGTAGCCTATGAATATGTGCTGTACCACACTGCGATCCGCTGGTTCACTCGGTGGGGAGTTTTGAAGCGTTTTGACTGCCTGCCCCCCGAGATCACCGCATTTAGGCTGTCCGAAAGCAAAATTATGCCGGAAATCACCGATGCAGAATGGAAATGGCATCTTAATATACACCTCCAAGGTGAGGGAAAACTAATCTGCGATATGCATTCGTATGTAAAAGCGTTTGAAGTAAAACTCGTTCTCCTCGGTAAACAGGTAAAGGAGGAAAACTTCTGAGCTGAGTCAGCNGCTGAGGCCCTGGGAATGTTGCAAAGTGAATTTCAGGTGAGATTTCGAATGCTTTATGTCCACGCAAAAGACATCCGACTTTTCCAGAGCCCTTTTGCAAGCAGGCATTGATTGTGTCGATCCAATTTACCAGCCGGAATTGGCGGAATTACAAAATTTTCACAACCTCAACGACGCATTCAGGCCAAGCACTTTGATTTCTATGCCTCTCCCCCCAATGAGACCTAGCCCAATCTCAAAAAAAACATGCACTCAAAATGACAGCCATTTTCGGTGAGCACCTACATCTGAGCAGACTTCTTGGAGGTTGAAAGACCTCAAATCTCCAATCAGATCCAGACTGATCAACACTTGCATGACCTATTACGACTGGCGGTAACGTACATGGAACCTGACGATGTATGTCTTGTCAGTCAAAAGCAGGTTCACAGTTGAGTCTGACTTATGGGGAAACACTGTATAAGATAGGAAAATAAATAATAAACATGTTCGCATTATCACTGTCAGCTACAAACATACAGCACAGCACATACATATATGACATGGTAAATAGTTAGATTAACTACAGATCAGATTAACTAAGGCGCTGTTGACTCTCTCTCTGTGTAGAATTTGACTCTGTGTTGAGCTGCTGGCGAGCAATGAGGGGTGAAAGCACAAAGAAACCCCAGAGATCAAACAGACAGCACAACTGCAGCCTTCCTTATATCAAATCACAGGCAAAATAAAAATAGTATTTAATTGCAATAAAAACAGCTTGCTTCTTTTGTAAACCATGCTCACTGAATTAAGCTCCATCACCATTTACTGAAATAAAGGTAAAAAAGTAAGGGATCTGAAAAACAGGTGGAAACTGTATCTTTTGGCTACAGGTTTAAAGGGTTAATCTTGAGAAATCTGTATTTACTTCTTGAGTTTGTGCCAAGCTCAGTTGGCCACCAGTTTGCTTACAAAGTCCATGATTACGTGGACAAGGCAATTGGGCAAAGGGGCAGCATGTGGTCAGCTTGCGCATGGCCAGATCTCATCCTTGCACCACCTAGCAGCTGGACACTCTTGTCCCACTGAGGACTGGTAGCTGCCATGCGGCAGCAGAGAGCACGACCTGCAGGGCCATGGGCCAGGAGACTAAAGCCAACAGCACTGACCCACTGGGATACCACACATGCCACTTGCACCATGGGTGAAGAACAGAGGGTAGGAATGGGATCAGATTCAGAATTATGAACAAAATAAAGTGTAGTAAAAAAGAATACTGGAGTTGGGAAAGGAAGGCAGACAATTCAGCACCTGGAGCACTCAGGCGCAGATTTAGAGAAACGCTGACGCAACGCTTTAGCCAAAAAATCTAATTTAAACAATTTCCCTTCCCTACTTTACTTCAGATGAACTCAATCAGCTAAAATATGTTGGGTGTAAGTTAGTTTCTTTAGTTCTTTGCTGGAGCTGTGAGGATAATACTCTAATAGCTTTGGCTAACAAATATGACATACCATTCTAAAATTAGACATTGATATATGATAGAGCCTTAAAAAAGTAGCCCTGCTCGTCTTGATGTTTGAATGTTCTCTGTACTTCCATTTCTATAGTCATATGCAGTTTGCACAGTGCTATCCTGGCAGCTGTAAGTTTCCATTACTTGTTAGCTACATTAGCTTTATGAAAGATTCAAACTTCAAACACCAAACATGTCATGGTTTATTTGGCTTCACTCAAAGGGGAAAACTGGCAATAGTGGATGTCAGTCTGTGCATGAGGGGCTGGATGTTGTTATGGTTGCACCACATCTGTTGTGGGTAGGCCTGTGTCCAGGCACACTAGATGCTAACTGAATGACTGGATGGCACTTGAAAACTGGTGCTCATAGGCAAACCAGTGGCCAAGCGAGGTAGCTTTAAATTCAGTAAAAAAGGCTAGACTTTAAAATGAAGCCTAGAAAGTCATTTCCTTCCGCCAGCCTAGACCATCATTGCTGGTCACAAGCGACTCCATTATATGTAGGGTTTTGGATGCTGGTATACTGGTCAGCAGCACTTACTATATTGGTCATAGCATGTGTTGTGTTTTGGTGCTGGTCAACAAGTATGACCATTCATAGTGACCTGCTAGGTTAGCATCAGATCAGCACTATACCAGCATAGACCAGCTTGAACCAGTAAGGGAAGCATGCTGGTCTGTGCTAGGTACTTTTAGCAGGGTTGTGCTAGGAACAATGCTTAACCACAGTTTTACATTTTCACTCAAATCTTGAACTATGCTATGGTAAAAGCAGAAGTCATGGCTCGGAGACAATTTACAGTGAGCATCTCGAACAAGAGACCACGAACAAGCTCCTTGAAGAAGCGAGCGCGATCAAATATCTAGCATGCGCTCTGCCCCTTTGCTAAAAAAAGCTGAAGCAGAGGGTAATAAATCTTCCTTTTCCTGCTAAATTCTGAATTAGAGCCTGCTAAGGTGGTGCGGTTATCCTGAGTTGGCGGTGTGAGGTTTGCAGATGGCCCTCTATTGTCTTGCTGAAGGCTTAAGGCTCTTTGCGCCAATACACTGAGGGGGGACTCGGATGACTAAAAGGCTATATAGTAGCCACCTGCGGTCGGCTTTATTTATTTAATTATTAATTTGAAGCCTCACCGCTGACACTTCGGACGGGCCCTAATTGATGCGAATTGACGCCGCTCGCCATAGATAATGGCTTTTTGGGTGTCTCTCTCCACCCGCAGTTCATTCAGTGTCGCCTCACAGCAACTTAACTGCCCTTAAAATGTCTGCCAGCAACATGGGAGCAGTTGGGGCAGACAGGATTATCAGTCTTTGTTATGTTGGAGTGTCTATTATGCCGGCCCTCTCTATTCACAATGGACCCTTAAGAGTGTGTCAGTTCTGGCCACATAGCAAAATACCCCGCAGACAAACATGCTAAGCAACGAGCACTTAGCCGCAGATGCAGTAGGCTAGCAAATAAGCTTTTTAAAAAGAGCAGGAGAGCTCCGATACAGGTAAGGCGCTTGGGCGATTATTCTGTCTCTCTGTTACTGCGAGCGGTTGGGGCCTTATCGTCATGCCATGGTGAGAAAGCGTCCTTCATTGTGTCCATGAGTTGGGTGAAGTGCTCATTTGTCTGCTGCTCCTTTGTAATAATGAATTAGTCCATTGACAGCGGAGGCAGGTCATTAGTCCAGGCTTTAACCGTTCTGCTATTGGTCATTTGTCACATGTGAAAACTAGAATATTAGCATTGATTAATGGGTCCAATTCTGAATGACTGTGTATATGCCATGCGCATATGCATGAAAAGAAAAACCCAGTAAATGAATGAGGAGCTGATGGCCAACTCTGATGTGACCGGGGCCTAACTGGTCTGTAGGCAACTCTATGCATGCAGGGTGGCGGAGGGTGGCGGTGCTACCGTGGCAAGCATGCCGTTTCCGATTAGCCTCTGTGCTACTGAGAGAAAAGTGATTCGGTGCCCCTGCGGTTCCACGAGTACTGTGTGAATTTTCTGGCAAAACGTGGGCCTGCTGCGTGTCTAATTTATTCATTATCCTCCCGAGCGATGCTCTCCTCTCTGTCCTACCACTGCCTTTACCTCCTTTTCTCTCCTGTCTTCTGTTAGCAACTGCCGAGTTAATGCTTAATACAGCAAATTATCTGTGGAACTTTTAAACTGTGTCTTAGCCGAACAGGAGCTAATCCACTTTGCTTGTGCGATTGAACAGATCCAGCCTGGTGGGGAGTGGACAGATTCTTTTAGCTCCACTTCTCTCAAATCCTGCACGAGCCTCCCTTTCGGCCCGTAACAGCAAACAGCTCTTTCTCACACAGCACTCGATACTCCAGCATCCTCGCTGGATTTCAAACAGTGCAGTTTAAGCATGATTAACCGTGATTGACTGCTATTTCCGTCCGTGTTTGTGGAACACATTAGCATAAAGCTACTTGGCGCACGGTAAGATACAGAAGGCCTGTGTTGATATTCACCCTCAGGGAGAATTCAACTTTATTTAGATCTCATGTTCATCATGTAATAAATTGCCCTTTATTGGATACCGGTACTGAATAGCCAAGGTAGGTGTCTCTCGCTATGTGTGAACAAGTAGAAAGTGCTGTAGTTACATTAAAATACATTCAGTCATTTAGGTAATGTTGCCATGTTGTAGTTATTCTAATTATTGAAAATGTTCAACATGAATCACGCTCATCAGGTCAGTCATACCTGAAGATGGTGAATTTACGTTCAATTACACCAATAAATAAATAAAAGAAAGAATAATTTTCACTGTAGTAGTAAAAATATTTATACCATTTAATCTACAGCAAATTATTTTAATAAATTCTGTTATATTAATTTAAGGTAAGTCTGGATTTTAAAACAAGGTACATGGTAACAATGTAGGGTTTGCTAAGAGAAAATGTGCCTGCTTACAGAACAAGAATTGCAGCCAGTGTTAAATAAATAAATAAATCAATAAATAAATAAATAAATAAATGAAGCCTGTCTGACAAACATCTCTGCCCGAAACATTGCAATAAATGAGCATCTGCAAAGCCACTGCTCCTAATCTGTTTGTCCGTGTTGTAAGGAATGATCACATAACATTTCGCAGCTTGAGCTTCTTTTTTCCTTGTTTCTTTTCCTCCAGGCAAAGACATTTGCTATTTTCAAATGGGAGACTGTTACTTACCCCGGCTTCTTCGGCAGACTGGCCGGCTGAGGGGGCGAATGTGATTTATTCCTGTTTACTCAGATTCCCCCTAAATCGCTAAATGGTTTGAAACTTACTTCTGACAGCCTGCCATTAGAGACTGCTTGTATGAAGATCATTTGCGGTGGAGACAGGATAGTGGCCGTAATGGATGTCTTGTGCCTTATGTAATTGTAACCTGAGAGGGATTAAATGGGCTCTCTCATGAATACTTTGTGGTTGTGAATGTGAAAACAAAAGACACACATGGCTGCGAATGGACTGATGACCATTTTGTTATTTTACTACAATCACTTTTTAATGAACAAAGAAGCAATAGAAGTAGGTTGAGTAGTAAGAAAGAAATCTGTTAGAAACAGATTTTTCTATGTAGCAATATTAAAATTGGGCATACATGGAAATACTTATTTGGCATAAGAAGTATTTGGGAAAGTCTATTGTGGATTGAGACTATTTGGGAATATCTTGGGAACATTTAGGAATATCTGTTGCGGAATGGGAATATTTGGGTGTATCTATTTGGGAGTGGAACGTTTGGGAATATCTATTTGGGAGTGGCAACATTGGGTATATCTATTTGTGAAATCCTTTTAGGGTAGGGAATATTTTGAAGTATCTGTTTGGGATACGGAAGTTTTCAAATATCTAAATATTGTGGAATAGTGAATCTTTGATAATATAAAGAGAACATTTGGGGAATATATTTTTGGGAAAGTAATTATTTAGGCAATATATTTGATTATTTAGGCTAGGGAATGTTTGCGAATATCTATTTGTGAGTGGGATTATTTGGGAATATCCATTTGGCAGAAATATTTAAGTATATCTACAGTATTTGGGAGAATATCTGGTTGTGATAGGAAAGTTTTCAAGTATCTATTTCAGGAATGTCTTGGAATATCTGCGTGGAATAGTGGTGTTTGATAATATACAGTATACAGTATACTGGAGACATGGAATATTTGGGGTTTATGTTTATCTATATATATATCTATTTGGGATAGAAAAGTTTTCAAATATGTATTTCAGATAAGCAACATTTTGGAATATCTATGTGGAATAGTGAATATTTGATATTATATGTTGGAGATTTTTGAGGAAATTGATGATTTATGGAATATGTTTTTTGGAAGGTGAGCATTTGGGATAGGGAATATTTCCTCAAACAGAATGAAATGTTTATGATTTTACTGGATTCTAGAGAAAATAAAATATTGAATACAAATCAAAAAATCTCAGGAAAGCTAGTCTCAGTTGGCTCAGCTGCCAGAAACAACTGCTGATACAAGTCTTCTCAGTGAGGTCCCTACTGCACTCACAAAACCCACTACATCTGATATGAGAACGATAAGATGAAACCTCAAATGCTGATGATCCTGTATTGCCTCGTGGGATGAGGCCGTTTATAGCCGGGACACTCCACTATTGTTTTTGCTTACACCGTAACATACTGCTGACTCAAGTTACAACCACGCGTACAGTGAATTTTGCCTCGACATTCAAAACTGAACTTTTAAATGAGTTCTCAGAGCCCTTTTATTCCATGCCCCTTTCTCAAAAATGCATAATTCGTCCAAGAAACAAGAGACTGACCAAATGGGAATGGGAAAAAGAGAGGGGTGTGAGGATGTGCCCTTATTGAAGGTCACTAGTGAAAATAGGAATAATTATAAGCAGTCTAATTCCAATCATTTTTGTGCATATCTTGTCCTGACCAAAGCCACAAATGTGCACCTGTCACCAGTCTTAGTACCCACCTTTCACAGCAAAGGGACCACTACATTTTTCTCTGACTTTGCACAAAAAGCTCATTTTGACTGATTTAACCCCTCAAGCCAGGTTTCGACCTTAACTGTCCCTAAATGAAATAAAGAGGGGTTCAGACATCCCAGGACCGCGTTGTGTCCCATTTGCTGACAGTTAAAGTTTTGCTGTTCTATTTACCAAAAAAGAAACCTTCAGGAATTTGTCCAGGGAGAGTTATTACAACATAACTCATAGATGATGAAATGGTGTATAAATCACATTAAAATGCAATTTTGTCGTCCATCGCTAATGAAACAAGGATATGCATAACATTAATCACACACATTGATCTGGTCGAACAGTCTGCACAGGTTAATGTTGCATATGAAGGTTTGGCTTCATGTCACTGATATAGGCATATTCCATGCATGAGAGCATTCTTTTCCATGTGGGAGAAACTGGTTATTGGAAACTCTTGAAAATAAAGGTATTAAGTCCCAAAAATATATCAGTGGATAGTTCTTTAAAAAAACAGTTCTGGTAAATGAGAAGTGCTTGTTTGAAGTACCTTTTAAAGTGTAAATAAGTTATACATATTGTAAAAGTTATGCACCCAAAATTGACAGACAATGTCTTTTTTCAGCACACTTTTGCTATACTGTAATAACTACATAAACAGTTCCTTTTTAAGGACACATGAAGGAAAACTTACCAGTCTGGCTGTGGATTACACACATAGAGGAGTGAGGGTCAGTATGACTGTAGATTAGACAGATAGAGGGGTGCGGGTCAGTATGGCTGTGGATAAGACACATAAAGGAGTGTGGGTCAGTATGACTGTGGTTTAGACACATAGACGAGTGACGGTCAGTATGACTCTGGTTTAGACACATAGAGGAGTGAGGGTCAGTATGACTGTGGTTTCGACACAGAGGAGTGAGGGTCAGTATGACTGTGGATTAGACACACAGAGGAGTGAGGGCCAGTATGGCTGTGGATAAGACACATAGAGGAGTGCGGGTTGGTATGGCTATGGATTAGACACATAGAGGAGTGAAGGTCGGCACAGCTGTGAATTAGACACGTGAAGGAGAATTTGCCAGTCTGGCTGTGGATTAGATACATAGAGGAGTGAGAGTTAGTATGGCTGTAGATGGACAGATAGAGGGGTGCGGGTCTGTATGGCTGTGGCTTAGACACATAGAGGAGTGAGGGTCAGTATGGTTGTGGATTAGACACATAGAGGAGTGAGGGTCAGTATGGCTGTGGATCAGACACATAGAGGAGTGAGGGTCAGTATGGCTGTGGATTAGACACATAGAGTAGTTAGAGTCAGTATGGCTGTGGATTAGACACATAGAGGGGTGTGGGTCAGTATGGCTGTGGATTAAACACATAGAGGAGTGAGGGTCAGTATGGCTGTGGATTAGACACATAGAGGAGTGAGGGTCAGTATGGCTGTGGATTAGACACATAGAGGAGTGAGGGTCAGTATGGCTATGGATTAGACACATAGAGTAGTTAGAGTCAGTATGGCTGTGGATTATACACATAGAGGGGTGTGGGTCAGTATGGCTGTGGATTAGACACATAGAGTAGTTAGAGTCAGTATGGCTGTGGATTAGACACATAGAGGGGTGTGGGTCAGTATGGCTGTGGATTACAGTTTAAGGGATCTGCTCTGATTGAGTACTCACAGTTTGTTGTCTGATGGGTAAAGGAAGCAATGCGAGAAGGGAAAAATGTATGAGGAAGGAGGGATGATAAAAAAACAAACAGATGCATTCAGAGCAACACTGAACTCATCTGCTTGGAAAAAAAAACAAAATCCCACATATATTTATATATATATATATATTAATAAAAAATGTACACTAAAATTATGTGGAAAATAACATATGTTTCTCAACAACTGTAGTGTTGGTGTACAATAATTTAATCTCATAAATTTCAATGAGATTCGATCCCTGAGTTAATACACAGAGTCTAACAGCAACTGACAGTTTTGAGTATTGTCCATTCATATGTCAATCATTGCACCATTTCACAAATTCAGAAAGTCTATTAGCATTGTGAAAGGAGTGAACAGGTCTGCGATTTGTTTGCCAGGCACTGAGAATTGGGTGTTTTTTTATTCTCTGTCCTACAGCTAAAAGCATTTCAAGACAATCAAAAAAGAGGCTAATTAAGTCACACAGACAGAATACATTATTCCTACCAATATATCATTGTTGCTTTCATAGCATCTTCAGATATGTCAAGAGATTTCATCAGCAGTGTTATGCTCACTATACAGAATTTGCTCTTTGTTTGACTTGTGTTTGACTCGCTGTGATAAGAATGACAGGCTGGATCTTTTCATGTTTCATTCAGCCTCCATGATGGACTGCGACATTGAAATTCAGGGTAACTACACAGTCTCACTCAAATCGTCATGATGATTTTAATGTGAAGAGTAAATAAAGAGTTTTTTAAACGAACGAGAGTTGTGTCTTCTCTGATACTCTGAAAAACATACATTCCTAAAAATAACAGTTCATGCTTTAGATATGGAGGCACTTTAAAGAGTCCACATCTTTTTGGCATTTCTGTTCCTTTGTTTTTCTCTGATTCCACATGTGATATTTGTGTGGGTTTATGCATCAGAAATGTCAAAATGTATTTTTACATGACTAATTTCCGACCTTTCTTTATCCCTCAGAATTAAGCAGGATGTTGCCTCATAGCCGAGTCAAAGTTGTAGCTCATGGCCTAGTCCCATTCCATTGTCACAATGCACAGTCCCCTCCTTGTGTCCCACTATCATGGTCAGAAGTGTCCTGGCTTGTGGATTAGTCAAACCCTTCTGGTGTGGTGAGAACTCAAAGTCCCAAGCTCTAGTCAAATTCCATTGTCACCACACAAATCCTCGGCTTGTGGCCAAGTCAAACTCCGCTACCATGGTGACAAGTGTATTGACTTGTGGCCTAGTCAAACTTCTGTACTACGGGGAGAATTGTTCCAGCTCGTGGCCCAGTCAAACTCCTGTACCTTGGTGAGAAGTGTCTTGACTTCTGGCCTTGTTTCGGGTCATGGCCCAGTCCAACTCTTGTGCCACAGTGAGAAGTGTCCTGATTTGCAGCCTAGTCAAACTCGACTACAACAGTGAGAGGTGTCCTGACTTGCGACCTAGTCAGACCCCAGCACCACAATGTGAAGTGTCCCAGCTCATGGCCCAGTCAAACTCTTGTAGCACAGTGATGTGTCCTGGCTTGCAGCCCAGTCAAACTCCACTATCACAGTGTGAAGGGCCACAGCTCACAGACCAGTCAAACTCCACTATCAGACTGTGAGGGGCCACAGCTTGCAGACCAGTCAAACTCTAGTATCCCAGTGTGAAGGGCCACAGCTTGCAGACCAGTCAAACTCCACTACCACAGTGTGAAGGGCCACAGCTCGCAGACCAGTCAAACTCCACTACCACAGTGTGAAGGGCCACAGCTCGCAGATCAGTCAAACTCCACTACCACAATGTGAAGTGTCCCAGCTTTCGGCTCAGTCAAACTCTACTACTACGGTTCACTTGAGAGTGTCCCAGCTCCCATCCATTTAAACTGTACTGCGATGAATTACCCCAGCTTGTGACCGCCTAAATTCTGCAACCTTAGTGAGAAGGTTGCTTGCGGCCATTCAAGTAAGTGTTAGAGTAGTTGCTTCCAGCCCAGTCAAGCACTTCCACCACCATGCAAAGTCTCTGATGAGCAGGCAAAAACAAACAAACAAACAAATCACAAACATACCGCAAACAATACAAATCAAATGAGCAAAGAAACTGTAAAGCAGCAGCTAAAATACTTACAGCATTCTTACACCACACACACACACACCGAGCAGTTTTCAGAAAGCCTGACTCTTTATAACCGAATGGGTGTTAGAGTGAGGTCAAACTAGGGGTCAAACTGCTTTAGACACAGCATTGCACAGGTCATGTATTAGATTTCAGGTGTCAAGAGCTGCCAAAATAGCAGCATCCTGGTGCTTGACTATAACTATAATCATTCATTCGGTTCGAGCTGTTATATCTCTGAACGAGAAACGCAATGAATTGTAGCCAGTGGCGATGCTTGTTTTAAACTGCATCTTGCTGCCCTGTGACAATTTATATTTCATTATGAAGATGTATTTTCACTTTCAGCAAGGCAGGCACTTTTACTGCAGGATAGATTGCATGATGGAAAGCAGAAATGTGACTGGAACAAGTTTAGCCATGGATATAACTGTCAATTCTTTGTTCGGTTGAACTCAAATGTCCTTCAGTGTAGATAATGGTTATATCTAGGAATGCACAGCAGGACTGAAGGCCATTGAAAGTGGTTGAAAGTGATGATCTCAATCAGCTCAGCGCATCTGAAGAGCCACGTCTAATTCCATAAATTGCACAATACACACACACACACACACACACATATATATATATATAGATAGATATATAGATAATTTTTTTTGCCTTGGGCAGAGCCTTGCAGTGTGAAGACAGATCTTCTGCTGAATGCTCTGAGGAGATATCAGGACAAGTGAAGCGAAGTGGGCTGTGTGCAGTGCCTACTGCACAATGACGTTGTGAGAAGTCTATCTGGGGAGACTCTGCTAGATTCTTCATACCTGAGATAGAAAGCTCACATTCTTGAAGAGGTGTCAGAAAGGACTCTTTGGAGTGATGCTGCAGAAGAACTACTTTTGGTTTCCTGAAGAACTTTTCAACAATTGGTTCTTTAAAGAAGCATCTCTGTAAATGAGAAGTCTAAAGAACCTTCAGGAAATCTGAAGAATGATCACATATTGTGAAAGTTGTATTCCAAATTAATGGACTTTCCTAGAACGGTACCAAGCCAGGAACTGTTTAGGAACCATGTATTTTCTGTCGATAGCTGATTATTTCACAGTCATAGTTCTTTGAAGCAAGCAATATTCTACCGCAAGTGCAGAATTTGTACCTCATGTGCCATACTTGAATTCATACTCCAAATAATAGGGGGCACAGTTCACCAGAAAATGCCCAGTCACTCCTCCTTCCTCCACACTCCTAACAAGTCCAGAAAAAACGTTCCGAGTTCAGCATCTAACTTCATCCCTTTACTCAGCAAGAGCATCTCCAGCAATGGAAAGCAACACCAATGTTAACTCTTGCTTTGCTTCTATTTCTATTATTTCCTTCATTTGCTGCCAAGCATGGTTTTGCGTTCAGATGTCTTCTCAGAAAGGAAGGATGGATAGAAGCACCTGTACATTTTTATTTAGATCTGAAGGAAGACTGGACCCTACTGTTTATCTAATGGTGACAGTGTTGGTGTTGTACCAGGTCTTACATGGTTGCTGGGACTTTTTCTTTGTCTCTTGTAATATTTTTTGAACTCCAGTTTTGGAATCTCCTGCTTTTGCACCTGTTTTTCCAAGTTTAATGATGTACTTAACTGACAGGAAGGCAAAACAGCAGTAATAATTATAAAAATATTGATGATTATCATTATAGTATGAAATAGCTTCATTACCACTTCAAATACGGAACGAGAGCAACGTTTGACTATGATTTAGGCCGATTTATGATTTATGTTTTTATTTCTTCCGAAGATTTATTTATTGGAAAACACTAGGGAAGGATTGCGGGAAATGGAGCAAAATTTCCATTACCACATGGGAATGCGTTTTCCAGGTAAACGCCGCCATAACATGTTTGTGTAATTGTTACCATCCGATCTATATTCGGAATCATCGCCTTGTCAGCAACTAAACTGTATAATAGAAAAGAAGACCTGCGAAGAGCACAAAGGACAGCAATCCTGGCTATTCATTTCAGGGCACAAGAATACCGGAATTTGTAAGGCTTTCCGAGCACTGCTCCTTGCCAAAATAGAGCGAAAGCAAAATGTATGTTAATATATGTTAATCTGTGATAATGACATGCAAATGAGTACCTGAATCTACAATACGACGTATGACTGATGGCAATTGCTATGCTGGAATTCCCTCGTATATGTACGGAGCTGACTTTATTGATTATTTTGTGCTTCAGGTACTTTTCACAGCTTGGCCATTGGAGACTCGTCAAGTGTAAATTTTCTTACACCTGAATATGAGTGCTTTCAGTTTGAAGACGGGTTCGATAACAGTGACGCTTTTGTGCCCCAATAGCTGACTGTTTGCGGTTGGTCGAGTAAAGCTCCATACATTTAAGAATATTCCATGCTGCCTTGACCTTTAACTGCTGCGTTGCCTGTGGCTGATTATAGGCAACATGGCCCATGACATGGAAAGCTGTTTCAGGCCATTAGTTGGTTATTTATTCCCTTAAAGAGACATCAAGTTCCATGTGTCGCAGATGTGGCCTGTATCGAAGCTTTTTAAGGCACAGCTTTCAGACATTTGAACCATGTGGTCTGTGCAAAAGTAATGGCACTCTGGGAACTCTTAACATACTTCAGAATAAGAAAGCACGAAAGAGGGAAAAAACACAACATGATACCCAAAGACACAGTATGTAATATGATATTTAGTTTTTATGATGTTTGCAAAGACAAAGTACAGCAGCAAAACAGAGCATCACATTAACTAAGGATATATACACCCATCATCTAAAGAATAGTTGTACCCAGAAGGAAGTGTTGAATTGCAGTGCTACTGGGAAAGAAGATAAAAGTTACCAGTAACAATAAATTATGATACATTTAGACTGATATGGGCAATATTTATTGAGGTACACATACAGAAGTAGTGTCTCTCAGTATGGCGTTGGGCCACCATGTTTGCTAACCCAACATGCCAGATGTCTCAGCATGGAGTTGTGAAGGTTCTTAATGGTGTCCTGCGATAATCTATCCCATGCAGCTTGAAATCAGTTCCTACAGATTTTGCGGTAGAGGTGGAGGTGGAGTGACTCCGGGCCTTCTCCGCCAAGACAAAAGCGGGACTTGACACTGAAGATGACCCTCTGCTATTCTGAGTCACTCCATGACAGTCTGGCATGACACCATTGCAGTCTTTGGCGATATTGATGTGGTGTTAAGGGCAGTCGTTGTAATGCTCTGCGTGTATGTAGTTCTGCGTCATTCAGTCGTCTGCTAATAGTACTGGCACTAACAGGATGACTCATGGAGGGAGTCACTGCTGTCAATGTCTGCAATCGTGGCTGTTGAGTCAGTCAGGTACAGCAAATAGGCCCGCCCTTGCTTACATCACTTTCACACGTCTCAAGATTTCAAACCTACCCCCCATTCCTGTTATTCCTGAGTGCAACTATGTGTGCAGCTATTCTTTTGATGATGAGTGTAAGACGATGTGATAATAGGCTGACATTCATGCTGCATTCGGCTGAAGCTTGCAACTCGGAATTTTCCTCCTCCAACTGGAAAAACATCATACAAAACATCTCTTCAACTGGGAATTCCTACTTAGAAAATCAGGATGATGTTCTCAGCACTAGAGCTCACTGTCTGACATCAAATCAGCATGGCTGCTCACACTATCAACAGCAACAAAGCATCATTTCTCTACTTTTAAATGAGGTTTGCTTTAGATCAGTCAACATACAGGCCTAGTATTTAGTTTATGTATAACATTCATCATAAAGTTCACTGTTTTAAGAAGGCAAATACATAATCAACTTTAAAGCTATCACTTGTATCAATAACTTTAGCTAACAACACTCGCTTTTACAGAGACATCCATGCTTTCCACTTTGCAGCTCATGCAGAGGTGACACGATACTGACCTCCAACTGACAAGCCGAACATCCATCAGTTACTTTCTATGCAGACTTTTTGCTAGATGCTGTTTATAGGCTCTGAACCTGTCTTGAACAGTGCTGTAGAAGTACTGCTGATAACCTATTGCACTATAGTGCTCTACCCTACTTCAGAATGCCTAAATATAGTATTTGTCCTTATGGAACACAGCATATTGAGTACTGTAACAGATGGAGTGATGGGGGGGAAAGTGAACCAAAAATGCAAAGGGCTCATATAGGGAATAAACAACAGGAGGGAAGAGCAGAGCACAAACTAGCAGAGGGTAAAATGTAACATGGATATTGTATGTAGTTAAATAGGTTCATGGTGCTTTTACTCATGTACACATGTATCCACCAGCAAAATGTGTCTGCAGACGGACAGATATATCTTGAGATTCACTATGACCGATTGTTTCTTTTCAGTTAGCAAGTAGTTTGGTGTTTAAGCTACAGAATTCACACCTACATTATTTTAATATGGCACGTTTTGAAGAACCGTAACAGTGAGAGCTAACAAGATTAAAACGCGGCCTCCTCACAGCGGGGTTATCTTACAGCCAGCAAGCAAACTACAAGAGTCCTTATCCTACTGTATAACTTCAAAGCAGTGCTGTTCTTGGATATTTCTGGACCTTTAGTGATGCTTCAAAATGGGCATTGGTGGGGAGTAAGCTGAGATCAACCGAAGGGTCACTGCTGTTGTTGCCGCCACCCCCAGTGGTGCAAGGGTTGGGTTGATACCCTGAGGGAGAGGATGTGGCTCGGGATTGGGGGTGCATTTGAACAAGGAGTGTGTGTCCTGCCGTATGTTCATTTACTGGGCGGTGAACATTCCAAAACCCCCACTGCAGAGAGACAGGGGGTCTGCTCAGACTTTGTGAGGTCACCGGGACTGTTGGCCATTGAAAGGGGGGCAATGTAGCATCCCACTACTGGCTTGTTCATTTGTGAAAAGACTTGTAATCTTGTAAATAGTTGTGGCCGCTAGTCCTAAGATTGATCTGTGAGATGTGTGTGCTTTATAGTGCTTTGCTGTGTCAGACTGTGGGGTAGTTTGTGTGGGTTTGTTGTTTACCATGTGCAGGATATGTGTGTGCTAAAATTGGCCTGCCTGCTTGGCTGTGTTTTCTAGTGCTGCTGTGGTCATAAAAGAGCATTTGTATGAAGTGCTATGTTTCCTCTATCTTCTTGCTGTACCCCACAATATATGTATATTTTGTTGTGCTGATTTGCTTTTCTACTAAAAATAAATAAGTTTAAGGTAATAAATAAATTTACTACGTTAGACTCTCTTACACGATATATATATATATATATATATTCATCACGAAATTTTCACGCAGGGTAAACGACTGCTGCTGTGTTCAAACGATGCATAAAAGAAAAAATGGAGATACCTGTTTTTCTTTCGACAGCAATGATATGATATATAAAAGACTAAAATTATTTAGCAAAAACCAAAACACAAAGTTGTGCCCCGCTCTCTCTCATAAAGAGAATACACTTAAGTTTGCTTGGAACATTTTGTGCTGTAAATCCTACCTAGCGGGTAGAATCTCTGTTGAGTGTTATCTAATGTTGAAACCTTGTGAAAGGCCTTGGAGGTTATTTCAGCAATAATAATTACAAGTGAGTTCAACAATGATATTAGGTTTCAATTATAGTGTGTAATTACTCTGAGGTACAGTGTCTCTCCCATTTAACAACTGGATCTGAATGATAATGTGCATATTAACAGTAGATGGCACTAGACTATCATAGACCAGGTTCTTATTCTGTAGGAACTTTTATTAGCCCTCCACAGAGAAGTGGGTTACAGGCAGAAACTCTGTATTTAGCACGATGGGGACAAAGCCCACCTGGGAAATACCTGTATGTTAACTATTTAATGGACTTACTGAGACACTGAATGGACCGTTGAAGATGGTCAAAAGACAACTGCAGCTCCGCCTGATATAACGTGTACATTCTTTAGAAGCCTCCCAAAAGCGAGAGACCATCGCTCTGTCGGTGAGGTCATGATCACTCTCTTCCTCCCTCTATGCAACAGAGAGTTGCCAGGACACTCGTCCATCACAAAATGAATCAATAACCCATTTAGATCACACAAATAAACTCACGTCTTGTTCAGCCGTCATTGAGGAAATAATGAGATGTAGAAAACAGATGAGCCCACGCAAATTCATGCCTAATCTGCCATTAAACACTACTTTCAACACATCAATCATATATGCAAGTGCAGCAGTTTTGATGGGGTGTTTTTGCCAAATATGATAAACTAATCAGCAAGCGTTAATCTCTGAATGTTTCAAATACATACCTATGATAAAATAACCTGTGTGCTTAACCTAAAAGAAATTATGATTTACCACTCCATTACCACTCCTACTGCTACTACAACTACTACTGCTAATACTGCTACTCCTACTACCACTCCTACTACTACTACTACAACTACTACTGCTAATACTGCTACTCCTACTACCACTCCTACTGCTACTACTACAACTACTACTGCTAATACTGCTACTCCTACTACCATTCCTACTGCTACTACTACAACTACTACTGCTAATACTGCTACTCCTACTACCATTCCTACTGTTACTACTACAACTACTACTGCTAATACTGCTACTCCTACTACCACTCTTACTACTACTGCTAATACTGCTACTCCTACTACCACTCCTACTGTTACTACTACAACTACTACTGCTAATACTGCTACTGCTGCTACTACAACTACTGCTAATACTACTACTCCTACTGCTGCTACTACTACTACTTTTACTACTACTAATAGATAAATAGATAGATAGATAGATAGATAGATAGACACTTATTTATCCCAAAGGAAATTTACCAGCCAGTAGCAGTTACAAAATTACACAATACAGCACAGTAATACAATACAAAAAAGGGTTGTACAGTATGAAAACATAAGTAAGCACCGGCTCAGCAAAAAAAACAAAAAAAAAAAAACTAATGTTATTATACCCTTGAAATCCTGGTATGCTTACTAAGGCTTACTATTCAATAACTACATGGACTATAATACAAACTGGCTTGAGTTATTCTTGGGTTAAGGAGTTGTGTAAGGTACAACTTTGGAAGTTATTTATATTTATATTAATTTTTACTCTATGTTTCTAGTGTGAATTGGGCAAGATTTTTACATCACTGGTACCTATTTTTGTAATAACATATAGTTGGTAGAAATGTAACTAAGGTCAAATTTCAATATTCAATATGGTGTTCTATTCCATTCTTACTTTTATATATATTTTTAGTTCTTTTAACATCTCTGTATGCTTTTTATTGTGTATTATGTTCATTTAATATTGTGCATTTATCCTATCTTTTAAATATTCTATCTTTATATTATATTATCGTTTCATGTCAGCAGGCAGTTGTGAAAGCGTTTCACTGTGTACGACTATATATGTGACAAATAAACTTTGATTTAATTTGATTTGGTTTGCAATCTGGGCAGTGTATCAAAGAGTTTGTCCAAGGTTTGGTAAGAATATTAGTATATTAATTATATAAGTTACATTAGATAGAAGCTCCTTCCCACAAAACAAGACCCTCTGCTCAACAATACCTATTACTTCATAAACTAATCATGATTAAAATCCTGATTAGTAGTTTATTTGTTTATTAAGAAACAATTGTGGTGTTTGTTATAATGTGTATACATTAATTAATGATAAATAATTATTAATCTGTGATTAGTTCATCATTAGTTAGCTATGAAGTAAGAGGTAATAAATTTTGAAGTAATACTGAATGACTTATTATAGAATTACATCACCTACCTGCCACTACACCTGGTCTAATGTGCAAGACCTGCAGCACAGCAAGTTTGCAGTTGTTTTTCTTTGAAATGTAAATCTTAAATCCAAGGGAAATCTGTACTACTGTCATTTTACCCAGAATGCTCTGGATGCTGTTAGATCCCCTCTTTACTTAATCTCAACAGAACTTGCTGGAACTCTTTGGCTTTTCTTGAGGCTCAACCCTCAGTTGGCTAGCTCAGCGCAGCTTTAGCGGACTCTCCACCACAAGCCCTGTCTGCTGGAAATGGATGGCAAGCAGTGATTTGTAGGGGGCTAATGTTGCTGATCAAACTGCAGATGTTATCCGCACCAAGACTAGTAAAACTACCTTCCTCTGATCGCATAACTGAGGCATCCAGAACAGCAAGATACCAGGAGGAACTCGCCTTAAGCCAGCGGATCGCAAGCGAAGCAAATTGCTGTGGTCTTTGTGCTGCTCAGCAGTTCTCCTGTTGGAGAGAATATTACTAATGACTACTAAACCTATCATCAATTTTCATCTGACCATCTGCTCTGTGCCCTCCACACATTATAGGTTCATGTAAAAATCATTATTTCTGCTTAGAAATAGTGGACTGAGAGTCGGCACCGTTGATTTGAAGCCAGGCCCTTTGTCTGATGGCAAGTGGCACTCAGGCAGCTGTAGTGCGTAAAAACTGTATTGCACATACAGCACTGTTCAAAAGTCAGAGACCACCATCCATTCAGTAAATTATTACTTAATACGACTATCAAGAGCAAATTGGGGAACTTTTTGAGGAGATCACATGTACTGGGGGAAAGAAGGTAAATGTGGAAGAACAATAAACTGGAGTTGGAAAAACAAGTACAGACCTGGTAGACCACCAAAATGTGCACCATCAGATAAACATTAGCTTTCATCTTTGAGAGAGAGGACAAAAAACCAAGCTCTACTTTTCCTTCAGATCTGTAGAAATCCACAGGTGATTTTGTCCATCCTTCCACTGTGAGAAGACAGCTCAACACTGTGGGTCTGAAAATATGTGTAGATGTTAAAGTCCTCACTGAAAAAAAGGAAATAGACAAAAAAGACTAACCTTTGTAAACTAAACAAAGAAGCTGCTCTTGTTCATCCCTGAAGGATTCCTCAAAAAGAATGGAAGCTGTTATAAAGGCTAAACAACCTAAATACTGAAAAATGTATGTTATAGTGCTGGAAAAAGGAATAACTTGTACCTAATAGCCATTTTGACTATAGATGATCTAAATAAGGTCTGGCTTTTGCACATGACTGGATGATCCTAAACGAAGACTCTCTTTCATAATTCTGCCTTTTTTTGGCTTTACATACAGAGATCTGAGATTGGAAGTCATTTTCCTGTTGGATTTCTGTTATACTGTCTTGTGCAATCTATTATTAATCTAATGTCTTATTCAGATCAGGAAAGACTTTAATCTCGAATATTATTGGGATACTAAATAATTGAGGAAACCATTAAAAATAACACACCTTGGGCAAAGAACGTGATGACTTGCGTTTTATGGCCGTCCATTCAAAGTTCTTCACATTTTCAGATTTCAATTTATTTACCTGCAGTAATAGAAATCCGTCACAGCTACCAAAACCCTCTGAAAACCATATTTATTCTTCAGCAGTTCCAATTTTTGGATTTTTTTATTTCATTCTTTTTCTTCTAACAAAATGTGGTCAGTGCAAAGAGAGAGAGAGAGAATAACGCTTTGAAACACAAATATCTCTCGCTTCGACTATGGAGGACAGCGAAAGTCTCCCCTCAATAAATAGTGTGTTTTGTAAAGGATCCCGAGTGTGACAGCAGAATGGAACTCCCCTGAAGAGGTAACGTCCTGGGTTTGATTGACAGCGTCCTCAGACGGCTTGTTGCACCCTTGTCTAAGCGGATTTGGGAGGTGATATGCTCTTGGAGGGAATTTTGCCTGACAGGCTTTCACCAGCAACCCAAAAAACATTTTTGTCCTCTTTTTAGTTCTCCTTGCAGAGCCAAAACCCTTCGAGAACTCAGTCATCACTGCTTTTCTCTTGTATTCCACCGAAATCCCATGTGCTCTGTACATATAGATTTGGCACTGCTCTGCTCGGGTCTACTACCCTGCCTTTACCTTCCCTCTTAGTAATAAAGGTGCCAAAAATGGGTTCTTTTCCTAAAGAACATTTCGATTAAAGAAGCATTTTTATGAATAAGATGTATAAATGTGAGGAACCTTGTTTGAAGGATCTGCACATTATCCAGAAGCTTTTCAGAGAACTGTGCATCAAAGCCAAGAACCATTTAGGAACCTATATTTTTAAGATAATGGGCCCAGTAAGTTCCAGTGCCGTAGTACCTAGAGCACCACTGCAGATGAGCCATTTTTGGTTCCATAAAGAACCTTTTGAGGGATGGTTCCTTAAAGAATCCTTTCTGCAAATGAAAAGTACCAATTTAAGGCTTTCCTAGACCCTCAAAGTCATGGCGGTGCCATGGAGGGTTCTTTGTCTGATGACTAGAGGAGCCCCTTTTGGTTAGAGAGCCAAATGTGGTTCTTCTACAGAGTCATGCAAAGAACATTAGCATTCTGTTTCAGTGACGTAAAGTATTCTTTAGTAAAGACAGCATATAGAACCATGAACATTCAAAGATGCATGGGTGCATGCTTAAATGTATTTTTAGATTGATGTTCTGGGCCTTTATAGAGCCCTTTTTAAAAATGGTTCTATATCTGTTTTTTCAAGATTGACATTACAACGCTTTTGGTGCCCAATTTTGATGCACATTTGCAAAAAGGTTTGATGTAGAACCATAAACTATCTGAAGAACCATTTAACTACATAGAGAACCATTTAAGCAAGCAAATGTTTTTTGGAGTATTCATGGTTCTATATAGAGCCCTCTTTTTTAGGAGTGTAGGTGCCATAAATAGTTCATTGGTGGGATACCTTAGAAGAACTGCTTTTGGTTCCATATAGAACCCTTTGGATAGTTCTGTATGGAACTGGTTTTGATGTAAGAGTCTGAAGAACCTTTTTTTTTAAAGGTTAAAGACAGTTTCTATATCAGTGAAAGGTTTTTCCTAGAACCAGACATTCATACCAGGAACCATTTAGTAAACTTGAGGGTAGAAGAACTGAAGACAGTAGAGTTGGAACATGTGCCAGTAGTAGAGAGACTGAAGGAGTATCATATAATCCATTGAAAGTGATTAGACTGTGCTCAAGCTTTAGTCCTGTTCTGCAGTTCAGACCGAGCTCACCCAAGCGCAGAGCCCTTCGTTTTAAAGTCACTGCATTAGCAGCATCATCAAGGCTGTTATTAATTCTTTGCACATTTCTTTGTTTCCCTGGCAGAGCTGTGAGTAAGGGTAAGCTGTGAAGACAAAACTACTAATTTTCCTTCCCTCAGTGATGAAAAATACGATTAGACGGATCATAATGAAAATATTTCTCAAGTCAACATTAAAAGAAAAGGGAAAAAAGGCCCCATGCAATAATTCAGTGGTTTTGATATGGGGGTAATAAAGAATAAGTGGTGTGTCTGTCAGGATGATTGATTTCCGTGCGTTCAGGAGGTCATCTCTCATTTCAAACCCGCCGAGATAAAGTTTGGAATATGACAGACTCAATGGCATTTAAAGCAGGAATATTTCTGTAACCTGTCTGTATCGCAGAGAATGGAATAATCCCTAGCAGTGGCAAATTTCTCTTGGATGAAACATAAAAAGCGTGTCTGAGGACAGCTTGCCACCTCATAAATTAAGCGTCTATATTTCAAACTCATATTCAGCGTCCTGTCGCTCCTGTTTGAAGCCCTTATATCACAGCAGTAGAATTAAAGAGAGACTGAAAAAAAAAAAGAAAGCGTCTCATTTCGAGTTTATTACTCACTGTCTGTTGGGTTGTATCTTGATTTGCAATGTAATATTCAACTGATTATGATTTATAACTCTGAAAATTAAATAGGAATATTTGTGGTTCTCTTACAATTGAGGGGCTTTTATGTGGGTCCACACTTTAATGCCCCGCTCACTCCCACAACTGCAGAACACTACTAGTTTAAAGTGATTTTGCAGGAGGTACCAAAGACGTTACAGCATTTGTGGAATGATGAAGCTTAAGCTCAGTAACTGAATATTTTTGAAGAGGTAATAGAAACTGAAGACTAACTCTAATGGCCGATTGACATGATGTAATAAGTTGCATGTAATTGTCTCAGTGCCCAGTTACATATGCAATACTATGTATGTACTATGACATATAATTGCAAGTAATTACATAGTAATCCAATACTTTGGCTTACCTGGGCTGAAGGCCAGAGTAATTCAGGACCTCTGATTGGATCATTATTTATTTCCCCTCCACCCGCTGACACACCTATACCAGTGATTACCTTTATACGCTTGTCATTCATGTCAATGACTGTTGATTGGCTGTATATATTTCCAACATCAGGTCTTGACTTGACTTGAAAAACCAGGAAAAGACGTATGACAGCACAATTCAAACAAAAAGTTCAACATGAAAAAGATAATCAAAGATTTAAAAAATTATGGAATTCTTAGTACTTAGCTATCTGTGGCCCCAAGCTATCAGCTAGCCCCAACTGTTTAGCTCCCAACGTGTTGTATTGACTGTAATGGCTAAGAGTAAAGAAAATCTGCACTTTTTAGAGAATCCTGCGTGTTTGTCAGTTAAAAATAAGAAATAATAAATAGAAAATAATGCTGTGCTTCAAACCTGACTTGTTTGTTTGAAGTGAGGGGTCCTTGAACTACACAGGGCCCTGCAAGTATGTCTATACTTTTTCATTTATGCGAATCATATTTTCATTGACTCTGTTGTGAGGAGTTCCTCAGTTCCTACTGATGCCACAGTCATTCGCAGGCCTCGTTCTTTCTGGGTGGGTAGGATGGGCCTCCTTCGTCACTAAGCCAAATAGGCCTACTGCCTTTATGAGCTAAAGTTATAGAACTGGTAGTTAGTGTTCTCCTGCAAGCGTGTTGAGCTGTCCAAAGACACTGCACTAGTAGGTAGTGTAAAAAGAGGTGGTTTGGCCTCATGTGCCTTAGAGGAAGCACATACTAGTCTTCATCCTCTCCAGCTTGGTAGCACTGTGTGGTAGGGGAAACTTAGCAAGCAGGTAGAACTGAACACAGCTGAAATTGTGAAGAACAATGCAGGAAATAACAGCAATTTTTTTTAATTGGCATGTGCTTATTTGAATTTTAGTAATTGTTAAGATGGTAATCATTGTGTTCAATTCACACTGTTTTTTATTAAAAAAAAAATTTAACAAAAAATGAAATATGAATTAATTTTCATGCCTATATATATATAATTGGGGTGGCAGGACCCCCTCACCCTCCCATTTAGGGCCCTAAAACGTTTATAAAAGATCTTGGCTGCACCTTCTAAGGGTTGAAGCATGGTTCAAAACAAGGCTTGGTTTAATGCACTGCTGGTGGATGCAGTGCATGTGTGCGTATGTGTGTGTGCGTGGTGTACAGTGTTTGTTTGCTGCTTGCGGGCGAGGCTGGAGAGAGTGCAGGCGTTCAGCTCAGCAGCAATCCCCGCGCTGCCTGTCACCACGGTCAAGTTCCTCTGGGCATGAAGGCATGAGCTAATGGAGGCAGAGTGAGCGCTGGGGCTCTGGAGCAGCCCTACACAGGGAGGGTGAAATAGAGGTTATGGAGGTTCTTAAATATTTAACTGGGCGACCCCTCCGACGCTGTAATTAGACAGATTACCTGTTAGCCATGGTCTCCTTGTGCCGAGATGTTTTAAAAAAACTGATCTAACCTCCAGGCAAATGGAAAGAAGTCAAAAAGGATTTCACGCTGCTTGAGCAATGGTGAATCCTCAATTAATAGCGAAAAAAAAAAGAAAGAAAGAAAAAAAAGAAAGAAAGAAAACTTTCTCATATGAAGCACTGGTTAATATTTAACTTGTTTGAGTACAAAAGGGTTTGGTTAAAAATTTAGGTGCCTCATGGCTGTCCATGGCATTCAGATGCCAAGGCTTGGAAGAGCGACTGCTCCTAATAGATGTATCAGAGTAAATGAGTCTGGGCAAAGATCGCTACCAGTCGCATGAATTTTACACGTTTCATGACACATTTTATATGTCGGCCTTTAGCCAAACCCGTTTAGCTGCAGACTGGATCTTTAAGAGCTTATTAGTGAAGAATAGCCAAGATTACAGAGAATGTTCTATTTTTATGGTTAACTTTTTCTTTTTTCATGTTTTTTTCTCGTTTACATAAATATATAAACAGCAGTCTAGCCGTAATATAGAGATTACTGACCGACATATAAACAAATCTATTTTTATGTGAATGATGTGGTAAGTAAAGAGGTGAGGACTGCTAACCCCCACCACTTATAACACATTGGTCAATTACAATAGCTATTTTAATTACTAAGCCTTTATGTGAGACTGTGGCACGTGCCATATGCTGTTATTTGAGGAGACCCTGGCATACTCAGATTTGCCATTATGTGACATGTAAATGCTAACAGAATTTGTTTTTATGAATTTGGACTTTAACGCCAAAATGCAAAAAGTTGTATAGTATACAGATCTTGAGACTTCAGATGCTCTGTCAAATATTGCTGATAATTTTGATAGTGGTTCATTTTGTTGCATGTTTTGTGTATATGATTCATATATAAGGTAACCATGTTCTCTATTGATTTTCTGTCCTCTTGGATACATGCTGAATGCTACAACTCTCAAATATGAAAGTCACTAACATGCCACTAAATTTGAAATCATATCAACACAGCAAGATATGCATTTTTTTCTATTTCATATTGAGTTGTTTACTAACATGAGTGAATATGACGGCTAAAAGCAGAGAGCTAACATCATGATATGGGTGGGCTAATATCATGAGTGGGTAGTTTTGGAGATGGATTAGTGGCTGATGGGTGGTCACACATGGATGAAATCACTCTGGCTAGTGATAAGATTGTTCTGATGTGTGGATCATGTCGCTAATGATTTGTTAATGGCCCTTTTTTAATGATATGATGGCTAAAAGCTAAAGGCAGAGTGCGATTTTAACAGTGGTGAGTGGATGTTGGGTGATTTTTTGGAGCTGGATGATTACTGGCTGGTGGTTGGTCAGAGATGGGTGAAATCACCTTGGTCAGTGAGGGCAGGGTGTGTTGAGTGCTGTGATGTGTGAATTCTGCCACTATGCAACACCATTTCTTGTATAGTTTCTTGTTGTATTTTATTGTATTTTTAACCTAACAATAGAGATTTATTTATTTTCTGTAATTTCTTATTTTGTATTCTGTAAACCTGCACTTTAGTCTACCTTTACCTTTATAGTACCTTTATTGTCACACGGTCACAAGTACCGGCGAAATTTGCCATCAACCCATCCAAACACAATAACATATAGAACCTCTTGTTCTATATCTGTTCTGCTGCTATTCTTCTGCTGTAACAATGCAAATTTCCCCATGTGGGATAATAAAGGTTATCTTATCTTATCTTTCGTAATATGAAGAGTTAGTGTCAGGATTTTAGTGTTGTTTTTGAGCTGGATTCCTCAATAATGCTGATGTCACGGTTGATGATGTGACTTTGGCTAGTGAGAGCCGGATCAACTGAGTGTTCTGATGTGTGTTCTGATTAAGCTATCATGTCTGTAGCTTAAACTGTTCTCACGTTTTGAAGGCTAGAAGGAAGCTATGCACATTGCCCCCAAAACTACCATTAAAACAGGCTATTTTGCTTTTTCCACTTTTTTGTGCCTCTGTTCCCAATATTCCTGACTTTATCCACTCTTGACAAAGTGTTGTATTTAGTATGTACTTATGAGAACAAACGGAAACCAGAAAGTGGCAGGCACTGATGTGTGCATTAGAATATGTGAAATAATCTTTTTTAAATGGTTCTTAAAAGGTTTGGACAGGTCTAACAAGAGCTTTCAATTTCTGTACATTCTGTACGTTGTATGGAGGTTATTTAAAAAGGCAGATGGATATCCTTTATGAAAGGGATCTTTCACATCTCACTTTCACCAGGTTTTTTTTAAAAAGGACCCACCTACTGGAAAGTTCTAAATGCACTTATGAACTAAATGCAGTTCTTCCATGGCATCACTCAGAGGAAACCTCTTACACCAACATTTTATTAAGATCCATACCATAATCAATAACCCGTTAGCCATGTCCATCTTCTACACCATCAAAAATAAAGAACCTTTACATTGGTATCGAACCTTTACATGAAACTACTTTTTCATAAAGAAGCGACTTTAAAAAGTTCTTCACATTCCCAAATCTCTTCTTGAACCTGGTTCTTTAGAGAAGGACGGCTGAGCTGTAAATGAGCGCATGCCTCAGCCATGTGGAAGGTGATAGGCCTTGTTTTCTGGTTGTCTATGGAGACTTTAATCCAAAGAAAACCATTGACCTATTTATCCCAGATGGCGGTGGTTTTGGCCAGGAACATTCGTGAATGGCAGATTCGGATTGGGCTTCATTGGTAAAAGTTCAAACGCAAAGTTTTTGTGGAGCAAAAATTCTGCAAACTCAAGCAATCATCGATCACGTTTCTGAATTTGCATGCCACATTTGCATATTCTCTTCCCCACCTCGGCGTATTTTGTGCATATTGCTATCAGGAGCCTAACTAAAGTTATACCCAAGCGATAAAGCTCCGCTTTTGTGCTATTTAAAGTCCGGCGTGACAGCAAGTCAGAAAGTTTGCCGTCCTTGATACTCGCTTTGCCTTCAAGGACTTGCCTTACATTAAGCATCAAGGCCTTTGGGACTATGTTTTTGTAGTGTTCACTCTATGAACTTGCTACCCTCCTCTACTCCCCCAGTGTTTTTAATTAACGCTGATCACCATTATGCCTGCATACAAATCCAGTTTCAAATGCAACTAAGAAGCACAAGTGAGCGGCTGCCATATGGCGCTGTCTGACATGAGGAAAATGGGCCACTAGTCCTGTCTGTTCTCTGTCACTGGGCACGCTGAGGTGCACTGCATTATTCCACACCTGATGGGACTGCTGCTCGCTGCATAATTTCTTCATCAGTTCAGTTTTGCGCTGGAAAGATTGGGTTATGTAAGACGCTCATGCGAGTTTAGTTACTGTTGCTAATCTCTTTACTACAGTTTATACAGTATACAGTCTGTGTCATAAGGAAACCTCATATCTCCAAAGCAGTAACTGCTAAATGTTAATGTTTAAAAGGTTCTCAACATCAGTAATGTAAAAGACATGGTGGTCCCCGAGTACATTTGTGCCAGTTCTACTTGTTCAACCTTTATGAAATTGTCTTATGACGATGATAATACACAAACTATACAATAGATTATACAGAGATAGATACAAGGAACTGGTTATACAGTAGACTAGATACAGTAGATAAACAGATTATACTGTAGACAAAATTTATAAAGTTTTTATAAATTAGATACAGAAGATGATGAAGTTTTTCAGAAGATTAGATAAAGCAGATATAGAGGTTATACAGTATATAATAAAATACAGCAGATATTACAGGTTACATAGATTAGAGACAGTAGATATGTAGGTTATGTAATATGCAATTATACAGTATATTAGATACATTAAATGTACATGTTATTCAGTAGTTTTATTGCGGTAGGTGAACAGGTTATACAGTAGAGTTATTCAGTAGATTAAACACATCAGATATAGAGGTTATACAGTAACTTAAACGGTATCAAATATAATACATCATATATTAAAGGGTACATGGTAGATTGAATACAGTAGATATAAAGGTTATGCAATATCCAATACAGTAGATTAGATACATTAGATGTATAGACTATTCAGTAGTTTCATTACAGTAGATGAACAGGTTATGCAGTAGAGGAGATACAGCAAATATACAGTAGATTATACTGTGAATATACAGGTTATACAGTTGATTAGATACAGTAGACATACAATGCATAGAGTCATGTAGATCCAGGTGACATATAGTTTATGCAACATTTGTACAGTAGATATGCAGGTTATACATCAGAAATCTAGCTTATACAGTAGAATATACAGGTTATATAGTAGATTATACAGGTTATAAAGTATATTAAACTGGTTATACAGTAGATATCCAGGTTAGACTGTAGATATAAAGGTTATACATTATATTACACATATTATACAGGGAATATACAATAAATGGTTTAGTATGTTTTTCACATGAACATAAAATCATAGACACAATTGTGATTTAGCTTGTATAAACAGCTACTAAATCTGCAGAAATAAAGACATACATTCTTCACTTCTGCTTCACATTGCCTGCTTTATTCCAGGTCCCAGTTGCTTTGTGAAATGTGAGCTAAAAGGCATTTCTCTGTCTGAGAGCATTAAGGACAGCAGTGTGCTCCAGCAGTGGCGCAGGTGAACCATCTGCTTTAGGATACTCTGGGCTAATTCTCAACACAGCTGTAAAGCCTCCTGGCAGACCAGACTCATGTAATCAATGTGAAATTAACAGATTTGGTGTGGAGCAAGAGATGGGATGAGCGTGTGTAAAGCAGCGTAGAGCTGATGACCAGCCTTTTGTGGAGCAGTAAAATGAGGTTGCCTCGGTCCATGGCTTTGAATTATTAATTCCTCTTCACAGTAGGAATGTTTGCTAAACAGTGGGTTCCTCTGCAGTTCACTTCTTCTGCACCACTGCCGCCGGACCCCGGGGACCAGAGGAGTGTACACTTTAGTGAGCCCATAAGATGTGCCGTCTGCTTCAGAACACACCGTGTACAAATTGAAAAAAGCTGCCTGTCGCAGAACTTCCCTATAGAGGGGAACAGACAGAGAGAAAAATGCTTTCATTTTTAGTTTTTCCCTGAAAATAAAGATGCTATATATATATAGATAGATAGATAGATAGATATATTATGAGTGAGTGTTATGGATACAATTGATATATTTGTTCTATTTGTAAATAATTTTACTAAAGGACAAAATCACATCACAATCTTTTAAGCAACATTTTTATTATTTGAATAGATTTTTTCTCTGATCCTGAAACCAAAATGCTTTATATTCATTTGAAACAATTTTGGATGTAATGAGTTTTGCTAAGAATAACAGATGATGTGTAATGGGAACACATTTTTTTATTTCTGTAATGAAGGTAGTATTAATCATAATACAGAATTGATATTTACTGTATGTGTAAGCATACGTCATAAAAGAACCTTCTTGAATACACTTATATACACTTATATTTATATATGAATACACTTATATACACATACATGGTATATATCAGTGTATATATATATCATTTATATTGTGTCAGAACAAAATTTTTCATTTCATTTTTCAGTTTTGAATATAATTTTAGATAACCTGCTCCCCTTTACACTGTGTGCATTTCATGATCAACTCACCCCCAAAAGTGGCCTAAACTTGCTTGGAAAAAAAGTCTGGTTCTATTGGCTTAAATTAAAAGTCTCTCCTGTAGAAGTCTTCTCCTGTAAAAAGTTATGAATTTTAGAGGCAGCAAATAATATGTTTCAATATGCTGTCAATATATTTCTAAAATTTTAGAAACATTTTTCCATTTTCATATAGACCTTCATCTAAATGTTTCGTTTCAGTGTTTTACTGCTTGGTTAGGTTATGCTAAGCTATACTTGTTAACCACATGGGTCCAGTCCTCCTATTGGGCCCTGCTGTTTGCCTAGATGATTGCTCAGCATATACATTCGACCGAATCCAGGTCAAAAAACCAAACAAAAAAATGAGTTATCATCTCGTCCCGCCCTCGCCGCCTTCTCTGCATCATCCCCACCTCCCAGTATGCATTCTTTAATCATGCATTGAGGAATAAAATATTGCAGGGTAGACATGGCTGTGCATCTCTCCACTGGAGGCGTGTGACAGTGACTTTGATCTTGTGGAGAAAAGGGGGCCGAGGCTCCAGGAGAAAATTATCAATGAGGGCGAGAGGGGGAAAGAAAACATTGCCCCAGCCAATTATCAAGAGTTATGTTTTATTCAGAGCCCAAGCCGGGTGCCCATGAATCTCCGGCACATTTGTGGCAAGAAAAAAAAATTAATAAATAAAAAAATGCCCCTTTCATAGCACCGAGTTATTTCATTTGTAGGGTGGGCTGTCTTTGCAGGGCGTACGGGACGGGCCGTCTGCTTTCGTCTGCTCTATCAGGAGCCCACCACAAAGAGGCACATTTCAATATATATATGAGGGATGTCAGAGATCATGTCAGAGTTCCCAAACAAGGAATATGGGAATACTGTTCAGTTGGCTTTAGAAATCTAAATTCTAGAAGGCGATTGAACACTATATCAAATTCTGTGTTGCTTCGGTGAGGTCCCCACTTTAAACGCATAAAGAAAATAATGCACTGGCTGTGCTTGATTTAAATGTGTATATAATTTCCACATGAATAAAATATATTACATCAGCAACGTTCTTGGTTAAAGTAAGTAAACTGCAAAACAAAGCTGTGCTGATGTATTATATATGACGCATGCTGTGAGAAGTAAGCATTTGAATACATCACTTTGTCCCAGTGTGCTTTGTATGCTAACTACAGTTGCATGCAAAAGTTTGGGTGTCCCAGTCCAATAATATGTTTGCTGATTTGTACAAGTGAGCATATTCCCTGCGGAGAGCACATATCTACACATTTTAAGGTACCATATTGCCAAACTTAACATGTGAAAATAGATGATGTGCAAAAGATATTTTATATTGCAAGTCCTATTTTTTTAGTGTGTATAACTGAGTAAACTAATAGAAACAGAGCATTACAATTTGCAGGAAAAATGACATGTATAAATGTGAAGTCTCTGTAGAGAGTGTGTTACTTATTTTCACTTGGAAAATCAACAAAATGTGTCATTTGACCAGGGGCACCCAAATGTCTGCATATGATTAACCACACAGTGCAAATGGGCAAAACTCAAAAAACAGCTGAAAAGTGTCTGGTATCCTCTATGATATTAACCTCTTCATCTACAGAATTATTTATTATTTATTCATTTTTTTATGTTAAAAAATAAAACTGTATTAAAAATGGATTTTGTATGTCCACATGAAAGTCCAGCTGCTGTGCTCAAATGATAAAAAAAAAAATGATTAAAAAATCTGTATAATTTATAATCTCTATAATTTCACATCTAATTCAGCTAAAGCTGTAAAAAACGGAAGAAATGTTAGAGGTGTTCAGAATGATGAACAGAGCTGTAGATTGTTATTCAGTACAATGACTGATATATAACCAAATCTCAGGAAGACAACTTATTAAGATATTGTATGGAATTTAACTTCTTGAAATATCTAAATATGGTGGTTTATAGTATTTCTATCTACTTTGTTTAAGTTGTATTTGAATAGGTAACAGCAGCTATTAATACAACATGTGTGCATCTCCATGGCACTGCTGTTCAGTGTGAAAATAGCAATGAAAGACTCAGAAACTCTGAATCTTATATATAGGCTGGGCTATTCTGAACTGTGGGGCCACTGAACGGTAGTTTAAAGGGTTACCTGTTATACGTCACTTGTCAGTTTCAGCTGTTAGGCAGTACAGAGATGCAGCACTGGTGCTAAACTAAGCCAAACAAGCTAATAGCCGACCATCGTCAAGGTAAAGCAATTTTGTTGACATCATTAACTGTTTTATGCTTTTACAAGGTGGCAGTAGGGTAGAACCACTTTTGGCAGACGGTTCTTTAAAAAAAAGAGTTTTTTAATATGATATGAAGTTGTTGAAATAGGAAGAACCTCTTAAGGTAAAGGTTCAGCACTAATTAAGGGGTTTGTTTTAGAACCATACACCCAAGCAGAGAGTCATATACAAACCTTCATTTGACCAAGCGTATATATGACTGGAAGCAATGCAACAACTAAACTCAAATTAAAGACGCCATTCCAAAATCAGGTTTCAAATTTTCAGCATAATTCAATCGCTGGGATGTAAACAGGGAGTGTTTCTTGATGTGAGATCGTGAGAAAATGACCCACTCAAACTCAAATACAATGGAGGTGACGGGGAAGCAGGAGTCTCCCATGCAAATATAACCACTTTATTCACTTCTCAGAACGACTTGCGAGAAAAAAAGGTGGTGAATCTGAAAGAAAATAACAATTCTTTGGGTACTACCCAACGTCTTGAGCGCCTTGTGTGTACCTTCCCTCCATGTATTGATTTTAAAAAATATGTCTCAGCCCAAAACCTCATCTCAAAACTATCATAAAACATCAGGCAGCGTATTCGTAACCATTTCACGTAATAGCCTTCTGCCAGGGACCTTTTCAGAGCCATTCAACGCTTCAGACGTCTGGTTCCTATCACCAGCACCCCGAACAATTCAGAGTCTAGTTTCACATTTCACTTTAAACCGCTCCGAACGACTTTGTTCACATATTAAAGGTTAAAATATGCAGAAATTGTGCAAAGTTGGTGGAATTCCCCTTTCAGGTCCGGCAAAACTGGCAAACCTTCAAGCAAGTAAGTAGCGGATGCCGATGGATTTCACATACGGGGCCTAATCTCAGGTGACCTAACGCGGCGTTACGTATATCTGAGCCGTGACACGGAGCGACACGACACATCAATTAAGGTGCATGATCGTCCTCTTCAGAATGAGGCTAAGCAGCTCACTTATGTGCTCAGCTGGCTGTGTAACCTGATTGCAATAATGAGAACATATTTCAGCAGCAGGGCGTTCGTTTGCAACCGTAGATTGTTTTTTTTCCCCCCCTCCTCTGGAGAAAGGCTGGCTGTCAATCTTTTAAAAAAAAATAAAAAAAATAAAAAAATACAGGCACGCAATATGTCTTCCTGGTGGTGGGGAAGGAAACGCAAGGTTAAAGTTGTCTCCTTGTCTCTTGAGAGGATTATTATAGTGAGCGTGAGGGAGGCTGGAGAATCTAATGCATGCATCGGATTGTTACAGCTGCCATTCAGATGCCGGGCTCAGGCAGAAATATTTAAGGATCTCGCATTTAACTGCCTGTCGTCGGCATCTTCTGCTACACACCCCTGATAGCACGCGATCTGAGAGGCGAATACATTTGCTCGTGCTTGATTTTATGGCCTCGCTGGCAAATATTTGAAAACAACTTTATTTTGTGTCACATGGGACACTTCCTTTTTGTTTTCAACTATAGTTTTTTTTTATTATTATTTCTTTGTTTTAAATAAAATATCGATCCAAATTTCAGCCCTTTGCCCTTCAGGTACACTCTTGAATGCGGTCACATGCTAAGGATTGAACACCTACGGTCAAATTGACATGCACTGTTGGTTTCCTAAGTAGAAAGAAGTTCTTTTATAGGGAAATTTGATCACATTTTTAGGCTTATTTGCTGAATTTAACATACTGGGTATCCCAAATTTGCCATAACCATTGCCTGTTTTATGTTATCATTATCTCCCCCAATATGTTAAAGTAATGTGTGTGCACCGCCTCCTCATTTCCACAGAACAGAGTCAACAGAAAACCTGAAATCTGGATGGGGGCGTGCAAACTTTGGTGCGCGACTGTATGAAGGTGCCAAAAAAAGGCTCTCATACGTTCCCCTAAATGACCTTTCAGTGCATGGTTCCTTAAAGAAACCACGTTTGTAAATGAGATGCCTGAGCATTGTATAAACCTCCCTGTAATGTAAGACTTCTGTAGAGATTCCAGGGTTTTTTTCCCGCATAAGCCAAAAAAGGAATTCTTTAGGAATCTTTATTGGTAAGAAGTGCATAGTGAGAAGCCAGCATATTTTGCCTTTGGCATGAAGGGGGTGCTGCGGTACCTTGTTTTTCCTAACGTTCTGACCCCGTGCGTGGCCCTCCTGCACACTTCCTTCATTCAGTGGGGACACAAACGTTTTAATGTGGCCAGTGAAGAAAAAATAATCAATGCAAATCACTATCAGGACACTCAAGACATAAGATAGCACTAATTCATCAAAGTGCTGAAGGGCTTTTGTTTTTCCTTTTCTGCTCAGTGCAGCGATGAGAGGAAAGAACCTGGACATCTATACTGCAACTAGTGCGGAGTTAGGTAGGTGAAGTTTTTTTCCATTTTCAATTTAGGAAACAGCAAAAAATAGTTTGAAAATCCATATATTTCATATCTAATATATATAATATAAACACAATAAATTGTAATGTAATAATGTGTTTGATGTTGATAGACTGAAATCTGAAAAATGAGCCACACTGAAGTCAGAGTAAGCTCGCCCAGCTGAAGATATATGCTACATGTACACAAATTTCCTCCATGTGTGAAGGAATTAAGTCGGGCCTATTTGGAAATTCCTGTGCGATGAAAGGGAAAGGAATATCCAGCCCAGAATGATTAATGTGCTGTTCAGGTACACAGAAGATTGAGCGAACCTGTCATCGCACCATATGGTACCAATTTATTTCAGAGAACCAAAAGGCCAGTCCGCTTCGTGGGCTCCTGTAGCTTTGGTTTTGGCCCGTTCTCATGCCATGCTCTCCGAGTGACTGTGATTATACGGCCGTACTGAGAGCAACATTGAACTTCGCCTGTCAGAAGGCTCCTGATTGCTTATTTATTTGGCTACGATTGAGGAAGCTCGTTATGCACGGAGACAGTGAGGTCTGGGGAGAACCCCTTGAAGGCTGAGGTTGAAAATCTGATTGGGAAAAAGTTGATGCGAGATCAAATAAAACATACTCTTTTTTCCCTCCTACCATTCTATTACAGCACACTGGAGAAATCAACTATTAAAATTCATCAGTACAAAATACATACCACTACGCTACTATCCAAACGACAAAATCTGTTCATGTTTCAGAACTTAAAGCATTAATACAACCCATGTCCACAGCATTCCTGCTTCTCCCAACCCACTACAACTACACTTTAGCTTGAAATATTACCATTCAAATATTTCTTTCAAATAATTCAAAAGAATCTTTTTGTTTTTGCATTATTGTGTGAAATCGTTTCAAATCTCAAGCTTAAAACATTGGCCCTGCTATTATGATATTGACTGATGGGGTCACTTTAAAATACATCTCTGTTACAGTATAACTCCAATTATAACCTGGCAGTAAACTGGATGATTTATTTAAAGATAAAATTGAAGTGAATAATTAGAACGTTTTAGTGCCATTAGCATGAATGCTAGGTAACATTTTGCTTTTTTAAGTCCATGCTAAACAACTACTCAGCTCTGTTACTCATTTAAATGGCCATCAGCAGAGAAGCCTGAAGTACCAAGCAATAAGATATTCCTCCTGAGATAAGTTCCAACATTTTTGAAAGTTTTTCTTAAATTCAACATTTAAAAAAATGATTACAAAAAGTTTTTTGAAAGTTAAAAGTCATGGAACAATTTTAACAAATCTATTACTTGCATTTATCATTTAATATATAATTTATTTATGTATATTTACTTATTTGTTGATTTATTTATTTGTTTTGTGACTTTGCATTTGATAGCTGTAATAATTACACCCAACGTTTCTTCAGCCTTTAGTGCTCTGGACTTTTATAGTACATATAGCCTTATTAGAAATGTATAGCATATGTATAGAAAAACATATGTCTGCATACTGTTATATGCTCACACACACACACACACACACACACACACACACACACACACAGTATCTATGTATCTACCTATGTATCTATCTATCTATATATATATATATATATATATATATATATATATATATATATATATATACACACTGT
>CM067489.1:21525816-21703070 GCA_034552555.1 Semaprochilodus insignis | reverse complement strand
TATATATATATATATATATATATATATATGTATATATATATATATATCACAATAATATAATATCACATTTTACTGCTATACCTCCTTTATGATAATGAACTGACAATTAGACATTTTAGACCTTTTAGACAATTCTGCCTTCTGAGGTCTGAAAATATAAAAAATATGGTGCAACTGCAGATAAACTATTATAACTATTAAAAAAGGGTAATGTAGTTAAAATTCTAAATGAATTTACGGAGTGCACAAATTGTTTAATTTAAAAATCAAAACATGTTTCAAAATTGTCCTTCACATTTGTCCTTAAAATTTCGACCTTCACACGGCATGGCCAACTACAAAGAACTTTTATTTTGACATCCTTTTACAAAGAGTGGGTGGAGTATTGCATCATAAAGAAGACCCCAAATGACCTTCAGTGGTGCAATGTCAAAGTCAGTAATCCTTCGACAAATACCGTAAAAAAAGACTCTTAAAATAAAGTTCACCTTGATTAACGTAACCATAATTATATTCATTTATTTAATAATATTTTAAATAAAGTCACAATTTAGTATACAGTAAGTATGCTAGGTTATGGTCAATGTGCAGCAGTGTGGACCATCATTGTTCTTTCAGGGGACTCTCAATGTTCTTTTTGTTTTTGTCAAAGAAGAACCAGACAAGCTTAACACTGTTAAAACCCCATGAACTTCCAGAAAAGTAAATAAATAAATAAATAAATAAATATGTATCTAATGAGCTTAGGGCAAGCCGGATTGAGGATTTCTTTTTGTTATCATATCAGAAATATTGTTAAAATTCAGTAACAGATGGGTATTAGTTAAAAATGAGGCTAGGTGTTGAAAGAAAAGGGCAAATGAATAGTCTTCTCTCTTTTTTCTACTTTTCCAAGTTGTTCATTTTCTTGCCACGGCTGGCCAGCATGAGTGCACACTGTAAACCTCTTAATAGGCTGAACTCAATTGGGTTTCATTATTTAAGACGTGATTTTTGGTTGAAATTCTTTATTCTTTTTCTTTCCTAATCCAAGGCCAAGTCTTATTTGCTGACTCCCTCTCTTTCTCTCAGTTGCTAGGGAGAGAACTGGGGGCTCATACAGAATGGGCTGAATATCCTCCCTCAGCTAAGTCATGCTGACACCCATTGTCACTGTATTGCGAGATACAGTATCTGCCTTTCAGCCGTTCACTATCGGCTTTGTTGTTCCCGACTCTATTTTCTCCTCTTTTTCTTGTCACGCCAAGCATAGCTGCAGAACGCCTGAGTTCTCCGTGCAGAGGCAACATGATGGACCTCATAATTTGGCCAATGTGTTCTCATTTCCATTCTGAGGGGCGTAAGGTCTAATGGAAAACAGCACAACTTTGCCTGTTGTTGGACTAGTCAGCTGGAATAAACATTTCAATTCCAACGCAATCATCTGCACACCTAATAATTACAGGGACGCGTCTTCCAGACTCCCTGTCTAATGAGTGTGTTCAATGGTGTCATCATCGCGCTCGGCAAATATGAAAACAGGAAATAATATTGAAAGCAGAAAGGAGCTTAATGACCCGATAATTCTGTCTTGATGAGTGGACATGTTTTATCCACTTTGAATACCAAACAAACAAGGAGTGTTCTGTGTTTTCGAGCAGGCCTTGGCTTTTGTTTTCTGTTTTTTTCATGGTCTTTAGCATTTGTAAAGAATTAATATGAACACAAGTGCTCAACAGGATGCATAGCAGAGATTGTTTTTTCTTGTTGGGTGGTGATGGAGGGCAAAGCTTTCTGTCTTTGTTTACTCTTTAAAATAAAACTGCCTATTAGTGTTCTTGACCCTTAGTAAAAGGAGTTCTTTGCAGGGCTCTTTAGTAAAGACGGTGGCCATACTGTATGTAGAACGAGGACAACTCAAAGAACAATTTGAATGCTATGGTTAATGGTTGAGCAGGCTGCCTTTATGATATATGATCTATGCAAATTACCTCTCTATTGATTGGCGGCCCAAGTATTGTGTCTTATTCAACTTTGCCAACTGTGACAAAACTTGACTAAACTGCTGTAGGGTGAATATGCAGAGATATGTAAATGTGTTGTTTATTGTGGCATCACAAAAATAATTAATGTAAACAACTTTGCATGCATATATGGACTATATAGTCTGGGAAGTGAATGAAACTTTTAATAGTATTTACATACAAAATCAAACTTTTATTTCAGGAAAGTCTAAAAAATAAAGTTGTGCATGAAAAATGTGCTTCTCAAATAAACTCAAAGTTTGAAAAAATAGTGTCTACATTTTAACATACTCAGGTTTATAAAAATGAATACTCAGTTAATAAATCAATGTTTCTTTGTTTGGTGTGGGTAGTGCAGTAAGTGATGGCCGTTATCGGTACTGGTTGGGTGCCAAACTGGGTACTTTAAAGGGTATTGACTGAATTACGTTGGTACCACTGAGTCCCGATTCGCATGAAATCAATTGGTCTGACAAATAGCCAGGGCAATGGCGAGCCGATAGTGGTCTCAAGTGTGATTACACTTTTTTAAACTTGATGCCCACAATGCAAAGCTGGCCATGGCAATAACCTGAGGAAACACCAGGTCAAACCCATCTACCCCGAGGAAACACATGGCCAAACACATAATATACTAAAAGCTGAAGAGCGTACCGTATTTGATAGCCTAAAAGCCAAGAAACCTGAAGCAGCCGCAGTTAACATTAGCAGCACACCTGCATCTTCAAGTAATTAATTAGCTAGCTGGATAAGTTATGTGGTTGACATCAACTTAGTATTGAAATTGAAATTCCTTACCAGCAGCTATTTAGGGTAAACAAACACTAACGTTATGTGAGATTTGGGAAGAATATCAGAAATATTCATATGAAATCAACAGTACTATTTACAGGGAAATCTTCCACTCCCACTAAACTATCCTCGCTGCTCTGACTGCTAGAATTTGGGAAGGACATCACATGTGCTGTCTCCGAGACACGCAAGACAGCGTGCTCAAGCTATGCCCTGGTAACAGACTGTGACAGGCTGGAGGTTGTAGGGATGGGTTTGGGAGGCGGGAAGGAGGCAGAGAGGTGGTTTTTTTGCAATGTGTGTAAAATGTTCTGAAGAAATAACAAAGTGTTGATATAAAGAAGATTAAATGTAGTGTTTTATAACTGAAATGACATTTCTTGTCATTACAGTGAGTAAAGGCAGAATCAGCTCGAATGTGAACACTGCACCGCCTTAGAACAGAATGCAATCACATTCATACCATTACAGGTTCTGTACCTGGGAGAACCACTTTTAGTTCCCTGAAGAACCTTTAAATGGGTGCTTCTTTAAGGAGCTATATTTATAAATGAGATGTGTGAAGGTTCTTTAAAACATTCTTTTGAAACCACTCACTCGTAAAGTTTGTTAGGGATCTTGTACAGCATTGCCCCAAAGAACCATTTTTGGAACCCTGTTAATCACAGAACTTTGCCTATCAGTTAGAACTTTGCCTATCAGTTAGATTACTGAATTCCTTAACACAACACAAACGTGGAAGTTTTTTATAATATAAGAAACTTTAAGAAAGTTTAAGAAAGACCTCAAGTGCCAGCCAAGAACCATGTGGAGCCTTTATTTACCTTTATTTACATATTTTATATACCTTTAGTACACACTCTTAGCTGTGGTTAAATGGTTGTTGACTGTGATTGAACAGCTACATATTGTAAGGAGTTCTATTCCATATTCACTCATATTTTACTTTGTATTAGTAATGGATAATGTAATCAAGAGCTTTCCTTAATGTGTATCTGGGCGTCTTGAGAGTTTCTGTGCAAGGCTGGAGGTAATAGCAGTTACGTAAAGGATGTAGGACGGTAAGAACAACTGATCCCTGTAGATAATTCTCTGTAGATAATGTACGGCCTTGTGGCTCTTCTGAACAAACATCTTTTGGGACATCCACAAGGACTTGGCGTATAGCAAGGATGATTAGAACACTTAAGCGTGATATCAACCAAGTCCGACTGATTGAGCACTGAGAGCCCTGCCCCGCAACGGAGAGAGAGGGTTGGTGTGGTTAGTGGTGTGGTGGTGTAGAGAGTCTAGAGCAGAGAAGGCCAGGAGAGTTTTGAGAAGCCATTTTTGGGATGGCCTATGGCCTGATTGGAAGGGTGAAAACATAGAGCCTCCACAATTTGTACAGAATGACCGATTGTTACTTTAATGGATCAGAGGTTGCTCTGTTATTCAGATTTTACTTTACTTCAATTACTTTTTATTATTTCTCATGTACTATTGAGCATATGATTTTTTATGTTAGCATTTTTATCTTCCTTGATCACCTTTTGAATGACTTTTAAGAATTTACAGAACACCTGTTTTTAGTCTAGCAAATTCTTTGGACAAAAAAATTGGACTCAAAGATTTTTGGACTCTTGAACATGTACAAAAATACCAAAAATCACTTCAATATGCCTCTTTAAAGAATGTGGTGGAGAATCATATTCTGTTGAAATAAAGACGGCCCATATCCTGCATTTTTCCTGCTTTTTAATTATTTTCCTCTGAGAACCAATTAGGACAACTGTGGAGATTTATTTAGCAGAATTAGTTACAATTACATCATTTTCACATGACCATTTTCCAACCTTACTTTGGCCCCTAGAACTGAAAAGGTTGACATTGTTACTGTGCTGTATGGTATATATCAGTGACCTCTCCACTGATTGGCCATACTAATATTGTGTCTTATGCAACCTTGCCAACTTGTATATTGTATTGTAAGTTCTGAGATGATAATTTAATTTCTAATCTAAACATGCCTCAGAAATTGGGCTGATGATAGTGTAGGCACAGCTACTGCTGTATTTGTTTGCAGTTTACATGCAGACGGAATGCTAAGCTGTTTATACCGAGAGTTTTAGTAGATCTCGGGATGATCAAAAGACTCTGCCGTTGCGGTTAAAAAAGCCTGCAAAGTTACAGTGATTTCTGATTGCTTTGGTTTGAGCTGTTTTGCACAGATGCAAGCAGGCCAACATAAAAGCATCTAGCCCTAAACACGGACTGTTCTAAGTGAAATGGCAATGAGGACTATTATTGACACATTGCGTCATTAGGCCGCGACATACACTTTTAACCTTACATTAAATGCAGTTGAACTAAGGCGCTATATTGTCGAACAAAGAGAGGCTACTTTAATCTCTAATCTAGACATGCCTCACAAAACGGGCTGATGATTGCGTAGGCCCAGCTAGTGCTATATTTCTGCCTATGCTAATAGGCCTGGGCGCTGAAATCTAGCTGCAATGCTGTCATCTGATCATTTCCCTGATTATATTTAGTGTGTCAAGGTTGAGAGTGTGTCACAAAGCTTTCGGTTAAGGCTGGAATGGATAAATGGATAAATGGATAATTGGCTGGGATTAGAATCTCTCATGAAAGAATGATGCGCTTTCACAGTGTTTATATGGAACGCTCTGTGTGATTGGAGCGATCTTTGAATTGAGGCCATGGAAGAACCACTTTTGGTTCCCTGAAGAACCTTTTAATGGTTCTTTAAAAGGAAATCAATTGAAACAACCCCACTGAGAGGTTTTGTAGGGAACCAGATGTGGATCTTCTATGGTTTCACTCTAAATAACATATTCGGGTCCCTTCATTTTTAAGAGTGTTATATAAAGGAACCTGTAATCGCTTTTCCTGTCATTTAAATGATTAGCCAGTCTGTAAAGAGGTAACATTGCTTGTCAGTTCCACATTACTGACACATGCTGTGGCAATAAAACAAAATCATATTGGTCTCTGTTGAAATGTCCAATATTTGACATTTTTCACATCCATACTATGACTGCAGTGTCCTAGGATATCCATGCAGTAGAACCTGTAATAGCACAAATATTCCATCCTATCATCGCTACCCCAATTATTGCACTCACCGCTGTTTTATTTATTATTCAGTTATTAATATTAATGCTTATTATTCAGTAAATACTATTAATGTTTCAGAACCTGCTTTGAAAATACTGGATATATATATGTTATCTAGTCATGAAAGTGAGGAATAGACCTATGGAACTGCCTGAAAAGGGAGTTTTGTTATATAGGACCGATATATGTATATAACTTTTGTTCTGGTAGTTTGACCTGTATTGTGTCTTATGCAGGAGTCCAGGCTGTAATACATACAGGTGCATATACACTCACTGTCAAAAAATAGCTGCACAAATAGCTGCACCCAGAAGGAATCAACCGACAGGAATGAAACTTGGTGGGTAGGTTTGACATTGTGAGTGAATGATTAAAGTTTCTTGTTAGATCATGCATGTGATGTAAACAAGGACAGGCCTTATCACTTTACCTGACTGACCCAACAGCCATGGTTGCAGACATTCAGTAAGCAGTGATATCCTCCTTGAGTCATCCTGTGAGTGCCAGCACCATTGGCAGACGGCTGCATGACACAGGATTTCATGCACGCAGACTGTTATGATGACTGCCCTTAACATCACGTCAATGTCGGCAGAGACTGCAGTGGTGTTGTGCCAGACTGTCGTGGAGTGACTCAGAGTGGCAGCAGGTCAACTTGTGACGAGTGACAACAGTGACGAGTCCCGCTTTTGGTGGAGATATCCAACAAATCCGTGTGTGGAGGCACCGTGGTCGGCGCCAAGATGAAGGGCTTGTTGTCACGTGTCACACATCCAAAAGGCCTGGTGTCACTCCATCTCCTTTTGAAACCTGCAGTAACTGTGTGAGAATATTTAACTTGCATAGGATGGATTATCACAGGACACCTTCACCTTCACCTTCACCTATCATTAGGAACCTTGACAACTCCATACCGAGACATCTAGCATGTTACTTTAGCAAACATGGTGGCCTGACGCCATACTGAGAGACACTACTTCTGTATGTGTAGCTCAATAAATATTGTCCATATCAGTCTAAATTTATCACCCCTTAATCTTCCTTCCAAACAGCATTGCAATCCGACACTTCCCTCTGGGTGCAGCTATTCTTTTGATGATGAGTGTAGGTACATACTGTATGTAAAGTTGTTTTGATTTTAATGACATTACAAAGTGCATTCAAAATAAGCTGCTTATGTAGTTTGGTTTCCATAAATGGAGCATGTGGAGGAATGGAGGAACTGGTGAATGAACTTTAACAATGTATACATGATCATTTTTGGAAAGTGCACATTGGTTTTTTATCCCATACGGACCCTATAAGAATAAACATGTTATTTTGCATTGTTTTCCATGTGGTTACGGAATAATACGCTTTTTGATATTGTAATATTGATTAGTTTTCCATCCCCCTCTTCATGTCTCTCCTCAACACCAAGCTTAGAGCGGCTATCCTTGCACCTTTACACCATTTTAAGACTGCTAAATGTCTTTACTTATCTTTGTAAGATTAGGTTTCAACCACTTTTACCTATCTACACTTCTCATCACCATAACAGCACCTTCTGTTTGAAGGTAATGTAGTAGTAGATTAGGCTTTGGTGTGGTATATAGTGATCAGTGGTTTTTCCATTAGTTGTCCATCTTGGTCAATTCTGAGATCAGTGGTCTATTTTGGTCAATACTGGGAGCTTTTGAAGATCAATACTGACCTTTAAATGTTTAAGATAATATTATATTTGTATGTTGTCATGGGTTTTCAACTGATAATGAGATTACTGCTCTTTTAGGCAAATATTTAGCAAATTACACAATAATCGATACTGAAATTTAAATAGCTAGTCCTGGACTTTCATTTAATGAGAACTGGTAAATCTGTAATTAACAGCCTCAAATGATGGGAGGGGTGGGCCTGGCAGCTGGTGCTGACCACCTCAGTGCAATCTGGAAGTAAATACAGTCCAGAGGGTTGCATACGCACATGCGCGCGCGCACACACACACACACACACACACACACGCACACACACACACACACGCACACCCACACACGCACACTGAATTGTTTCCATTGAATACTTTCATACAAGCCAGCCAATTGTTTCCACATCATCAAAATTTAAATATTTTCTTCCATTATGTATATTATAGCTCAATACACACCCCCAACAACACTTGCATTCATATCACATGACATCAAATTTGACCAAAGCCAGTGTAATAGCAGTCATTTGGAATAATAATAACCTGCCTCCATTTATTTAATGCACTGTCAAAAACAGCTATTAAATACAAGTCTTTCAAAAATTAAATAAAAAAAAATTAAATATAACAATTAAATTAAACATTTTCTTGTATATATTTCTGCTTCCTTGCGAAGTGAGATATTTATATATTTATCCTCGTGACCTGTACTATGTATAGTTTATAGTTTACAGTGTATAGTTAACAGGTAATAATACTGCTGCCGGTGCCTACCCATTTAGGTTTTTTCATACTGCACAACACTTTTAATCTGTAATTGTATTTGTTTGATGTTTTACTGTGCTGTTTTCTTGTGAAACCGCTACTGACTACTAAATTTCCTTCGGGATCAATAAAGTATCTATCTATCTATCTATCTATCTAAATATAATTAAATATGAAAAAATATAATAAGTTTCAGTGTTTAATGTGTCCACTCTTTGCCTTTATTACAGATTCCATTCTTTTCAGGAGACCTGCTTTCAGTGCTTCTGAGGTCTTCTAAGTTGCTTGCATTTTATGCTTATCATGATCCAAGCAGTCTCAGACACATTCAGTGATGCTGAGGTCAGTCCTGTGCTCTAAGAACATCAGCAGCTTCTTTTATTCTATTTTGTCCGTTTTCTTTTCTCAGCAACAGTTCTGTTACTGTATGTCTTCAGGAACACGTGTGTTTTCAGATCTGAAGTAAAAATGGAACTTGGTTTTCTCCTCTCTCTCAAAGATGAAAGCTTTTGTACAGTTTGATGGTCTGATGGTGACATTTTTGGTGGTCTGTTCCGTCTTCTCTGCATCTTCTAATCATTTTTGGAACAATTATGGAAGCCTCTGTTGTTTCATGTATTTTCCTTTGATGTTCTCCTTCTTTATAAAAGAGGGCAATCTTGAGCTGCACAGACAGAAGTAGTGTCTCTCAGTATGGCGTCGGGCCGCAATGTTTGCTAATGCAACATGCCAGACGCATCTGCATGAAGTTGTAGAGGTTCTTAATGGTGTCCTGTGATAATCCATCCCATGCAGCTTGAATATTCTCGCACAGTTCCTGCAGATTGTGCGGTAGGAGTAACACCAGGCTTTCTGGATGTGTGATGCTTGACAACAAACCGTTCATCTTGGCACAGACAACGGAGCTTCCACATACGGATTCATTGGTCATCTCCACCAAGACAAAAGCAGGACTCGTCACTCAAGATGACCTGCTGCCATTCTGAGTTACTCCATGACAATGTGCCACTGTTAAAGGCAGTTGTTTTTAGCAGTCTGTGTGCATTTAGTCCTGCGTCATGCAGCCGTCTGCCAATGGTGCTGGCACTAACAGGATGACTCATGGAGGGCATCACCGCTCTCTGAATTTCTGCAGTCATGGCTGTTGGGTCACTCAGGTACAGCAATAAGGCCCCTCTTTGCTTACATCACTGCACACCCACCCACCAAGTTTCATTTCTGTCGGCTGGTTCCTTTTAAGTGCAACTACTTGTGCAGCTATTTTTTTGATGAGTGTACTTTGAAAACACCTCATTTGCAAACGGTCACCAAAATGGGTTGAGCCCTGGCTACAGTTTTGGCATGCCCCTCCACAAACACACAGACTGTAGCATGCTGTTAATTCATATTCACACTATTAACACATTGGCACCTGACCATGCTCCCTATCCTCTGGTGTTGCGGATTCAGTCGGTGACAGCAGGAGCTGAAGGGAGGTCAGTTGATGAGTTGTCACAGCAAGTCTCTGATCATCAGGCTGTAATTAGTGCCTGGCTGCTCTCAGATGTGCTGCGGCCCGGCAGTGGCGAAAGGAACCACACCAGTCACGTTCTAACCGGAGACTCTGGCCCTGTTCCAAATCTTCTCAAATGACTTCCTCTCCTCATCTCCTTTTCCTTGGTGATGGCCCATGATTGGTGAAGCAAAAATGGCAAAGGAAAGCTCATCCAATTGATCACAGAAAGGGAGCAAGGAAAGGACACATCTTTTACAGTGTTGGAGTTTGGCCTCTTATCTCGCTCAGCTCACTGGGCATTGGGAGAGGCCCTTTTATGGCTGCAGCTGGTGTGTATTCTGTCATTGTCACCAGCGCCCCTGAAGGATGAAGCCAGGGGCTGTAAATAAAGACACGCTAACCATCCCTGTTTTACTGAACAGCTGTAACATTTTGCATCATCTGGCTCTGAAATGACTCTGGGGTGAAAATCTGTATAGATTTGCGCTTGGGATGGACATGAATTAATAATTTCCCCTCACAATGAGATTTTTCAGCACCATTTTAAAACATGATCTACCAACTGGTAAACTGTAAATGGCAAAACAGTTTAAATATATATAACGAAACATGATATGGCTTAGAACTTTGCACAGGCCACATCCCTCCTCCAACATATAAAATTCTGCAAATAGACAGTAATTCTGCATAACATTGTGCAGACGTGTGTTTTCCGTAGAGGATGTGTTAAACCCTTTCAACCTAGAAAAACAAAAAACATAGAATTGACCCAAGGTGCCCAAACTTTTGCGTACTTTTGTATATATGAGGGAGTGGGGTCAGGAGATGCTGAGGCGCATAGTGCGCAGAGGTCAACTTTCTGCAGAGTCCATCGCTACAGACCTCCAAACTTCATGTGGCCTTCAGATCAGCTCAAGAACAGTACGTAGAGAGCTTTAAGGAATGGGTTTCCATGGCCGAGCAGCTGCATCCAAGCCTTACATCACCGAGCACAATGCAAAGCATAGAATGCAGTGGTGTAAAGCACGCTGCCACTGGACTCTAGAGCAGTGGAGACGTGCTCTCTGGAGTGACAAATCACATTTCTCCAACTGGCAATCTGATGGATGAGTCTGGGTTTGCCGGTTGCCAGGAGAACGGTAGTTGTCTGACTGCATTGTGCCAAGTGTAAAGTTTGGTGGAGGGGGGATTATGGTGTGGGGCTGTTTTTCAGGAGTTGGACTCGGCCCCTCAGTTCCAGTGAAAGGAACTCTTAATGCTTCAGCAGACCAAGAGGTTTTTGGAAAATTTCATGCTACCAACTTTGTAGGTACAGTTTGGGGATGGCCCCTTCCTGCACACCAGTGCACAAAGCAAGGTCCAGAAGAGTTGAAGCTGTTATATCTGCAAAGAGTGGGCTGACATCACATTAAACCCTATGACTTAAGAATGGGATGTCACTCAAGTTCACATGTGTGTGAAGGCAGACGAGCGAATACTTATGGCAATACACTATATATATATATATATATATATATATATATATATATATATATATATACTCCATAAGACTTCTGTATAGTATTGTGTTTAGCTTCTCGTAGAAATGATTTTTTCAATAATCAGCATCAATAACAATGAACTGTTACCATCATGATCATCCTTATCAACAAAGTTTGAAAATGTAACCAGTCACAGCAACAATTATTGTCGAGAAATAACAGTGCTTATAGTAGCCCTAAGGTATAGGTCTGCACGATATTGGGGGAAAAAATGACAGATTTTTCTCCCCTGCGATATGTATTGCTGATATGATATTCAGGAATTTTCACCAGATGACTTAAACATCATTATTTAGAAAACATTATTCATTGTAAAATGATTTGGGTGAAAATAAAAAAATAATAAACACACAATAATTGCTGCTGTTATAATAATAATAATAATAATAATAATAATAATAATAATAATAATAATAATGTGTACGGTGAGGTTTTATTTTAAAAAATAATAAACACACAATAATTGCTGTTCTTAAAATAATAATAATAATAATAATAATAATAATAATAATAATGTGTACAGTGAGATTTTATTTAAAATTAAGTTGTTTGGTAACATTACTGTCATCTCTGATACAATGTCTTAATGATATTTATATTACCAAATGAAAATTAATGAGCCATATATTTGTATTATATTTTAATTCTCAGTGTCCTAGAGCTATATCTGTTATTATAAAGCCACTGATTTCTCTGTACCAAGTATGCTTGGGAAGAAACCACTTTATATTTACTTACATTAAAAGTAAAGATAATTTTTGTCCTTTCCTCTGTAGGTGCCATTTTGCAGATACTAGTTTTTGGACAGTGACGTGATGCATATATTCTCAGGATAGACGTACAACAGATGGCTTTCTTTTCTGTGCACAAACGCGATGGTCTCTGAAGTTGTATATAATACAAGCATAATACAGTTTCTTTAATATCATTTCAACAGAATGATCTGTCTGAGATTTGATCACCACTTTTCAAACATGAGCCACTCTCGAAGTTTATTTGGTTTTCTGTCATTGACTTTGGAACAGTACTGTATGATCTGAGTTTTCTCCGGGTTTCAAAAATAATGTGACATAATGAAAGAATATTTTAATATACAGGCATATCTTCCATATACAATATGGTGAGAACGTCATCTGAGTTAAAGCTATTTATTTGGGGCGTAAACATTTCTTTGTGCAGCAGGACACTAACATTACAGTAAATGCAAATAATCAAAACAAATTAATAAATAATCCAATAAGAAAACAACACATTGTGAATTGGTTATCTTAACAGTTTCCAAAGCTCTCCATTACCCCAGTCCAGTAATGGCAGGAGTAACCTGGGACGTCAGAAACCAAACCCATGTCTCTCTAAATGGAACTTTACTGAACTATAACAAAATGTTTACTGTTTTACTGTATAAGTTTTATTTGTTTATTCTAATGTTTTATAGTATTGTGTGGTGATACTGTACTTACTGCAAAGATAAACAGCTAATATGACTCCATAAGACTTTTGTACAGTATTGTATGATTATTTTGCTTCTCATAGACATGACCTTTTCACAGAGCTGTAAAACACATTTGATTATTAGTATCAATAATTATGATAACAATAATAATATTAATTGTCACCATCATGATCATCCTCATCAGCAAAGTTTGTAAATGTAAGCAGTCCCTGTAATAATCACTGTCAAGAAATAGCAGTGTTGATAGTAACCCTGTACTAGGGTAGGGTACTAGGGTATAGGTCTATATATATCGTGCATATTGGAAAAAATTGACACTGATTTTTTTCCCCCTGTTATTATATATTGCAATATGAAGGAATATTCAGGAATTTTCACCAGATGACATGAACATCGATATTCAGAAAACATTATTCATTGCAAAATGACTGGGGTGAAAATAAAAAATACTAACAAAAGGGCTGAGAAATGACTTTTTAACGCTCTTGTGAGTATGAACCATCTTTTATGGAATTTAATGCCCTATAATGGGTTTCAGTGCACCAAACGCAAAAGCAGGTGAGCACTGTGACCACTCTTCTCTAGGTATCCAAGAAGCCTTGAATCAGAATTCAGGAACTGGGCAAGTTTTTATTTTGTATCAACTAGTAAAAAAGTTAGCATGATGTGTTTTGTTTAATTCATCTCACTAGACATTACACGTCCTGCGATGTGAGCATTGCACATGAACATATTGCCATGACCATGCTGAAACGATATATTATGCAGCCCTACTTTGGTACAGGTGCCTCTGACTATATCTATGTTTACTTCTAATCTATGAGGCCTGCTGGTATGTGTCGGTAAGAGTATCTCTGAAAGGCGCTGAGGGGTTTATCTGTGTGGCGTGATTCTTTATTTTAAGACGCTTTACTGTAATTATCCACCCTACGTGTGGTATTTCCCCTGCTAAATGCCACACTTCTTATTCTCATTTTATCGGCGGAATTACCATCTTATTTTTCAAGCCATTTTCCGGTAGTGAGGGGCAAAAACTAATTAAGCCTCAATAAATTAATAGGACAGGAATTTTCAGTTATTTCTCTTCATCACGGAACTCCACCAAGCGTTCTGCACTTTATCACACAAATGGCCAATAAACACAAAATATGTTGGCCTATTCAAAAATGAATCTGAAGTCTCTACAGAGTGCGCTAAATTGCTTTCACCTCCTTAGCTGACCCACTGAATAGACATTTAAATTAGCTATACTGACAACTGTCTCCCTCCCTTTGATCCAAATAATTGGACATTCTAATAAACTAAAGAGACTTTTTTAATTCTACAGTGGACTTTAGCTTCATTCGACATTGCGCTGTCTGGATTTTACTAGAGAGCACCTAACCCTACTTTCTAATGGAGAGCATTCAGGCATTAGGCATGCATCAACCATTCGTCTCACTGATTCTGGATAAGCAATGTAATGGACTTGAAAATAAATAAATACATAAACAAACCTATAGACAATTACCATGCCAGGCCATAAATCACACAAGCCAGCTCCGCTTGCTGCTGTATGAAGACTGGGAGATGTATGGCTCTTTAGGGCACTCAGGTAGAAACACCCTGTTTCAGAGACACTTCTCTCTGGAAGTAAACTCTTTTCAGTCGTCCTTTGAAGGTAGTGGTGGAGAGAATATTACTAACTCAGACCAACTACTGGAATCTCATCTGTTTACCTGTTTCTTATCTGTATGAACGGATTGTTTTACTGTCCTGATAGAATAAGAACACTGCTGATATTATACTTTAACATCAGCAAGTACATTTCAAGCACATTATTGTTTTGTGTGCTAAATATAACTACAATATATACACATCACAAATGTAATAATTACGTACATGTTACCTCAGTAGTACTTCAATGAACTTAATACAAGTCTACTAACTATATATATATATGTATATGTATAGTGTAAGTACTTTTTGATGTTCTAGAAATGTAGTATAATAAGTATATAAGTGAATCTTAGTGGTGTCTCAAAATAATACAGTAAGTACATAGTTAGTACATATGGAAATAACACATTTTAGTACCTTAATCATGAGTGCAAGGAAGTATACCAAGTCTACTTAAATTAAGTGTACTTTTGTACAAATTACATTGTACTTTTTTCTGATGGGGTGGAGGTCCTTTAAGGTTCTATAAAAACCTTTACTCTCACATGCCTTTGCAAAACGGATTCTTTCAAGAGCTATCCAGTGAAAGGTTCTTCAGGGAACCAAATGTAGTTCCTCTGTGATATTACTTGAAATCCCTCTTTCATGTCTTTATTTTTAAGAATGTGAATGAATGGCAAATTGATATTAATAGTGACATGATTAAGAAATGGAGATATGATTATACCACTAGTACACATGCTTTTTGCCCTAAAAGTTGAATTTTTTCTCTCTTTGATTGAACTACCATACACTAGTCTAATTATTGATTCTAAAGCTGTTCTATGGTTCTGCTCTCTTTTATTCAGCTAGTATGTTTCATTTTTAGCAACTACTAGTCATTACTAGCCTTGATGATCATGGTTATACTAAGCTATGCTAACAAAATGGAATGTGGAATGTGTGGAATGGTTTATGTAGAGAAAAACAAGTCTTCATTCATCTAGTATTACTAGCATGCTGCTTCTGAGATATTAGCCTGTGTTACTCCTAAGATGGTAGTCTAGCACAGCTAGTTTTATACACAGGAGATACTACCCTAGCACAGCTACTCCTCAAATCCTGGCCTAGGATAGCAAGATTTCTACCCCTAAGAAGGTAGTCTAGTATAGTAAGATTAGTTAGGTTAGTGTACTACACCTACGATGTTAGCTTTTTAAGTAGCCTGGTTTATTCTTGTCTTCTCCACAAAAACAGTATGGATAAGAATTAGTCGCCTGTCAGCTTTGGCTGTGCTCTAAGTCTTAGATACATCTCTGGTCTGCTGCTTTCAAATGATGTTTTGTTTTTGTGGACTACTACACTTCAGAAAATGATCAATTGAATTATCTCAATTGAATTATTTCATACCTATATATATATATATATATATATATATATATATATATTTATAGCAGTTTTAGTAAGCCAAATGATCTCAGTATACTGGCAGAGTATTTGGCTGGTTTCGTGGTTCGTTTTTTAAATAAGCATAAATATCTGCCAGCATTGTGAGATCATTTGGCTTATTAAAATCACCTAAAACAAGTAAACATGTCTAGGAATATGTTTCTAACATAATTTTTATGTTTAGCTTACAACAATCTCAAAATGGGAAATATACGATGTATCAACTAGATATAAGATAATTTTAAGATATAATTTTTTTGCAGTGTGCAGAGAAAAAAAACACAAAACCTACTAAGAGAGCTGATGCAGTTGGGTACATACACATTTTTGATGCAGAACAAATTGGCTCTTTTGTAATGTCGCTATTTTCATAACAATAGAAATAAAAAAGCAAACAGTTTATCAGTGAAAAATAATCCAATAAAACTGCACATGATAAATGATAAACGGTATGAAAAATCCATTTTAAATATGTGCAATTGCATCACGTTTTATTTCATTTGTGTTTAAACACTCCCATAAAATAAGAAAGCTAATAAGCTACAACAAAGATTCAACAACCACGTTTTATTTACCTCCCACATAAACCATGTGGGCTCACAACATTATATGAACGTGTTTTTCTCCAATCGAAGACTTTTGCCCGACCTGCACTAGCCTGAAACATGCCAAAGCTAGCTGAGCCCACATAGCTACTGTTCTAGACAGTTTGAGACTCGTTGCATTTTGCTCTTGCCTAATATAGAGCAGGAACCCTGAGTCTGTGGAAGTGATTGAATGAAGAAAGACATTTTACCGTGCGCTACAAGACTGGACAATAAAGAGAACGATTTAAAGAATAACTAGTTAGAGAATGACTCATTTCAGTGATCTCTCTCATGCACAAGCTGTCCAACATTCTTAGCCAGCTGCAACATAACAATCATCCTGTTATATGGACTCCAGGTAGTATTGCTCCTTCAGCAGACTGGACTTTTCTCAGTGTTTGGCTGAGTGAACTGTGCATGTGGTCTGGGCACTCTAACCCCCCCGACAGACTTTTCCTGCACATCAGAGCTCCTTTCGCTGCATAAGGGGGCACCACTGCTAATCCCCCTGCAGCAGCCCAGCATGGACACAGTTTGGTCCCTTTCCAGCCTCCACGTTTGCCCCTATGCTCCAGCACGTCCCTCAGGATGGGAGCACATCTGTGTTTGCCCTTACTCCTCCAATCCCCTGCTTTCCACCCCCCGCCAACACACTTCCCCTGCACAGAAATGCCATTCGCTAGCACTCCCACATCTCAGAAGCAGCACCTTTTTACCTTTCTCCCACCAGATTGCAATAGAACTTTTAACAAATGTGCTTTTATTGACTAGCCAGCTTTGCAATCATGATGCACCATTCGAAGCTTCTTCCTTCGAAGCCGTTGTAAATATCTCTTGAACCAAAAGGAACGGTGCATTTGCAATAGGGAAACAGGCAGGCAAACATAAGAGAAATTTGTATTCTTTTATTTCAACAGCTTCAATACTCATAGTGCAAGCCACTGTCATATATCTCAGCTGCCTTTCATCCGCACAGGCCGTAGTAAAATGAGACTAGTCAGGTCTTAATGTAACCAACAAAAGCCGGATACAAAATCCATACAAACTCAATTAGGAATCAATTTGAGTTTGTGTCAGACAGTCTGGTGCCAACAGAGAGGGTTTTCTATCAGCTTATGCGCTAGAAAAAAAAAAAGAAAAGAAAAGAAAAAAAAACTCAAACACTTTTCATTTAAATATTTCACATGCTTTGCTTTAGAGTAGCTTAGGCGAAGCTCTCTCTCCTTGTTTGGCTCTCATGCTCTTTCGCTGTTTTGTCTCTATTGTCTTGCCTCATGGGCCGATCCTCATACAACGTTAGAAGATAAGTGCATGGGGAATATCCTGTAGTTAGTCTTATTTTGTGAGAAGCCAGCGATCCGCATTCGATTGCTGCTGCATCAAAGTCGCTCCCGTCCAAAGACGTGTCAAAAACTCTACTCAAGAGATGATTTTCACTGAGGCCTGATAAACAGCTCAATGCTGAAAGTATGCAAGAAGGCGGAAGTGGAGACCAGGAGGACTGCACACCCAGACCAGCAGAAAGAAGCAGACCTAATGACTGCTGTAAGTGTAGGTTCAACAACAAAAGCAGCAATCTATCTGTGTTGGTAGAACATCTGCAGGGGTTCCTTTTTTTTGGAACCTAGAAAAGCAGCCATATATGCTGGAGCAAAACCCAACAACAGGAGCAATAACACCAACCAGTGTTTTTCTCTTGATTTGCCAGGAATTTGGACATTATGTTGCCGTCATTTTGCGCGTTCGATTAGCATTACCTTCCTCGCACCTTTTTCGAGTGGGGCCTTTGTTGTAAAGATCCTGTTTGGGGTGGTTTTTCTAGCTGTATCTGAAGTGGCTCTGAAGATCAGCTCAGAAGCAGTAGGGGAGCGGGCGAGCTGGCGGTTAGCACAGTGTGGCTCTGTCAGGTGCTTTGATTCTCTGCTCTTTTTAAAAACACATGCAGCTCTCTGGAAATGGTGTGGCCTCAACTGTTTTTCTTTTTCCCTCTCTCCTTAAAATTTGCCTTCCTTTCATTGCGTTCTCCTTTTCCGCTTCCCTTGTCTTAAAAGCAGAGTTAAGTGTCAGAGTGCCTTTATGATAATTATCCTCCGAGAGTGAAGTTCTGCTGCTATCGCCGCCTAAGGGAGCCTTGCTAGCCTTGCTAGGTTTTCACAGACAAGAACAAAGATGAGTGCAGATAAAGGGGGAAAAAAACAAGATCTGGAACAAAAACAAAAGCTGAGCCTTTTTGCTCCGTAAATGACACGATGGGGTCGGAACAGGTGAATTTAGGTGTGACATCGACCATCAAGACACGGTTTTCAGCACGTTTCAGGGGAGATGGCTGGACAGAGGTGGGGTATGAGTTAGCCTTTGGGCGGGTGGCTTGGAAGAACACAGTTAGGAGAAACTCTTGTATGCTGACAATGCAACAGGGTTTACGAGGCAGCGTTTAGCCTCTCTGGTCTTAATTTCCTCCACTGACTCGGCCAAGAGCTGTTGTTTCCAATAAATAAACAACAATATACAGTCAAATAAACAAATAAATAAATATACAGCCAAATTAATAAATAAATGAATAAAAATCCAGTCAAATAAATAAATAAATAAATAAATATACAGTCAAATAAATGAATAAACAAATATAAATACAGACAAATAAATAAATAAATAAATAAATAAAAGATAAATAAGTAATTAAATAAACAGACAAATAAATATATAAATAAATACATATACAATGATATAAATAAATAAACAAATAAAAATACAGTCAAATAAATAAATAAATAAATACATACATAAATAACCTGAACTGTTTTGCCTGGTTTAAGGAGGGCTTCATCACGTGAAAAATATGACCCTAAAAGTACTAGAAATCACAGTTAAAAGTGACTCCATATCTATTTTTATTTGTAATTTTATCCATTTCCAACATCACACTTTTATTTCATTTGCATTTGCTAGACTGCTACTAAAATAACAGCATGAGATCATGCTATGCTTTTGTTTTGCTGCTTTATGTCACCAGGCTGTGCTACATCACAGGCCTGTTCAGATTTCACACGGGCTTGATGTTTAAACCGTCGCTTACTGAATCCTGCTTCATGTATATGACGTATTGATCACAGAATCTTCTTGAAGTCTTCTGCGTTCCTCAAACAAGCCCGTTGTGTTTTGAAGGGTTCCTTGCCTGGGGAGGATGGAAGTGTAATGGAAAAGCGTTCCACATTCTGGGGGATGTGAGTGTGACTGATCAATTGAGGGCTAAAATGGTGTCATGCACCCTCATTCCACATCTATCTCCACTGCTTCTACTATGGCGTACCTGTCTAAATTTGGATGTCTCTAAGTTACAAAATGTTTACCATCCATGTGCCCAATTACTGCCAAAAAATTATTGTACTCCATTTATATACGTCCTATTACCCCTAATCAGGTGCAAGGTCTGCAAGGTTTGGTCATTATCTTAGTAACATTATATTGTAAACTACTTCAAAAGGGTGAACTGTACAGGAGGAAGATGGAAAATGAGTGTGATTAAGAATGAGTTCTTTATTTGTGTCATCAACAGCGTAAGTAACAAGGCCTATTACACCATCCCATTGTTACAATCACAATTTTTGATGAGTGAATCTTGACAGCAGGACAATAGTCTATTCGTGTGCGCCTAAACATTCAGGGACACGGCCTCTTGATCTAATTGCTCGGCGTGATGAATAACGTTGGGCCCTGGCGACTGCCTGAAGAAATGAGAGCAGAGCTATTGAGAGAGGGCAGTGCCGTTCCGCAGCTGAATGATGGCGGAGAAAAGTGGCTGGACTCCAGGGATTTGTGCGGAGGCTTCATGATCGTATGGGCTTCCAGTCACCTGAGCTTGGCTTCTGTCTGAAACCAGAGTGGTTCGCTGACAAGCAGTCACTCAGAGGTGCAACCAAGCCTTTCAACAAGACTGCCCAGCGGCCGGTGACCAGAGAATATCCTCGCAGAGAAGGGGCAGCTTAGCTTATGTCATCAGACTCATTAATGCAACTGGATAGTTAGGTTAATATGTAGCTGCTCATTGTTTGCTAAACTGCTCATTAAAACCAAGAGTTGTGGAAAAGGAAAAGAATATCAGCTATTGTGCAAAATATTGAGGAATTGGTAATAATTTAGGCTAATAAACACCTGAAGAAACTATTCACATTCCAGAGTGACAGAACTAAAAACGGGAGAAAAAAAACTGCTACAACTGGAGCGATGAATATATGGTTAGCCTAACATCTGCTAAATTGCTAAACATAGCTAAGCATTATGAAAAGGAAGGAAAATAAGCTTTTATGCTAAAATGCTAATTAGTTCATTATAAAAGCAGAAAACAAGTTCTTTTTATGATTTATGCAGCAGTAAAAAACTAGAAACTTCAAAGTACTGCAAGTAGACATGCAGGTAAATGCATACTTAAACTGCTAATTAAAAGAAGAGATAAGCCTAATGATCTATTGTGACAGATATTGAGCTGCTAATTTAAAAATCTGATGATGATGTTCATATTCAGGAGTGTCAGAACAATAAAAAAAAGAAAGCATAAGCACTGCAAATGAAACGGAATTTAAAGTGTAGTTAGCCTAATGTTTGCTAAGATGCCAAAAAGCCAAGAGTTTCCCGAAAGAAAGAGAAACTGAAAAAACTGGGAGCTGGAAATAAAACTGCTACAGCTGCATAGGTGAGCGTGTGGTTGGCCTAATGTCTGCAATATTACTACATGTATTAATTTTGAAGAAGTTTGGAAAGGAAGAGAAATCAGCTTGTGCTAAAATGCTAATTAGTTCATTATAACACCTGAAAACAAGCTCTTTTTTATGATTATCAAGCAGTACAAAAACAGAAACTAAAAAAAGAAACATCAAAGTGCTGGACATGCAGGTAAATGTGCACTTAAACTGCTAATTAAAGCAAAGAATTTTGGAAAACAAGAGGTAGTGACCTATTACAATGAGCAATTTACTATGTAAACACTGTTAAAAACTCTAAATGTACTGTTCATTCACTGGTCCATACAGTTAACATATAGAATTTAACATGTTTTGAAAATATAAAGGTGTATTCAGATATATTTAAAATATAAGGTGTTTTTAATTCATAGTAGACATCATATCACAACCATGAACACTTCAATATGCTCTTCCCATGTCCTTGAGAATAGAAGTTTGACCCCGTTTACACCTGGTCCTTTCCTGTGTCTTGAGTATCAGGATTATATCTGCAATATAACAGCAAGCCACATAAAAACATAGATCACTTCAGGAGGTTGTCTGAGACGTGTAAAACAAAAACATTCTTTATGAGTAACAGTTTAAAGACACAATAACAAAAACCTTTAATCTTAGTACTGCAGTCTGCACCACATTTAGCCCAACATTTCTTCACTGTCACCCCCAGATGTTGGGTATGATCGTGTTGGGTCCCACAATGCTGGGTACGCTGGCTTTGTCTGCAAACTAACCTTCATGCACCTCTGTTTGTAGGTGGGCTTCATCGACTACATCATGCATCCTTTGAAATTCTGAAGGCGATGATCACCATAATACTCAGAGCAATAAAACAGCTGGGAATTGGGAGAAAAAAGTGTAGTTGCAGATGGAAGTGAAGGTGTGGATCTTTGGAAAGAAGAGTTTTGGAAAGAAAAAAATTGGGCTAAATATTGAGGATCTGTTAATCATTTAGGCTGTTACATTTAGATATATTTAAAAACTGGAAACAGGAAAAAAACACCTACAGCAACGGATACGTAGGTGAACATGGGGTTAGCTTAGTATTTGCTAAATTGTAAACTGAAGCTAAGAGTTTTGGGAAAGAAAGAGAAATTGAGTATTGTATTAAAAGAGAGCAAATGGCTAATTATTACATTTTTAAAGAATATGTTCATATTCATGATTGACAGAGCAATAGAAAAAGCCAAAAACTGAAAAAAGAAAGCAAGTACTGAAACTATAAGTGTAGGTAAAGATCCAGTTAGCGTAATCTTTACCAAACTGCTAATTAAAGGCAAACCTGCTAGACAGAAAGAACTATTATGCTAGGTACTAAGCAACAGCTAATTATTGATTATAAAACTTGAAGAAGATGTTCATATTCATGACTGAAAGAGCACAAGAAAGTGTTCAAAGCACTGCAACCGTATCGGGAGGTGAATGTGTAGTTAGCCTATTGTTTGCTAAACTGCTAATTACACAAAAATTAAGTTTTTGGAACGTAAGAGAAAACTAGCTATTGTGCTACATACTGAGGAACTGCTAATTATTCATTATAGAAATTGAAAAAGATTCAAGTTCATGTTCATGATTGACAGAGCAAGAGAAAGTGATCAAAGTCCTGTAACTGGACCTGAATATGTACTTGAATGTGTAGTTAGCCCAGCCTAATGTTTGCTAAATTGCTCATTAAAGTCACAAGTTTTGGAAAGGAAGAGGACGTTATAGCTGGTGCGCTGAATACTGAGGAAGTCCTAATTATTTAATTATAACCCTGGAAGAAGATGGTCATATTCAAGACTGATACAGCGGTAGGAAAAAATGGAAATCGGGGAAAAAAAAACATGGAAGAGCTGTCATTATTTAGCCCATAGCCGTACACTACATTTGCAATTTTACATCTCATCAAGATCACATACTTCATCTGCTGGACAGATTATAAGGCAGTGGTGCCCTCCATCAAATCTATGGGTGAAATTCATTGAGTGATTTCATTTGGAAAGCTGTTTGGTGAAGGAGCGGAATAATATACTCCAGGCAAGACACATTTCAAAAGGCCTGTCTACAGCCCCCCGATTTGTGGGAGGAATTTAGCACTACTAGCATTAATATGAAGATTCAGCTCAGACATTTCTCTCGGGATGGTGGAGTGATGCAATTGGGTACTTTATTTGCTGCATCTGCTTCACCATTGGTGCTCTACATATGGAAGAACCTGGACCAATGAGTGATGCGGAGGTGACTGCTGACATCACCGGCTTCGTTCTGCACTGTGTTTTGAGCCGACGGAGCGTCAGTGCATCTGCCCGCCCGTGCATCGCGAGAGCGATGTTAGGCTTCGGAGGTGTTCTCTACTGCGTCCTAACATTTATAAATGACATCCTCAACCTTTGGAAAACACGTGCTAATTGCTTCAAATGCCAGATGCCTGCTTTGTTTATTCAGGTTCTGCGTTCGGTTCCTGCTGGTTGGTCCTGTTGTAGAAGCCCCACTGTTTCACGCATCAGCTCCTAAACAAGCAGGCCCTCTCCAGGGGCGGAACTCAATCAAGTAGCTTACACTGTAGTCTTAGAGCAGCTTACTGAGGGAAGTGCCACTGAACAGGCATACGATGGTGTACTAAATGACACGGACGTGGGTTTAGCAGGGCGTAAGCCAATGTTATGATAGGAAAACACTTACCAGCACTACGCTTTTGAGGCACTTAGGTATTTGGCATCGTTTTCTGTCATATTACGGCAGTGGCTGTGGTTTTGAACCAGGCCGTGGGCAAACATTTCAGCATTTCAGTGAAAAAAAAGTTCAGGCAGGCTCAGTTTTCTCCTGCGCATCGTATGGGTTAACAAAGTTTGACAGGGAAATGGGCGCAAGATTCCAGTTGAGGATTATTTCCATTCTTAAGAGGAGTCCGTTAGCGCACGTCGCTATTTGGGATTTTGTTGACAAGGGTATCTCTTGTGCATTGTGTCCATTGTGGGTTTACAATAGTAGAATTAACATTAAAATCAGACTGGGTGAGGCGAAGGCTCCAGTGCACAGTGAGCAGCTCCTATAATCCAATCTCCCTAATGGAGTCGGTGTGGCGACTGTGAAGCCCAAGCAGCGGGGATGTCTTTTGTGGGAAAATTGAAGGTCCGTATGATTTTGGGCTCCGAACCATACAGAGGTCATTCTCCTTTTGCTCGAGTTATATCCTCTGGCTGTGTTTACAACATGCTGGCTGGTAGGTGGTATTTTCAGGGCAAATCTTCAAATGAATCAAATGCCAGTTAGCTGTCTTGCTGTGGAAATGTTTTCTCTCTCTCTCTCTCTCTCACTGGTTGTGTCTCTGTCTCTCTTGTTCTTTGTTGGAGGTGTTAAACCAAGCAATTGCTCTGGTTCCCAGAAAAGCACCAGAGGACAGCTGCTGAGAGGCTGGCTGGCTGAGGCGTGACGCCAGGTGAAGGATGTTTGTGTGGAAGACGTTTCAGATTATGTGTCAGGTACCGTAATTTCTGTTCTTAAACGGCATGGCAAAGCAGAACGATATGATGAAGAGCTGCCTGGAAATCAGATATGCTTGAGGTGGAGAATAACGGTGGTAGAACAAGGCCTTTGACGGATCTGCTGTATCAGTGGAAGGTCTGGGTGCAAGCCAAGGCAGTTTTTGCTGTGTATTAATGCCTTCAGAATTGCATAAATGGCTCTGACAGTATTGTACCTATTGTGAATGAAGCTGTATGAGGTAATATATGACCTAATTTATTGCTATTGCTTCACATACAACTTATTCATCTTATTCATACGAGCTTTTGCATAAATGTACCAAGCCTCAGTTGCATTCAAAGCCACATGCATTAAGTCCTAGTCTATGCAGAAAAGCATGAGTCATCAGAGTGAGCGTGTGAAAAAGAAAGTTTTTCTCAGAAAACAATATGCCATCGTACATGCACCATACCTACAGCCTCTTACAGTACGTAGCCTACAGAGCACTGTGCAGTCGTCATCGCTCGGAGGCCGCAGCTCTGTGCTGTGATTAATAAGGTGCGCCTTCTCTGCTGTGACTGTTATTAAAGTAAATACAAAATATTGTAACAAGATTCAGGCTTTTTGCTTCACTTGCTCTGCCGTCCCAAGAGGCCAAATACGTGTAGTTAAGATTACTTTAAGCAACTAAAGCTGTGCATTCATTTCGTCCACTTTATGCCTTGCTGAACACCCGCTGAATATATTTAGAACAATAATGTTTTATGGAAATAAGCTATATGCATTTAAAAACTTTCATAATTGCGCTCTTTCATACGAGCCCAAAGAAGTTCCTTTCAAATTAGTCGAATTAATAAGAATGCGCTGCTGGACTGGGGATAGTCCATTTACAATTACGCGGGTCCGTGAAAGAACTTTTTCCCCCCTCTCAATTAAAAATTCAGGCAATTATGCATTTCATAAGATTATTGACCTCTGAGGGGACTTTTCACTTTTTCCTCTCCTCTTATTATGGTATTCGCCTTAATTAATATAAAACTATTGATTAGCTCCTCCTCCGTTACAGAGGTGAAGTAGCATTGTGGTTGCATTGCAGTTAAGGAGGAAATATGTGTTCATTTCTAGTCGGATTCCAAAGCTTTTGTCATTCGTCTGAAGCGTTTCAGGTGTTAGATAATGAGCGGCATCTCTTTGAAATCTCACAAACCAAGGCGAAGGCAGTTGAGAGGCTGGCTAACCATTAACATGGTTCTCTGTACTTTTAGCAACTAATTTATTCATATGGGAGAATACCCACATTTGTTTTATGATCTATGTGTAAAGATATAAAATTGACCAGCTGTATCCAGACATATTAGCCCTTGAAGCATAAAGAACCACTGGGCTGTTTGTTGGCCTCCTCTGATCTAGAAAGCTAATTAATATCTTAGAGTTGCGATTGTATGATGACAGGGCCTTGCTCTTGCAAAGTCATCCTAATTTGAATCAACTCAAATGGTAGTGTGGGCTAATGTGAAATGCACTTGACCATTAAGGTTATGGCCTTAAGCCGAACAGTGTGACGGTGCATCTTCTGGGCCTACAAAGTGCTTTTATTCTGTTGGAAATGAAGGCGGGCAAGAAACCTTCCACTGGCGGTGCATTAAAGAGGATTTTTCAAAACTGCTAACTAATTCAATCGTTGAGATGTAAACAAAGTCATGCAGAGTGGTATGATGTGAAATGTTAGGGACTCGGATTTCTTTACAGCGCTCGTGATTGGAACCAGGAGTCGCAATGTCTACGACATGAATATAGCCATTTTATTGACTATCCGAAAGCAATACTGAACCGACATGATGGTAAACCAGTGGTGAATCTGAAAAAGTTGTTTTTCTTCAGTTGATAATTTGCCTTACATATACCTTTTTAGCATCACATGATTCACAATAGGCCAAAACCATGTCTCAAAACTCAAAGCATTATTTTGACCCATGCAAACCAACATGAGTCTTCTGAGTTTGCCAAATGTAATGCTGATGATGGTAAAACAGTGGTGTATATCTGAACAAGTTGAATAATTAGTCCTACATATACCTCTTTATCATTAAAGGATTTACAGTAATGCATTTGAGGCCAAAACCACGTCTCAAAGCATTGTTTGGACTCGTGTGAACCAACACGAGTCTTCTCAGTAGCTGATGATGGTAAAACAGTGGTAGATCTGAAAATCTAGTTTTCTTCAGTTGATATTTTGCCTTACATATACCTCTTTATGCATTTTAACCCAAAACCACGTCTCAGAACTCATAAAACAATGCTTGTGACTGGCAACTGGCCAATTTATGTTTTTAATTTAGCAGATTTGTGGTGCAATTTTATGACGTTAATAACGTCAACCAATAACTATGCATGACTCGGTTTGCTAAATAGCCATTCGCCATAAAAACCTAAAAATCATAAAAAATCATGATATTTGCATCTCTACATTTCGTGTAATAACATTCTGTGAGCATTTCCAGGCATTGAATTCTTTGGATGTCTTGTTTCTATCACCACAACTGTGAACAATTCTTAGTTGGTATGTTTCTCTAGAATGGTACAGTTCACACCAGACCACTCAGAATGTCTTTGTTTACATCTCCGTGACTAAATATGCAGAAATGTGGAGCGGTTGGAATTCCCCTTCTAGGTAATAAATCTTATATTTCATTGTTTGAAATGTCTGGTTAAAGTTTACAGTCCCTTGTAATGTTTAGTGTTAGTTTGAGAAGAAATACAAACAAACCCACCAAAATAAGCTGCATCAGGTTTGTAAAGTCTTCTTTTAGCTTAAAGCTGCAGCACTCTGGAATCATGGGTTCACTAACTTTATTAGTGCACTTAAACACCTTCTAATGGTGTGATAAATTGGGAAAATATCATGTTATTGAATTGCATTACCGCCTAGTACTGCATTAAGGGTCTCCCCCATGATGGCATTACACATTTAATCACATCACTGTGTTCTTCATAGGATGACTTTATAAACAGAAGTCATGCCTTTTCGTTTCTAGCTGGTTGTATAAACAGCACAAGGAGTTTAAGCACAAGATACTTAGCTGTTTAAACCAGCTCCATTACGTTGTTTAGACAAGAAGATTAAGACACTCAAATGAGGTAACGGGCCTGAGACAGTGTTTGTTCACAATGTGGTTTCAGAAGGCGTGCACACGTGAAGTTTGGTGCAGTGATGTGGTTCATTGGAGCATTCGCTAATATTCCACAAGTATGTTTGTGTTGCAGACGGCGTAAAATTGTTTGGGAATATGGTTCAAACGATGCTTGCTGGCTTGTTTTTTAGAAGTAAGCAGTCTCATGGACCTCTAGCTGTGGTGTTGTGATGCCATGGCTGTGCATGTTGTCGCTGTCCAAAGAAAAATTTGTATCTCCAAAATGGCAACTTTACAGGAGAGGGCACAAACCTCATTTAACTCTAATGTAAGTCAATGGAACCAGACTTTTTTCTAATTGATGTTGGGCCACTTCTGTTGGTCCATTCATTATGGAATTTTAACACAATGTGAAGGGCAGCGGTGTTGGGTGTTGTGTTCAAATGATGCATACAAGTAAAAATGGCCAAAAATGGAGATGCATGTTTTTGTTTGGACAGCAACGATATGCTTAAAAGGTGCCAAAAAGAGTTCTTTGGAGTGAAGCTATAGAACCCAAGGGTGCCAAAAGTGTGGCCTGCAGGCCAGAGTCGGCTCGAGAGGCTATCTGATTTGGCCCACCAGAACGGTAGCCAAAACCCACCCCAATAAAAACAGCTACCAGCATGGAGCACCAGCATGCAAATATGTTTCTATACCACAAAAAATACAGAACAATCATGTTTATACTATATTTAATGCGTTGTTTTAGTAAAAAAAACTCATAAAAACATAAAAAGCACTTTCAAAATTTGCCATTTGGAGCCTGTAGACCTTTTTTGTACACTTTTTTGTCTTTATGGTCTACCACCAACAATGTGCTTTGGCCCTCCAAGTAGCTTTCAGTCCATGGTTCTTTAAAGGTGTCAATCTGAAGAACCCTTTTAAAGTATAAAGAACCTCCACATATCATAAAGATCCTGTTCCTTTTGGAACTAGAACTGGACGTCCAAACCAAGAACCATTTAGGAACCTTTATTCCTAAGAGAATATAGCAGGCCGTCGCAAGCTGGATCTTATGATGCAAATAGATGTAGACGAAACCAGGTGTATAGATGAGAACCATTGGGTTTGTTGTAAGGATAGGATTCTTATCTTTCCACAGTACTGCAACGATCCTGTTTCGATTTAAATATGTAGATCCACCTTAGCTGGAGCACGTCACTACAAAGTAAACTAAAGCAGAGTTGCCTGCCGCTGCTGCACTATATTATGGGTCACCATATATCATTTCTCTTGATGGGATACAACTAAAGCACATCTGTTTCCACTTGGTTGTGGCCGTCACTGCATCGAGCCCCTGGGTTCAGACTTAACATCTAGTTTTAATTACAGTGACCTTAATAACAGTTGCTAAACCATTTACCACTGGTTGGATTTGTTTCACAGATATTTGTTTTAGCAGATATCTTATTTCAGAGAAAGAGAGAGAGCAGCAAGCCATACAGTGCAATGCATACACATATGAACTGTTAAAGAAAATAAGGTGCACTGGGAGACGTTTTCTGGAATGGCATTTGTTTGCACAGTCTGCTCACTTAACGGTCAAGATATTTGACATTTGTGTAATCCAGAAACCAATGCGGTCATAAAGGCTGTTGAATTTGATGTTCCTCTGAGGCCTGGGAGTAAGACTCTGGCTCTGCTAGCCAAACAGTGATATTTAATATGAAGTGTGAACATTTGAAGATTGGTAAGATTATTTAACATTCAAAAAATGCATTGTTTTGTTCGGTCTGAGCGCTGCTGCGTGATTTGTATATATTCCTGTGTTTAAAAGACATTTAATGGTCCATTACAGAGCTATAGACAAATGACTTCCCTGTAAATGAGCCATTTTTATGACATGATTATCTTAAAAACAAAAGAAATATGCTTATTTATGGTCTGACCCAAAATTAAATTGGATTAAATTAGCACAAGGTGCGGCACATTATTTCCCCTCAGAATAAAATTAATCTTTCTCATTTAAACACAATTTATTTCCTTAAATGTCACAATTATATTGGACATATTGAGGGACTTCACTTTGCTGCTTTTTTTTTTTTCTGAAAATGCAATTAATGGAACGTCCTCCCACAGCGTCCACACCCAAGTGTGGAAGCCAGTCTGGGAGATGAAATATCAGTGGAGTCACGCTGAATTTAATTTACTGCAACGCATGTTGCCTTTCTCTTAGACATATGAATACTATAAAATAGCACAGATGTAGGTGACCTTAGCTGTGATGTGTGACCATTTTATTAATCAATTAATTAATTTATTTATTTATTAGGACACTAATAACATTAGATTCTGGTATTCTCCTGGTAATTATATGTGAATATGTGAAATATATCAAAAATATTTCATTTTTCATATTTCATTGCGTACTTCCGTTTGTAGTATCACTTGCTAGTATGTGTTGCTTTGGCTGTCTGTTGGCTGTTAACACTGCTAGCTGAACACCAATGCTACTAAAATGCTTCCCCTTTCTGGAAAATTAATTTTAGGAATTACTGCAGAATATTTTACTGCTTTGTGAACTGAGGAAGTTAATTTTTCATGCTGCATAAGAAGGCATTTGGGTTGGAGGAATATTGACTGTTGAACATAAGGTTACATTAATTCATGTTATTGCTATTATCTTAAAAAAGTAACTTTACAGGTGATGATAAAACATTCTTAACTTTCAAACAAAGTTAATATAGCAGGATTGACCTTAATTTTTTTTTTTGACCTTTTTTATTTGTCTAAAATGTTGACCCTATGTAACCAGAGACTTTCAAATTATGTAAGAAATAGCACTGTGTATCTGTATTACAGACTGCCTACAGTTTTCTGTTTGGGAGTGAGGCATACATTTAAATAATTCTGTTATATTACAAAATTCCATATACACTTGTATGCTAGTGTTTGAATACACGTTTGGTTGATTTTCTAAGTAAAAATAAGTTAATACATCCTTCAACGGGAAGAACATCTCAAACATGTCATTATTGTACACATTTCAGTCCACAATTTCTATCCATTTGCTGAATTTAACATCCAAAAAAATGAAATGTAAAACCTTTTAGATTTAATTTTCCCCCCTTAATGTTAAATTCAGCAAATGAACACTAACTATGTGAGAAAATGTGCGGAAGTGTGCTGAGGGTAGAAGATTTTTTTTTTTTACTTAAAAAATTAACAAAATGTGTCACCTAACTTGGAGTGCTAAAAACATGCCCATATGACTGAATTAAAGCTATTTTAAAAATGTTGCCGAAATGTTAATAGAATTATGAGCGGATGCCGATATCATATTTTCCTGTACATATTTGCTGGCCACAATACATGGATTTATAAACCTGACCAGGATGAGCACTACAGAGAAATATAACATTTTAATAAAAGATTACAAACGCAGTCAAATGAATAAAGAGCAGGTATTTCAGCACAATAGCCCAACGTTGCTTAAATCATTCAAAAATCATTTTTAAGTGTAGGTCAAATGTAAATGTCTTTCTTTAAGCAAATATCTGCTGCTACCATTGTGATCCTGATATTACAGTGCATCCTCAACAGAACGTCTTTTATTACCAAGGAATGTCCTACTGTTCAGCGGTGCTATGTGCACTAATGCTTGGGTGAACACTGGAACTGGATGTCTAGAAGTCCAGAAAGGCTGGAAAATGCTAGAAGCACAGTCCAGTAAGGAACCTTTGTTTCGCTGTTTCGCTTTGTGTTCTATAGAAAGTGCTGTGTGCAAGGGTGTTTGGTGTTGGCGTGCGTCTGGCAGCTGCATGTTTTTTTTTTCAGTCCAACTGATTTTTTTTTTCTCCCCAGAATGTTTGAATGAATGAACAGAACATGAATGAACAATATGAACTTTGGATGAAAATATTGGGCATCTCTCCAACAGGGTTGCAAAGTTGCCAATAAACGTCTATGAAAACGTTTAAAGTAGTCATCATCTTCCATTGTCCATGTTTCCAGCGCTCTGGCCGTATTCCATTTGTGCTGAAGGATTTAGGACTGAATTCAATCACGTTGCTGTAAAGCCTACATAAATCCAGCACAACAGCACTGAAACTAAAGCACTCGAGATTTTTTTTTTTTTTACCACTGCTTTAGTCCATTAAGGAGTCTACTAGCAAGTTTTGACCATTTTTATTCAGTTTTAGCATAAGTTGTCTTAAGTAACCGCTCTGATATTAAGCCAATTGAGTTGCTCATTAATGAAAGATTAAATGAATTAATTACTGATCGATTCTGTTTACTTGATTGCTCCATTGTCCAGCCTGCTAATCTATCAAATCAGTAAAGTGATTTAATTTATTGACTACTTTATTGCACGCTGTATACCGATGTCTCCCAATGCCAAGAAGCGACCTGCTATGACAGTGTTATTACATAGAGAATAATTTGTGTCATGGTCTAGCTGAGAGACCCAATTAAATACCTTAGAAAAGCACCTCTGCCGCAGTTAACCCCTTCCCGAGGTTGGTGCTCCGAGAAGATTCCACATGTGTTTTTACTTGAAGCTACGCTAATACATACACATCACTAGCTCTTGGAGAAGGAATGAATATTTGCCATTGAATGACCTTTATTACATCTGTTTTCTCTTTTGTCTCCAAAAAACGGGTTGATTATTATGTAAAAATATGCTTAGAAAAACACACGCATGCCCACTCATCCTCTAACCTTCACCTGGTGAATACTGACTCAAATTCATATTTCTCATCGGCGCTTAAAAGACACGCTTTATTAAAGCCAGGTGTGCGGCGGCCCTGTGTGTAATAGTACTTCAGAAGCGCTTTCCCCGTGTCTGCATCTAATGGGGAAATAGTACACAATGAAGCAACTAGCTAGCACGTTGCTTCAGCCTACTGCGTCCAACAGGGTAAGGCCTTGCGTTGTATGGAGCGTGGTTGCTTCTGTGGTGCATCAGACAAATTGAATAATGTTAAGCATTTTCTTCATGAAAAAATGGCAATATGGAAAATTGAGTTTTTGAAAGAGATGAGCGGCGTTAGTCTTTTTTCCCTTGTTTTGCTCCATTCGGCTCCATGCACAGCGGCACGGCTTCGGTCTTTCTGTTTCTGATTGAGGTCAAGTTGAGAGAGAGAGAGAGGGAGAGAGGGAGAGAAAAAAAGCAATCTGCACTTTTTTCTGCCTCTTCTTTTTGATGCATGCTAGAGTTACAGCAAGAAAATGTCTGCAGTCATTGGCTGAATAGACTGGACTGCCTACTGTGAGAGGGATTGAGTCTCCAATGCCCCAAAGAAGGGCATGTAGCCGTTCAAATGGAGTGGAAAATAGCCAATAGTGGCATATATTTATAGATAATCTACTTCGCCTTCCTACCCTGCTCTCTGTAATCTTCTTTCGCAACAGTCGCGGCTAAAAAGCAGAGCTGCGCTCTTGCTGTACATGCTAATATGTTTATATGATTAGTTTTCATTGCTCCCCCCCACACACACCCTCCCCCCAAACCCCATCCAAAGTAGTCCGGATCCTTCCAGTAGAGAAATCCACGTCAGGTTTTGCCGGCAGCTCACGAGCACACATCGCTCTCTGCTCCGTGCACGAGCTCTTAGCTACCTTACCTTGGGAAGCCCATTCCGCTCCATGCTAAGGCTGTTTCTCTCAGCGCCGACATCAGGATTTCAAACGAAAGCTGTTTGAAACACGCCGGCTCTCCTAGAGACCCGTCCCGCTACGGAGACCCTCTAACAGGATTGAATTAAAGAGAGAAATACGGGCCTTTTTCTTTTCTTCTTTCTCCTTTCTTTTTTTTTGTGTTTTTACCTCAGAAGAGAGCTGGAGCTGGTTGACTGACTCGCACCTCCGCTCATCTTTAGCCTCACTTCTCCGCATCTTTTACTTCAGCCGGGGAAAGCCGAAGGTGAACGCTCCAGTCTTGTTTTTTCTAAGAAGCAAAGCTCACAAGTCTGAAGTGAACTGGGACTGTTGGGACGGTTCTGGCCGAAATGTGAGGAGCCCGAAAGCCCCGCACGCCTCCAGCCGCACAGGCGCTCGCTGTCCCGGGCGAGCCGAGTATGTACCACAGCCTCGGGGCTACCAACCCAACGCCGCAGGTCGTGCTTCGAGCCGCGGAGGAGCTGATTCAGCCTCCACGTCCTTTCACACTTTTTTCAAAGCGACTGAATCTCTCAGAGAGGTAAGACTCCGTTTTTACCTCCTCTCAGCCCTTCTGTACTATCACTCCGTGGCAAGTTTAGACCGCACCGGGGGTCGCCCGTCTTCAAGTTTTGCTCGGAGTGCAGAAAGTTTGCGACCGTGCCGGAGAAACCCGGTGAGCCGAGCTAGGCTAGCAGAATCGCGGCCGCGTTGTCAGATCATGATATCAATCACGAGCCAGGAGTCTGTGTGTTTAACTTTTTCACACCGCAAATGAATCAGCCAGAGGGGCTGCGTCAAGCCTCGGTGTGGAAGGGACTGCGGCTCACTTACTTTAACCGAACAGGCCCGCTCTGTTTGGAGTGATTAAAATGATCGAGAGGGCCAGCATGGCTAATTGAGAAATGGTTAATCAAAACACAGCCAGATGTGGACGGCTTTGGTCGGCTGCCATCTCTCTCGCCCGCACATACATAGCTAGTCGCACACAAAGAGTATGAATGGGAACTATTAGAGCGTATGAAGCAAAACCCATAGAGCCGTTTAATCGGGGATCCAGTCTTTAAAAACGGCGGCGAGCTGTTCGTTTCCCCTCAGCTCCGCTCGCTGTCCTTACCTTCGGGTTTGGCTAAAGGCGAGACCTGTGGCGTTTCTGCTCTAACTCGGGTGAAGCATCCTGAAGTTCGGGCCTCGGCGGGATTTTCTGGAGCCGTGGAACTTTGAACATAGAGCAGAACGGCCAGAACCAGAACTCTTTAAACAGCCCAAAGCCTCGGACTTACATGAGAAGGCTTACAGCCCCGAATTAAACAGGACGGAACAAGATGGAAATGCTTGGGTTGGGATATTTAAGACGCCTCAGACCAAAATGTGTAAAAATGGAGACGAAAACTGTTTATTAGAAACGGGTATTATGAGCTAATTATTCAGCAGCACCGCCGGGTCGTTAACCCAGTGCTAAAGACTGAGGTGAATCTCGCTGAGTGGGACTTGGCCGCTGTGTGCGAGGCTGAGGGTCAAACAGCATATTTCAAGCAGTTAACAACTGACGGCACATTATGGCTATAAAGGCTTTAAAAGCAGTTGGGTGGGCTTTGGAGTTCAGTGCAAAGCGTGAGAGAGACTTCAAGGCAAAATTCAAGTGTGATGTATAGACTAAAGGCCAGACTGTGCAGGCAGAGTCTGAGGTGTGATGCATCAGTGAGGCTCTAAAGCTAATTCAGTCCACGTTTAAAGTTGTGTGTGAATGTAGTTGTTTTCAGTAGATCCTCCAGAATAGAAGTAAAACTGCTATTTTTCATGCTCTCAAAAAAAAAAACAAGAGATGGAGAGCACAAGTACTGAACAGTGCTTTGCCACTGCTACAGAATTCAGCAGCAAAACATCTAATACCATATTATGCTTAAGCCCCCCAAAAAGTTTACACTAGTGCACCTAGGCATTTATTCTTTTCCTTAATTTGAGATTCCGGGCCTGCTCATATTTCCCAGCGCATGGCTTTTTGTAGACTTACTCTGGCCCAAAAAATATTTTGAATTCACGTGCGTGTGAATGGCCCCTGTTTGAAGCTGTACTATTAGCATTTCAAAGTGGCCCGAGAAACCATTTCAATAGGAGAACCTTCAGCCCTGTGCCCATTAGTTTTAGCAGGGGCCTATGGAGTGGGAGGGGGCGGAATAGGGGGAGGCATGTCGTCCGTCTCTCTGCTTCTTTGTGTTGCTGTGTGAAAACACTATCCCATCCCATTTGGTTCAAAGGGAATTTTTTCCTCAGCCCTCTTCTTTTCACACCCTTCCCAGAGAAAAAAAAGAAAAGAAAAAGAAAAACACTGAAATACCAGCTTGATTTTTTAGATCTATTTTAGGGAGAAAAAATGGGATCGGTTTGGTTAGTATCGCAAAGATATTGTGCACACATATATTTGACTTTAACCGCTTAGACTCTAAGGACCTGTCGGCAGGTCCAGACTTCACTTCCTCATTAAACACATACCTTGTATATTAGTTTTGTAGTTGTTGCAGAAGAATGCAGTTATTATTGGATTATTAACCTCAATATTATAAGCTGTATAATAAACCTAGAGTTTAGGGTGGGATGGGTTCAAGGATATGTGTCTTTCAGAAGGTGCCCTGTATTATAGTACTTAAAGGATCATTTGTTTGTGGCCTATATGACTTGTTAAACTTTAACTCTGTAGAGTTTCCTGGTCTTAACACTCGGTAAGCTTTATGCGGGTACAGTGAGTCAGACGTAAGTATAACAGCATTATTGGGATTGTTTAGGTTTAACTCGCAGTTACAGAGAAGGCTCTGTTTCTATTTTCCATATGACCTGTTACTGCTTTTCATATAGCTTGGAATTTCTCACCCTTTTCTCCCTCAGTGGAATATCAGTTCAGTGTTAGTGTAGGACTCCGGTCTCTATATATTGTTTTAAGGATAATCAGCATATGTTCTACATCGAGGGCATATAGGTTAGCATTTCACGTTCACTGCACACGGATATGGGTGAAATATGCATAGGCGAAGCATTGCAGTTGTCAGCTGTGAAATTAAATGGGTAAATATGCTACCCATAAAGCTTTGGGTGGAAATTTAAAAGTGAGCCCAGGATACAATGACGTGATCAAATATAGAGCTGTATTTTACTTTTGTTGGCACAGCGATGTGGGTTCTGAAACAAACCAGGAGACTCTTTCAGTCAGTTGCATTGCCAACCCAAATAATAACGTCAAGCTGATATGCTGATGTACGTTGCCGTGCAGTTTAAATTTTGCCTACAGTGTGATTCATTAATAAGTATATTGTATTAAGGCTTGCCAGTCCGTGATTGTGTGACCACTTCAAGTGAAGCATGTATATGAGAGGTACTTCACCTGACTCTGCCGTAACGTTGTTCTTTCAGTGCCGAAGTAAAGAGATGGTGCAAGTGATGAAGGAGGAAAAGGGAAAGGCCTATACGCGAAAGTGGGGGAAAAGGTGATTAAATTGAATCAATGCTCCTTCCTCACAGCTCAGCCATGCGCAGTGCAATGCAATAATCTCAAATCAGACCATTTCTTTCCCCCGATCCTATGCAGCCATGTGTTTACACAGTGTTTTGAACCCATGCTGTGCCGATAACTACTCACCATTTTAAAGGAAATAAACAAGGCGCCTTTTTTTCCTGAAGGCAGCAGGCATTGTATTTTATGCTGTGTGCCTAAGCCTGTGGCCTTTGGTGGGCTAAATACCTGTATTTTTTTATGACAAGGTTTATTTTACGATTAGTAATCAGCGGAACGCTCAGGACCTGGCAGTGGCCTTTCTGTCAATTTGCGAAACATTTGTTTCCACTTCTCAAAAGCTTCTGTGGCACTGAGATGCCTTACCTTTCCAAATGGCGGAGAGAGAGAGAGAGAGAGAGAGAGAGAGAGAGCACGGACTGCCACTTTAATTAGCTTCAGGAGCAGAACAGCATAGGATGGCTATGAAAGAAAGGAACGTTGTGTTTAGAGAAAGTATTTGAATATCACGGTCTCGTTCTTTTCAGCTGCCCTGGGAGTATTTTTTTTAGGTAGAAGGAATAATCATTTAACACATTAAACATTACTAGTGTTACAAATCTGGCAACTGCTGCAAAGACAGTAACAATAATTATGCTACTAATAATAACAGGGCATAACGTTCATACTTCTTAAGCCATCCTAATCGAGTTTTAGACATCGTATTAAATTTTGTGTGTGTGCATTTCAGTCTGAAATCAGATTAAATGCATTAATCTCCAGACACAGGTGCTGATTTTTATTTAAATGTAAATGAAGCGCAATGACAGATTTTCTTCCCCCCCAAAAATTTCCATGAGCACACTCGCAACTTTGTGTATATGAACAAGACATGTCTTATCTTTCCTAAGCTACATCAGTATTCAGGGGGAAAAAAAATTCAATTTCTCTATCACAGAGGAGAAGCAAGGAGCCGAGGCTCAAAGTAAACAGAGAGTGCGGCCAGGCTGTGGCAGTTCAGGGAGAAGGAGGGAGAGAGAGGGAGGCTAGGGTGGCAGTGAGAATCTGCAGACGGCTGCCAGGGAGAAGGGGTTATGTCTCTGCCGGATTACACCACGGCGCATCACATCCACACTTAAAAGCCCCATTTTCAACAAGACAGACCTGTTATTTCAGGATGGTGAGGGGAGATGGTCTGCAGTGTAATTTCCCCCCGCGATGCTGTCCTTGACAGATGTGAGTAAAAGTAAAGTAGAGTGGAAAGAAAAGGTACACGCAGACTTTAGGAGTTTTAAATGATTGTGATTCAGCCTATAAATTTATCGAGTGTTGTGTGCAATTCAAGATACACGGAGAGAAGTTTGATCAACAGTTAAAAATAAAAATAACACATGGTAATGGAAGCATTTTATGAGGTGTGGCCTTTCTGTCTTTAATATTTCATGCATGTACAGCTGGTGCCAACGGTTACATTTCTTAAACTGCTTTTGCAAATCATGTGGACTTTCCCAAATATTTATTAGGCCAGTTGTGGCTGATCATTCCGCTGTAATCAGAAGCTTTGTTTTCTTAGCACTCCAGAGGCTCGATTTATCTGAAGGCTCATCCTCTCCACAGATAAGGCGGCTGCAAATGAGTAATCCAAGCTGTGGGAAAGGGCTTGAGCTGCTCGTCAAGCATGGGCCTTGCTGCCTGAGAAATTACACCTTTATGTATTTTTGAATTATGGCATTCCTCAGTCTAAATAGCAGAAGTTGAGCTATATTCAGCTGGTGCATGGGGAAAGGGTGCTGCTTAGTGTTATGCGTAATGCACTGCAGAACTAGCTAGCTAGCCTTTCCTTTCATGCTTTGCACGTCTTTTCGTGAGCTGGTGTCACGGCACTGACGGTGCAGCTGCAACGGGAGGTGTCTTTACTCCGCAAGGGAGCGTGAATTAACCTTACCGCCCTTGCACTTACCCCACTGATGACGGGCTTTCACTGGAACGTTGAAACGTATTGCCCACAGTATGATATGTCACTAACCTGTAGTTATTTAGAAACATTGTTAGCATATGAGCAAATCTGTGTACAATTTGTAGGTTGTTATGGCCCATTACAAGTCCCTGTTGATTTGCACACTAAATGCAGTTAACAGAAGACCCAAGCTTAGGCCTAATGGGCATGTTGATGATATTACCAACTGGATACACAGCTCACCCTACAGGGACAGGACACCTGTCTCAACAATGGGTGCTTTTGTTTGGTTCGGTTCACTCCTCACTGACTTGAGCAGGTGTTGATAAATGTAGTAGCTGATACTCCTGGACCTGGACGTGTTTTTTTTTTGCACATCTTTATTATGAATAAGGTCAGGTTTCCGAAACAGAAAGCCCGTTCTGCAACAGCAACTAGCAGTGACCTCAACATCATAACAGGGCAGTGTTGTGTCGGGAGGCATCATTAGGTCCTCAGCAAATGCCATTTTTCGTTGTACATCAATATCAGACCCTGATCTTAGAGGACTGGAGCATGGGTTGATTAGTATTTCTGAATTTTAGACGGCATGCTTTCTCTCCCCTGCCTTTGGCACGGAACTCAAGGCCCAAACAAACTAGTATTTACTCTCAGGACACCGTAATGCAGTGTTTTTTTTTATTCCTGATTAGATAACAAGTAGTCTGCAGCAAACACCTGAGGGTAGGCTGAAATCTGGCCCTTGGAGACGTCTCCATTGATCAGCTTCGCTGGTGCACTGCCGCTTTACATAAGTCTGAGGAATTTAATTCCGGCCAACAACGAGGTTGCAGCTCGAAGTTAATTACGCGAGAGGAGCAGTCATTACTCCTCAGCCTAGTGCTGATCTTCTCGATAGGGAACTGTTCCATGTGTTGCACATGCTGTCACGGTTAACCTGTTCATTTGGCTGGAATGGTGCTTGTCAGTGCTAATGCTTTACAAGCATGCTCTTCTGCTCGTTTGACAAGATTCGTCATACATAAACCGCAAAAATGTGACAGCTGTTATATTTACTGCTCTTTCTCAAACAAATCGGATGAGCACAAGATTTATCTTTATGGTGTTTTGGGTTGTTGGGGTTTTTTTTGCTTCTTGTATTCTGCAACTGACTCATAAGCGCAAAGGCCCGGGAAAAAGCTGGTGTGGACAAAGATGCATTGTCCGGCGGCAAGGCTGTAAATGGGTTCCAGTGAATGGCTACCTCTGTGATTCTCATCTTGACCGTAGCGTGAGTGAGCACAGAATGCACAACTGGCATTCCTGCACCTGCTGCCGTTCTCCAGGAGAGAGACACTAACCTCCCGGCAGAAGTGAGCCGGGGGGGTGTGGACAGGGCGCTGGCCATGCACTCGACTTCAAGGAATTTGGAGGAGTAAAGTGCTGGGAAGCAGAGGACAAATGTCATTCTAGATAGAGCTGTTTAAATCAGCCCTGCCAGCCCTGAGGTGAAATGTAGTCCCGTTTGAGTTCAACTATAATGTCTCCTTGTGCAGAGTACAGGATTAATCATGAACTGACAAGCAGTTCACGAGGCTAGCAAGAGTAGAACCTCTTGTAGGCATACATGACCATCATCAGCCACCAAGACTCAAGCCCCTCTGGTTGTGGAATAAGAGGCACAGTACAAAAGGGGCACCATTAACATTACAGACTATGATGGCAGGAGATAAAAATCCATTTCAACAGCCAGACTGATTCACAGCTTTTGAAGGATGCCTACAGAAATCATAGTGAATTTCTTATCCTAGCCCCTATGGGATATACTTGTTAATTGGCGTTTGATGTAATGGGCATGCTCAGCGGAGATGCTACAGAATAAAAAAAAAAAATCAAAACATTTTAAGACGGCAAGCCTTTAAATGGACCACACAGCCGTCACTTTCCTCTCAGCTTGTTACCAGTAGAGGCTTGTTGTGATGCAAGTGCAATTAAGTCAGCTGAAACTTGCTGCTGTTCGTTTTACCACTGGGTGACTGAAACTTCACACTCAGTTCTGAAGTGCTGTTTTTCAGGCTTCACAGTTCTGCAAGTCAAAAGGCCTGCAGTAGATACTTCTCATAATCTTAGCGCTATATGGTCACATTTGTTTGTTCAAACGTGGAAATTCAGGAGCATGGCAAAAGGGATATATGTGTAGTACATGTGAGCACACAGGAATGGAATAGAAAACTGTACTGTTTACATATGTGACTCACAAAATATTCAATTAAAATATATAATAAAAAATATATAATATGTAATATATAATAATGTAATTAATTAATCGAGCATCAAATAAATTGTCTTTTTACGAATACCTTGACCATTTTTATAGTAATTAAAGTAATTTTTTTTTTTTTTTTGTAATTATCACTTATATGTTTATATCTTTTGAGAATGAAGATTGTTGGAAACAGCATGCCAAAATGTCAGAAAATAAGTACAGAATCAGAACTTTCTTATTTAGGTAAATTTGCCTTAATTTGACATAGGGGAGATAAATTTACTCAGCATTAGGACAAACGGTAATGCCTTGTATCTGGCTAAACTGTTTTGTATGTTTTTTTTGGTTTTTTTTGCAGACAAAGCTTTTGAAGTGGCTGTTTAGTGCAGAATTCAAGTGATGTTTGTTGAATTCTGTTTTTAACAGGTAATGGTGAGTTATGCAGTGATAATAATGCACTAATGCAGGCTCCTAAAAGGTTTCAGAAATTGGACTATGCTGGGACGTATGACAGAAGCTATTTGAATTAAATACATCCCTGTTTTGAAAATGTCAGTTTTGGTCAGGTAGAAATAGGCTACATGATTACATTTTTTTTTTGCTTACACTACTACTGATGTTTTTCAACCAATGGCAGGGTAACAAATATTAAATTGGTAATAGCCAATAGTCTGATCAAAATAGTCCTTTTGTGTGCATTCATCAGGAAGGATTTATTTGTCACACAAGTCATTTCCTCGCACAGTGCATACTATCCATAATATATCCTGAAGTCAGTATGTCAGGCGTATTTTCGGTCTTTGCCTCTCAGTGCAAGTTGCTGATGGCGTTTTCATCAGTCATCACCCGGAGCTGATTAGCAGTGAGTCTGGCTTGAACTGGCAGATGACGGCTCCAGAACTCGCTGCCATCGCACATGAACTCAGCAGGCCCCTGTGCTGGCCAGCTAGCTCGTCCCTCCAACATGAGCCCACTTTTAGCTGCATTTCCGCCTGCCTTTTTTTTTTTGTTGTGATCTGATAAGATCTCTCCGGAATGTTTCTCCCCGCTCCCAAGGTCCCCCAGTTGTGTGTCTGGTTACTTTGGTGCAATTAAGGGAGAGATGGAAACATGGCAGATAACATCTGATAGAAACACTGCTTTGTTGCAAAGTTGTGTGTGCGGCACACGCGCTGTAATTGTTCGTGGGACATAATAAAATTCATAGATTATGTCACAGAATGCAAAGGGAACCTGGATTTCCTGTCTCCTCGTGTTTTGTGGGATGATGTTACATGTTTATTTTTCCAATTGAACATGCTACTGGGCTGATTCCTTGTTTTCCCGGCATGGGAAGAACCGTAGGCTCCTTCTAAGCAATTACCTTAGCTAAACCCATATTAGTCTTACAATTGGATAATCTTGTATTGCTTGAGCTTAATGCATTCTGTTGCTCCAAATGGCCTCTCATCCTCAATAACATACAAGTAGCTACAGCACAGGGCAGAGGATGCCTTGGAAGGAGATTTCATACACTGAAGCACTGTAAGCATTACCTCCCCTTATGTCACAACATCCTGTTATCTAAATTAATCAGTTTCCATGTTGAGTTTCTATACCACACGAGCTGTGGTATTATCATAGCTCACACATGTGGTTGGTTGCACTTCACTAGAACAACAATACAAAGATAGATGGCAGCCTATACGCTCTGTGGACAAAATGCACAAATTGAAAAGTCTTTATGAGTGTGTATCAATAATTGATTTATGCTCTCACTGGACCCACAACATTTTTTTTCAGAGGCAAGACCTTCTGTGTTTATTTCTTCCTTACAGAGAGACGTTAAAACGTTGCCTGAATTCATTCCCATTTTCAGACAGACACAGTGTCATCCTCTGTGTCTGCCTGTGATACCCAGACTTGAGTCAGATTGTGGTGAATTGCGCTGAATGGCAGGGGGCTATCACAAATAAGCAAGCACAACTCCAAACCGGAGCCGAGACGAGAGGAGAGGGGAAAAGCAGGAGAAAGGGGGAAAAAAAGAAAAGAGGGAGACGAGAGATTCTTGTGTCTGTGGCCCAGTTGTGGGTGGCAGAAGACAACGGTGTTTCCCATAATCCATTTACATTTGGAATGATTCCTCAGCAGTGCTCACACTTTGATTCCTGGATAGATTCATGGTCCATTGAAGAGAGGTCGTTTCCCCTGAATGGAGGTCGCTTACGTGACTCCACTCCTTAAAGCAGTTGGATCCCCCAGCTTTATCTGCAATGCATGTAGTACATGTGGAACACCACAGAATGTGCCAAATGATATCTGCTACATCAGTGCAAACACATCAGTGTAGTTCAGCTATGGCATACACGGTTGGGGTGAGCTGTTTTCTGCACCATTTTAACAAATGTCTGGGTAGTGCCTAGCAAAGAAAGCTATTTTGTTGAATTTAAATGTGGCTATAGTGAAGGCTACTGAGGAAGAATAACGGCCCTGCTCTTTTCTAAATTGCCAGTGCTCCACGTGTGCTTCATGAGAAAACTTCATCAGTAGCATTTATGAAAGAACCAATGCTACTGTTCATGTCAAATTGCTGGTACATTTTAGAATTACCATATGTGACCATGAGAATTGCCTGCTGCTTGTTGTATTGATGGGGTCTGTTTTTTCCCATTCCATGATTTCTCTATATTGTTCACATCATAATATGTTTTCGGTCAATGAACAGACAGCGGTGTAGCATTCTTGATACTGCACATTATGGAGCAGCAATGAATAGCCTTCTCTCTTGCACTCAAACAATTGCTAGCAGAAATAGGCTAACAGGCCCAGTCTAGGTTGCCCCATGCAGTAATCCAACGCGGGGCCGTTTGCATCTCAATTACACTGATGGCAGCATTGGTTAACACATGTTAATGAAGCTAACGATCCAGGCAGAAACACTGTGCTGGCTTCCCCCCCCTACCGTCCTGAGCCTAAAGACCTCGGAGAAAGAGATCACCACACACAATGAAACTGGATCCCCCTGAAAGACTAAAGTGGGCCTTTAGTGTCTGCTCCTGTAACCCACTTTCTTTTGCTATTCTGAACTCTTCTCATTTAACGCTCTTTGATTTGCATTGTTAAGAGGAGCATTAAAGAAATTTGTGTCTGCAAACTCATTTTCAGATGTCTGTGTAAGATGGCGGTTAACAACTTGGTCATGTTTTAGCCATACCCATTTGGGATTGTTTCTTGGAGGTGACGGAGTCAAAATTAATATGGGAATTAAGAATCAAATTCTGCTCCTAGGGATTTGATCTCCAATCCACTTGGCTAAACAATTGCATCAGGGTGCTGATTCACTGGAAATTATTCTCTGTGAAATTCTTGCAGCAGATTATTAGCACAGAGGAGAAATAAGGCGGAATGGTGTGATGCATGTGACGCAGGGTGAATAAAAAGTATTTGAAACATAGGAGCTAATCCCATCAAGTTGAATTGAATTTGTAAAATATACCAAAAGCTGTATAAAACTGAAATATTCTCTTTTACCCACCAGCCTGAAGATATTTAAGAAGCAGGTATATTAAATGTCCATAGTTAGGCCAGTTTTTGCAGTGTTCTCATAGAAAGTCCATAGAAACTACTAAACCAGTCAGAAAGACACTTTACCATAGACGTCATTGTCATGATAAACAGTACAGGATATGCTGTATGTGAATGAAGTGAGAACCCTCCCCCCTATCTAACAAACCTCCCAGGAACTGAACCCCCTTTTGTATTTTTGGGTTTTCACTCGCCTGTTAACAGCCGAACTTAAATATGTGCTCAAGCGCTCATTCCATACAATTCCATTCCAAGTGCAGTAGCTCAGTAGGAAATGTGTTTATGCGTTTTTTTTAGCATTGAAAAAGTTTTAGCATGCAAGAGTTTTGAGTCCAGTAGCTAATGGCCTCCGAGTTTTGCTAGTGCCTTTGAAAAAGGTCAATATCGTACCATCAGATTTAGCGAGCGGCATTAACTGCTGGTTGTGTTGTCAGGAGAGATTTAGACCTGACAACTGATTTCTCTCAGGGAGCAGACTACACCCTTTCCCTTTGTCTCCAGATTTTCAAATGATTTGCTGTCTAGTGCATGCTCTCCGTCTCACACCAAGACATCACAGCTTCTTTGTTCGCATCTGAAAAAACTCATACAAGATGGCCAGGAAAAATCTGTGTGTTTGGCTGTTTTCGAGCAGCACAGACTCCAGATTTCTAAAGTAAAAAAAATTGGGAGCTTTTTTTTACGAGCAAATCTTGTACTTCTACTTCTAATTCAATGCTCTTCCAATTCACAGCTCATGGATTAATTGCTGGCGAGAGGGCTAGAAACCTTATGATCATTGCTTGCTCTTTTAATGTCCTGTCTGGGTATTGCAGAGAGCTAACAGCAGCTGCTTTCCCACCAAGGAGCTTTTCCCTGAACACCGAGCAACCTTCTATTTATTTCTTGCACCACCTCTGTCCAGAACGTCGCCTTTTCAAGACATTTCATAAAGCTCCCCTTTTTATGTTTTGTGTTGCCTCCTGCTATCTTAAAAAATTAATCGTCCTGTTGAATAATGCCTCACGATGATGGTGAATAATTGATGATCTGATGCTTAATAGAGGGACAGAGGCTTTTCTCCGGTACAGCTGCTCATTCTTGTCTGTGGCATTCTGAGAGGCATTACGTGTCTGCCCACTGGAGCAATTAATTTTGAAGCGTCCATATTTTGCTCGCTCACTTAATATGTGTACCGTGTGTGTGTGTATCATACATGAACACATGCATACCCGAACACACGGGTGTGTTTGTATTTGTACAGTTTCAGGACAAAACATTGAAAACCAGAGAGAAACAGATGTAACCTGCACGTGCTTTGAAAATGTGACGGGAACAATTTTTAATACATACGCATAGTTATATATATTGTCACTGTCAGAATAAAACCTTACGCCTTCCGAAAATATACTTTTCAGGAGCAGGAAAGAAGGTTCTTAACCTTAATGCAAGTTAATGCAACAAGATGCTATTCATCATTCCCTTGGTCCGCTCCTGATAAAATTCTGATGCCGCATAATCATCAGCTAGCATTACATAAAAGAGAAGCTTATGAAGGTGTTTATTTGCTCAGAAAAAACACTAATATTAGAATATATATATAGATAACATTTAAGCAGCGGTTTGGTGCATGTCAGTGTGTTTGCCTAACCATTTTTAAATGTCTCCTCATGGCAGCCCAGTTTTACTTGTAGTTATCATCCAACACCTGGTTTGGCTAATCAGGTTTGCTGGTGACTGAGGGCTGGATGCTCTGAGCATTTGTTCTTCTGCCTAGCACATAAGATATCAACAGCTGTTTGAATAACTAGGAGTTTGTTATTATTACTGCATTGTGGTTTATATGCATCCATGAGATTTGGCCTGATAAATGCGTTTAAGCCATTTGGCACACAGGTATGTGTATGTGTGTGTATATATGTATGTGTGTGTCTGTGGGTCTTAAAGATGTCATTGTGCATATGTAGTCTTGGAAAAAGTAAGATTGTTTTTGTAATAACCCTCATATCTATGTATCTGTATTGTAAGCAAGGAGGTCAAAGAAGGACACCAGAGAGGAATAAGTGTGTAAAGTGGAGAGGGAGCAGAGTGAAAGGGTGGAGAGTTAAATGCAAATACATCAGGACAGATGAACTCCAAATGACAGATGAGACTGAGTCTGAGGACACACACACGCACACACACACACTCATTTCCAGTCATGCTTTTGCTCCGTTTTGACAGCAACAGCGCTTTCACTGCTTTAGAGTGAATTAAAAATTGATGCATTTTGTTGAAATTGAGATGATGAGGCTTTGGAGAGTACGACTTGCCCGCTGCAGATTTCTCGGCCCTTTTGGTTCCTGACGTTTCATGACCCCGTACTTTTGCTTTGCTCTTATCGTGTTACAAATGCCGACCAGAATCGTGCGGAATTCTCTGAGGCTGTAGAGATGCAAAGGAAGGGTAAAGTAACGTCTCTTCCTGTAGTGGTATAAGTATATTCCTCTGCCTATCTGTCCAAACTGAAGGAGAAATGTAGAGTGTCAAGGACTCCTTTTACACTGATTGACAGGTACTATCTGTGTGAGATACCTATATAATGGTGGTCCTCTGAATTTTTTCTGACCTTCTTATTTATCTAGCTGTATTAATGTCAGCCCATTAACGCTGGAGCTGAGGAGTGCTCGGCAAAGCCACCATTAAATGGCTGTGGCAGGATCCTCCTTATCGTCTGCAACCTGAAAGGAGGAATTTGACGCTATCAGTTAATGGAAATGACATTTCCAAATTTCATTTTGAGATAATCCACTTCTCGTCCACTAAAACATCAAAATTACTGTTAACAATATGTGAAGGCTGTATTAAAACTTAGTTACCCTCGCAAATCGGGCCCATTATAATCCCTATTGAGAGACAGGTATAGCCACCTTGCCATTCTAATAGGATTTTCCTGGTGATTATTGTGGCATGCATGTCATTTATCTGCAAAAATAGAAAAGTGTATATCAAAATAAGGAAACTGAGTCTCAAGTACAGCATTTCTGAAAGCCATAGCAGGTGATCTTATACCCAGTAATCTGTACCAAAGTGAAACTGCTAATGCTAATTCTAGCGTCAGGAACCTGGGCTATTTCCAGAATGTGCATTTTACGCATTTTGTACACAGAAAATAGGCATGCTCTTTTTACTCTACCTCCTGGGCGCTTTTACTTAGACGTCTTGCTTCTATCTCTTTCTCTCTCCCTCAGCTCCATGGCTGGGATGGCAGCTTAATAAAAATGTTAGTGTTTATCATATGCCATAAAGGGGCTTGATTATTGATTATTCTGATTAATGTGTAAAGTGCATCTCTATTTTTGGCAAGGATGGAGGGGGGAGAAGGAGAAAAGAGAAGAATGCAATGAAGAGACATGATTGCCTTCCTTTGTAAACTCGAAATCGTTTATGCATGCATTTAGATTTAAGGGTTTGTGCACTTTCTTATTACTTGTGATAATATGGCTGTAGTATACATGCTTTGTAAATTTCTCGGCTGCAATATCGGTGTTATAGAAAAGGCTCTATTTCTGTAGTGTCCTGCAAATTACATAATTCCTGAAAAACAGTAGGGCATCAGGGCTTTGTTCTCTCCATTACGTACGGACTGCCAGGGATTGCGGAATTTGATTAATTGAATGGGCATAAAAATTGATAGATTTGTAGCAGAGGTCATTAGTAAAATACCTTACATCAAAGTAATGCCTAATTATGCAAGTGTTACATTTAATATAGTACATTGCTAAATTAATTAGACTGGAAAACGTTGCAAAAGTTTGTTTATTTAGATCGTTCAAGGGCTTTTGTTGTTAGGGCAGTTCATATTCTTTCGGCTCATCAAGACATCACTGATAAGTACTAAAGATTCCTCAAGCCTCAAAAATGTGGATGGTGGAAATGCACGTATCTTCTTCCTGCTTCAGTATATAATGGCACAGGGATCTCTCTAATTGACCGCCCTCAGTCCAGCAGCACTCAGATGGAGCACTGAGGGTTAGTCATACCACCATGTGTTGAGCTACATCAGCTGGCCTACGCGAGGCCATTGATTGATTTTCCTCTCCGATATCTGGCTCAGTGGGACAGTAATGTCATCTGATCACTGACCCAATAATCCAACCACTGGAGAAAAAAGCAGCCTGATTTATGCTGCCTCTGAGGGGAAAGTTTTGTTGGATGATGTGATGGTGAATCCAAAAGATAATGGTCAGCGTGTGAGAAAGATTGATTGAGACAGGTTGGTTCAGGAGTTCATGATTCCCTCAGATGCCTGTGCGCTCGTACGTCACTCTAATGTGAGTGTGCATCTTTAATTTAGTCTTGCATGCATACTTTTCGAACAAGTTACAGTTTGGGGTGCATCTGTTTTTTTATACACTTGTCATATTCTCTGACAATCAATATCACGGCTCTTTCTTTTAGTTCATTGAAAGCTTGGGGGTTAATTCAGAGGTCAAGCAAGACTTGCAAGCTGTCAATCTTGTATTGTAAACTCCCCAACCTCCCATTTGTGCCCCCCACTCCTGTGTCCCCAGCCTATTATTCCAGGCCTCATTGCACTGAATGGCCTGCCTCTTCCTTTATCCTCTGGTGGCCCACACTTGCCTGAGAGGGAGACAACGAGGAGGTTTCGGTCAAAAGAATGCCGCATTCTTTCACATCTGTGCCTTGTTTCCCCATTGTGTCATTAACATTTCAAACTGTCCTTTCAACTTTGATTTTAATGCCTCCTTTCTTTTCCCATCACCCCTCTTTTGTACAGGAGCAACAAATGTTCTTTTGCAATTCCCCTCCGTTCTTTATCATGTTTGATGATGAACCTGTCTGCCTGCTTCTTCTTCTTCTGGTTTAAAGAGCAGCTGCATGGAAGTGCACAGCTGTTTTGCAGCCTCTGGGTTCGTGCCCCTCTGGCTTTCCATCTTTCAAAGTACTTAAACATCTGTTTGCGTTGGTTTTATATGTAGTCAACACAACACGGCGCAGGCTGCCATATCACAACACGCGTAAAATCACCCTACATGTTAGAGAACCCTCTTGTATGAGGATACGCTAACATCAGACTTCAAAGACCCAGGTCCTTTGTAGGGGAACGCTAGCCGTTATAATTTAGCATGATTCGACAAAACGTACACAACGGCAACAGCGAACCTTCCTGCTGCGCTCCAGCTAGGGGTTCGATCGGCGCCGTTTCGTTTGAAGCACTTAACAGATGTTGATTGGCGGGTCTTCGCCGCAGCTTAGGAAGATAAGGTCTCCAGCAGAGAAGAGAGACCTTGGCGCGTTTAATGAGGAGAGTGGGAGTCAGGCAGACCGCCTTAGTCTGCGCCTTCAGTGCCTCAGACTGATCAGCATGTTAACCGCTCACAGCATGACACAAAGATATGAAGGTAGCGAGCTGTTGTCGTCGGTTTAGCCGAACACCCATCTGCCCATGTAGGGGTTCAGCCCTCCCGTTTAATATATTTATTTCCCTTGACGAATTAACATGTTAGCAAGTACAATCTGAAGAGGACTTTATTAACCCCTTAAACTTTAGGTTTATTATTCTGTTATTAATCTTACAGCTTATTATCCTGTAGGGCAGCACAACTTATTGTTTGTTAATTGTTCGTACGATATTGGTTTTTGCAGTACTTGTATCACAGAAGGCTGCACTATGCAAATGAGATTTTATCACATCACAAATGCCTTCCTATGTTCTGTGATCATTGTGGCCAAGCCTCAGATGATCCGGATCTGATATGAGACTAAATTGTTTTGATCAAAATACCACAGGCTGAGGCTTAACTATGCTGCATCATGGCCCTTTACAGATATACGCTCATCGTTAAACGAATAGCTGCACAAATAGTTGCACCTAGAAGGAATCAGCCGACAGGAGTGAAACTTGGTGGGCAGGTTTGACATCGTAAAACATGCAAATGATTCAAGTTTCACACTCGGCCACGCATGTGACGTAAGCAAGGATGGGCTTTATCGTTGTACCTGACTGACTCAACAGCCACAATTGCGGACATTCAAGCGGTCACTGATGCCCTCCATGTCATCCTGTTAGTGCCAGCACCACGTATCATTACACCGAATGCCCTTAACACCGTGTCAACTTCGCCAAAGACTGCAGTGGTGTCGTGCCAGACTGTCATGGAGTGACTCAAAATGCCAGCGTGTCATCTTCTGTGACGAGTCCCACTTTTTTCTCGGTGGAGACCACTGTGGTCAGTACCAGAATGAACGGTTTGTTGTCGTCACATGTCCAAAGGGACAAACCTCCACCCCTACCACAAAATCTGCATGAACTGTGAGAGAAAATTCAAGCTGCATGTGATGGGCTATCACAGGACACCATTAGGAACCTCTACAACTCCATACCAAGACGTCTGACATTACGTCACATGTTGCATTAGCAGTCATGGCGGCCCAACGCCATACCGAGAGACACTCCTTCCATAAGTGTAGCTCAATAAATATCACCCATATCAGTCTAAATTTATCATCATTTATTGTTCCTGATAACCTTTATCTTCCTTCCCAATTGCATTGCAATCCGCCACTTCCTTCTGGGTGCAACTATTTTTTTGATGATGAGTATATTTGACGGTGTATTAAAATTGTAAGTTATATTAAAATTGGAATACATAGCAACATTTTTTCAGCCATATTTTGCAGTAGGGACTATTCATTAGCTACTGTGTAATTATGAGAGTAAGGTAAGCATGGACACGCCAAAAAGTCTTTTGAGTTTAAGGGGTTAAAAAAAAAGAAAAAAGTTTCCTGCCATCGAAGCCTTGAGAACATCTTGAAAACGAATGCCGAGATTCAAGGCACCCTCACATCTCTTCACTCATACAGTCAAGGTCTGGGTTTTTTGTGCTTTTCATGATGCATTCAAGCAGCTTAAGCACTAATGTCATGGTGCACTGTATTTGCGCATAACCTCCCCAGTGCCCCCTGAGTTTAGGAATTTTACAGCGTTTTTTTTGCCATTTAAAAGCGACTTTGCCTTGATTGATAGGCCATAGCTACTAAGCTCGTTTTCTTCCAGCATTTCTCAAGAATCTGAACACATCCTGCTCACGAGCACGATCGAAAACCTTGCCTTTTTTTCCTCGCAGACTCGTATAAACACTTTATTTTTGAATCATATATGCAGAGAAGGGTGGGCTTGCCGTAGTGCGTCTTAAACAGAAAGCATGGGAGGGGTGTGTACAACGTTTTAATGGGCTCCTAAGTGACTTGTTACTGGAGTGACTGTGCTCCCCTGTGAGGGGTGTGAGAACGGTTTATGAGCGGGAGCACCGGGGCAGACGGGAGGTGTAAACATGCCGAATGAGGAAAACAGTTAAGAAGAGAGAGATACATGCCTGAGTAGCTTCAGTCAGGGGCCTTGCCGTTTGGCAGCTGCTGCGCTTGATGGATGTAGGGCGGTGTTTTTGGTGAATGCTAGGAGGACAGCACACAGGCGGTCCGAGAGGTATGAATGGATGAAGCAAAACGGAGAATGGCTAGAGTTTGACATTGAAGTGCATGAGCCAGCGGCTTATTTGCTTCTTTTTTGCACATTTGCGATGTATTAATTTTTTCTTCTGGATGTGGGGGAGGCTCTTGGTTTCCATTACAGGAATTTCCACCCTGGGGATTACACTCTGGTTTGTTGTAGGTTTTGTGGATTTGTAGCCGTTTTTAGTTTTTAGAAGGTTTTTTACAAATATTCTCAGGAGATCTCAGAGGTGTTGCTCTAGCACTGACAATCCACTGTGGCTGTTTTTTCAGGTGCGGATCCTAATGATGAGCGTCTTTCAGAGCAGTTCTCATGGACTGTTGTGACTGCAGTGACTTCCGGCCAAACATGAGGAGAGTGTCCAAGCCAAGCACAATGGCCTGCTCAGCGTGGAGTCTCTCAACCCTCTGCTGCCTGATGTTTGCTTTGGCTGCTATACAATGCACTGAAGGTAGGAACCTACTCGATATTGTATCCCTCATTAGGATGTAGGTGAATACATGAACCCTCTGAAAAAGTCTTGTGCCATAGTCAGAAAGACCACTGTTCACTCGTCAAGGATTTTACTGCACCAGGGTGTAAAAAGATACCCGCACATGCACACGTTACGCCTTTTACGGCTATATTACGACTCTTTTAGCCGAGCTTGCACACTCCAAACTTAAAAGTTCAGAAATCCACCTGCTCTGAAATTTACCTTGTTCAGAATTGAGCATGCATTGCTTTGACTCTCAATTAAATTAAAAGTATGATCGAATATCTGACTCATCTATTTGTTTGAGTTATCTCATGTTCCTATATTTGCTCAGATGTCCTCTTCTAACTATAGGGCTAAGCCCAACAACTGTTCATTATAAACAATATCCCCAAGTAAACATGCTTCATTACACCCCGCCCCGGCCGTAATATCTTTTTAATGCATTTTATAATTGAATTAAATGGGTTACTGCCGTAGCCATAAATGGCTGGAAGTTTTGTGCTTCTGCAGAAGCTTCGAAAGATTAATTGCTTCAGGGTTATTCCCCCCCACCTCCCTGGTATATCCCTAGAAACTTTGCGTCTCATCTTTCTTATTTAATTTTGTGGGGCTGACTGCTGTCTGTATATATATATAGTTTGTAGCACATTCTTTTATTGATGTTTATTAACTGAATATATTTGTAACTGTCTATACGTTAGTTAAGATAACATGTCTTTATTTGATGAAAAATCACAAGATTTCTCTATATAAGCCCTTTTGTAGCATTATGTATTCAAAGTAGTCACAAAGTAGACTGCAGTGCAGGGCTTTTATCATGAATCAGGAAGACCGAAAGTGGTAAATTGGGATCACAGTTTTACAACAGCACATTACTTCCTAAGTGTTTTAAGATGACAGGCTTACTGTTTCATTAAAAAGCTTAACAAGGAATGATAGCCTCCATCATTTGAATATAAATTCAAGTTCATAAGTTATCCTCGCCCTGTCTATAGAAGTGTCACCTTAGCAAAATGGAACTCTCAAATTGCAACCTAGTATTTCTCAATAGAGCTGCCGGGGCCTTAGAAAGATCCTCTAAATAGGAGCCCTGATTTTGACAGGTTCTTTTCCTCCATCCTTGAAGATTCAGATTGAAATGAGGTGTCTGTCTTGCTGCCTCCTGAAAGGAGGTCCTGCTGAATATGTGGTGATTAACGGTAGAACATGTCAGAGAGAGTACAGTAGCAAATCCCAGCCCTCTCTCCCCCTCTCACTCTCTCCCTTGCTCTCTCTTCCTCTCTCTGTCTGTGCACCGGATTCTCCAATACATGAAAGTATGCACAGACAGAATTAGAGAGGATCTTCTGGGCTTGGTGTCAGTGGTTGGATTGACAGGGTCGCGCCTACATCTCCTCAGGTGTCAGGCAAATATTTTATGAAAAGATGAGGCGAGGGGAAAACATGCTTCCAAATACAATGTCGCTTCGTCACGTGCTTTTGTCTTCCCCATGGGTTTTGTGTGTAACACGGGAATATTCCTGTTGGAAATGCAAAACAAGATTAAAAAAAATTTGGCTCTGGCTATTTTTTTCTTTAGCCTTCACTACTTCTGAATGCATATTTAGTAGAGTCATTACAGATTGCAGCGCATTGCTTGAGGGAGTCAAGTTGCAATTTGGGCCCTACTGTGAAAACAAATCGTTCTGTGAAGTTAAACGTGTGTGGGCAAGCCTACAACTTAAAAGCCCTGTCTGCTACTGACATACCGTAAAATCTGGTCTGTGCAGTAATGCTCGTTAATGAAATGCTTTACTTCATAAAAAAGGCTCAGTGTTCCTAGTGTTTCTGGGAAAGCTTCTCTCTAAGACCAATCAGCATGAATGTAAACCCGGTGACTTAAAATCCTTAATGAAGTTAAGTGAATAGTCTGGAGTCCTCCTCCGTCTGCTTTTCAGACAGACTAAGGAACACGCCTTTATTAAACACAGACTCTGAGCACAGTCCTTTTGTTCTGTCCTTCACAGTAAACACCCTCTGTGGACTTCTTTTTTTTTTTGCTGTTCTTTGGGTTTTCTTTTTTGTTTTCCACCTCGATGTCACACAGGGATTTTGTATCGGGCCAAGGGATCTGACTTCCCATAGTGCTAAGCTGCCGCTGGGTCAATACGCCATTGGTCCTCAATGCAGCTCAGGTCTTTCATCAACAGTCACTGCCCCTTGATAAGGCTGATAAGAGGACAATGGGACGGAGAGCAGACCACTAGCAAAGGTGCGGCCGCAGCCACTGGCCCCCACACAGCAGAGAGCTTCAAATCCTCATTAGGATTTGCCGTTTAGTGTGTGTGGGGGATTTAATGGATTAAGGTCCATCACAGCTGGCTCTTGGTTTGTGTTGGTCATGCAAAAAAAAGAAAAAAAAGAAAAGAAAAATCAAACAGGGCCCATCGCTGCTACTTATAACTTAGGATGTCTGTCTGAGGCCGTATCCCTCATGAGATTATGATGATACTCAATATCGATTTGGTCTGTATTAATGATTTGTCTATTTTCAGAACATGCTGAGTAGGGACTTGAGTCAGAGTGAGGAAGCTCTGGCCAAACAGGTTTATGGATATAGAAACAAATGGGTATCAGTGGAAACTGGCTGAAACTACTGTAACCTAGCCAAGACTAATTAGCATTTTATGGTTTCTTGGCAGGTCCAGCCGTGGTTGAAGCTATGTATGGGGGTGGATTAAACATAGCATTAACAGTTTTTAAAACGGAAGGTTTTAGATGCGCTGTTGTGGTCATTTGTATTCAACGTGACTTGGAGTGTTTCAGGTTAAGTGATTGTATGAGCGCTTCAAAAACGGGTCTCTGTCAATTCAGGCTCATTTAATGAAAACCACTAATTGGATAAAGGGTTTAATGACACACAACGGGGTTAGAATGAGGACACTTATTTCCCGGATGAACACAGAGTTTACTGTTTTAGTCATCTACCCATATGCCTCCTATCTACTTTGGCTTCTTTTCTTTTCTTTCTTTTTTTTCTCCCATGTCTGTCTTTTATGCTTTGTCTTGTCTTGTTCCCGCTTGGGCCGGTTCGTGGCCATCTAACAAGCATATCCCAAGCGATCAGCACAACAGTGCAGGATAGCGGCAGACCACACCGTCAGGAAGTCTATGGAGAACAAGTAGATTTGTCTTATCTGCCTCCCATTTCGCCACAGACGACATCTCAACAGAAGTGAGCCATGAAACCTTTATTGTTTTGTTTTGCTTTTCACATACCATGCAGGCTGACTAAAATGTGGCCATAAAAGGCCTAGTTGGCAGAATGTGTCCTCTGTGAGCAAATTTCATCTAAAAGATGATGTATTTTCCTTATGATAAGAATCTTCATTCCTCTTTTGTTTTGACCTTCTGCTTTTTGTTTTCTGTCTTGAAGAGAGAGACCTAACTGTGCTGAAGGCAGTATATAATTTGAGAAAACCTTTAAGGTTGTTTCTCCTAGTTTAGGCCTTCGGAAGAACTTTCCTTTGTGTAGCAGTGAGAGCCATGGTTGTGGGCCATTTCTAAGCTGAATGCCAGAAATAATATGAATGTATTGGCTTTTGGTCTGTGGCAGGGGGTGGTGAGCAAGAGAAAAGGAAGACCATGTATTAGAGGGTCAGAGGGTAACCAGAAGCAGTTTCCTGTTTGCCGCTTTAATATTGTGGAATTTTAAGGTGATTAGGGCATGCAGTTTTAGGGTCACGTTGGCCCCAGCATCATTTGCATGTGATTCTGGGAAGCTCATGGATTTGCCTCTCTTTGAAGTAGCCAGAAGCGGAGCATTTGATAATTGCTCAGTTAAATTAGTGACGAAAGTTTCTTTGAAACAACTGTGATCAAGAAATGACAGATTTGGCAAAGAACCTTCAGCACCCAAAACTAATTGGCAATTTAAAAAAAATGGTGAAATGTCATGTTATACAACTCGGCAGGAGTTCACATGGTTTGGCAGTTTGTCTTTTTACAGGCTGTCTGTGATTGTTTAGGAGTTATTTGCTGCCAGCAGTCAGACAGAGCAAGATTTTAATAGCGACAATGCATAAAACCTGTTTTGCTATAAAACCACACACTTTGACTTCATGCCGTACCATCAAGTTGTTACTCTAGATTCAGGCTGGGTGTTTGAGCCTTCAAGGCTACCGGTGTTTTCATGTGTATGTGGTGTGATCAAACACGTGCAGATTGGAGCATTGTCAGTATCATTGCACAGTATTATTTACAATATAATGAAAAAAGTAAATAAATAAACCACATTCTCTATACGTTTATCAAGAGGTGCTATTGTGATTGACTAGAAGCTCATTTGTAGTCATTTAATTTACATCAGAAGAGTTTTGGGCCACTGAATGCTTTACAGTTAACACTGGGTCATATAATTCAGAATAACTCACCTATTTCTATATAATAATGTGAGTTGTACCTCAAAGTTTAAAAAATACTGTATGAACCATGAACCCCAAAACAGGTGATTACTTACGTTTAGAAGTAAGGGGAGCTGTCACGTTTAATTGTTGTCAGTAAAGTGGCAAAGGTGACACGCCATGCCCGAGTTCTGATATATGTTGAAAGGCCAAGAAGTTGTGAATCCTACTCTGACTGTCCAAGACTAGTGCTAGATGCAGCTCCTCTAGCACAAGCCAGTTTGCCTCTACCACACACAGTTACAGTTGAATGCAAAAGCACCTCTGGGCATTGCCAAATTTTGGTAAAAAACCTGGACATTACCAAATTTTGAGATGCTTTGCCAGGCCTTTACTGCAGCAGCCTTCAGTCTTTCTATCTTCATTTTTGTCTTCAGTAAGTGAAAAGCATGCTCCATTTGGTTGTGATTGTGTTTGGATTGCTTTTGTGGTATATTTATGATCTTTACTATATATGTATATTTATTATCTGTACTGTAAACTGTCATTCTATTACTTTTACAGCATTTGACTGAATCTGAGCAGAAAGTTTAGTTCTGTACACTTCAGAATTCATCCTGCTACTTCTATTATCAGTAAACACCAGTGACCCAGTTCCATTGGCAGTCATACATGCCCATGACCTAACACTACCTCCACCAAGTTTGACAAGTGATTTCAAGTGACTTTGCTGCTTGTCAGGCCGCCATTGTAAATAAGAATTTCAGGTCACGAGCCCTTTCTTTCCTTCTCCATACTCTTTTCTTTCAATCAATCTAGTAGATTTCAATCTTGGTTTTATGTGTCCAAAGACTCTTGTTGCAGAACTGTGGAAACTTTTTGAGATGTTTTCTAGCAAAGAGTAATCTGGCCTTTCTAAGTCTGTTTCTGAGTGTTACCAGTGATTTGCATCTTGAAGTAAACCATCTGTACTTGCATTCCTAAAGGCATGTCTTGATTTTAGACTTTGATAATGATACACCAGCCTCCTCTAGGATGTCCTTGACTTGACTAGATGTTGTGAAGGCTTTTTTTTTCTGCACCATCGAAATAATTTTGTGATCATCTGGCCATTGTATTCCTTCTTTTTAACAATGTACTAATTGTTGGCTTGATATTGAAAGTTCCTCTGAACAGCCACCAAAAGTATATTCTACACATGGGATCAGTTCCTGGTCTTTTATCTCCTTAATTTGTCATGAAATAATGAGGGACCATGCCACACCTGCCAGGCTATGAAATTGCTTATCAGTCCACTGTCCAATTATTTGAGTCTGTGAAAAGGAGACTGTGAAAAAAGACCGTAAATTCTAAACGGTTAGTGCAATATTTTTGTCCTTGAATTAAAGCTGATGGTGTACACTGCAGTCACATCTTTACTACTTCATGTCAAATCCATTGTGGAGTACAGAGGCAAAATTGTTAAAACTGCTCATGTACCTGATTGCATATCAGGGGTCGAATTTGTGTGGAACTTATGATCATATTGTTGTAAATTTGGTGAATTTAATCTGATATTGCACAGTTGCAACATTTTTTAAGATCGTTGGTTGATTCTTAAACATGTTGCACTCAAATAATAATTCTGGCTTATCTATAAGTGTTTGAAAAGTCTGTTTGTGGAATGCAGCCGCTGTGCAGATCCTGAGATGTTCATGTCATGTACATGTGCTGTTTTCCTTTGCCTGTTATTTGGAGTGTGTTAAAGTAACATATCAAGCTGTGACTTACAGATGTTGAGGCTTGAGGTTTAAATATAGAAAGCTAGTGTTAATTAATTAGCCTCATGATTGTCTGCACTCAGCAGGGAAGCAAGCCTGCTAAATGGTAGGCCTTTTGAAACATTGTCAGATTACTGAAGATGTTTGGAATAATTTCATGATTACATGTAAAAAATGTTCGGCTGACATCCATTCAGAATTAAACATGTTTTTGCCTTCTCATGTCGCACCAGGAACAATAAGCTAATATTTACCAGATGCTGTCTTTACTGCACCTGCGTGGGTTCTATTAGTTTGACTTCACTCATATTTAGCTTGTTGGCTTTCAGGTCAGGTCAGTACCCTTGGTAGCTTGCTTATTCTGTCTGGGACAGATGCAGTGGCACCATTCCAGATCAGAAAAATTAAGCTCTCTCTCACGCCTCTTAGCTACTTCCACTTGGTATAATCCATGTTGTAGGGGTGCATAGTTTTCATTTTGAAATCGAGCAGCTTTGCCTAAATACCAGGTGAAGCCTTTCAGTTTTGTGCTAATGCTTAGCCCAAATTCTTAGGTTGTGTCTCATAGGAGACACAGAAACAGTAACAAAATCATTAAGTAGAGCTACATTCCATGATTAAGGTTCATTTTGTGTGTGCACCATAGATTTGCCAAGTGGAAGCAAGCAAGGGAAGTGAGTAGGGGTTTATTTTTCTTTGGATTGGAATTGGCCCAGTGTGTCCCTGAACACAAGCAGCGAATCACAATGACCTCACGCTGTGAGTCAGTGGTTGACCCGGTGAGTCATTTCACCTCTCCGAGCTAGAGATTGTCCGAGTCAGACACAGCAAGATTGTAAGACTGCATTCTAACATGAATGAGGTTGAAGTTTACACCCTATGGGGTGGCGTACACTCAATATCCTCCATGATGACAGAATGTCAATCATTAATGAAAAGAACTCATTTTTAGAGCTGAAGGCACGGCTCTGGAATTTGTGCAAGCACCTACACTAGGTGGCAAATTTTTCATAGCTCTTATTGCTGTGCATAGTTTTCCATTGAGTTTTTGATTGTTCTGCGTTTTTCAAAGCTTTCTTAGACATTTTATGTCAAATACAATTCCAGGATGCCGTCACAGAAGCACCTTTGCTCATTTCAATTTGACAGCACCTTGCAATACTCCCTACATGCTGTACATCCTAGACAGATGAAATGGAGGTATCTAGAAACTCTGGGTAGCTAAATTCTCTGAGATTGTCTTTGCAGGTTTAGCACTGAACTGAAAAAAAAAACCAATCAATGTGCTATAGCCAAATATGGAAAGCATGCAAATGTATTACCAATGCAAGTTTCACAAAGGCTATTTCCACTCAGGCATCCCAGATCCAATGCATCTGCATATCCGATTGGGATCAGATTGTTTTTATGAAGTCTGACTGCAACAAAATAAACACATGACTTTGGATTTTTGCAATATGTTGATTTGAAATGTGATAGCCTTTTGGAGATCTGCTTTAGTCTTGCCACTTACAGCAAGCCTTTTTTCTGTTTCGTGTCTTGTGGTGTGACACATATTTGGTGTGACATACCACAGGCCACAGTAAAAGTGTTGCCCCCACCTACATCATTACAACAGCACTCAGTGTAGATATATCAAAAAAAAGAACATGCTGCCTGAACATCAATCTGATCACTTACAAATAGCAGCACAGAGGGTCAGGCCTTAAAGATCTGAATTTGAAAACCAAATTAGAACAGTCTGCAGCCAAAATGTTAGTACTTTACTCCTGCATAATGCTTTTCTCGTACACCCGTTTTTCAAATACAGACAAATGACTAGCCTAATAAGAGGAGAAAAGACCACAGTTGGGGTCATTTTTGGGTGAAGTGTCTCTTTAATGCTTTAAATTAAACTTCCATTTTTTACATAGAACCCTCACAAGACCTTTGCAAAGGGGCCAAAAGCTAGCCATGGCTTCTGTTGCTTAAATGATTGAGCTTGTTCGACTGTGTCGGCCAGAGCAAACAGCTTGCTGGTCAGGGAGTTTAAATGCCAGGTGGAGGTCAGGCAAAGCAGTGTCTGAATAATGTGTCATCGAGATATTGACACGAAAGGGCACATTGCTCTTAGTGAGGGAGAAGGTAGTCAGAGAAGGAGAATGAGAGAGAACCCAGTAAGCCTGCGTCCTTATCTGTAATGATATTTGTGAAATACTTCCTTATTGATTGGAGGAGCATGAAATGGTTTATTGGTTTATTGGGCCGCTGCAGATCCCTAATCATTAACAAAGCCTTTGTTTTAGTCCGATGACCTAAATGTGTCAGTGATGGATCTGCTGCATGTCAGAAAAGAAGTGTCTTTATAACCTTATTAGGTCCAGTCATTAGAATTGGCTGTTTTGCAGTGCAATGCAGATAACCTGTTATCCTGAATTGTTAAAATAATTAGTAAGAAGCTGTAAAATTAATTTGTCCAGAATGATGAAAAGAGCCGTATATAATTACTTCAAACTGTATTACATTTACAGATATGATGTAAAATGTTTTTTGTGGTGGTGAATAAATCCTGAGGCAGAGAACTTGCACTACTATAATTGACTATAAATTACTTATGGATCATTGCAGTATATCATTTAGCTTTAAGTGTATTTAAGAGGACCATTATGCTTTTCTGTTTTTTCCTTTTTCTGTTACGTAGCTTTATGTGCATGAAAACTGTCTGCGAAGTTATAAAGCCCAAACTTCATACCAGAGGGAGAAACTCTCTCCCACAGAAACCACTTTTCACAGTTGTCGGAAACCCATTGTCAGAATTCCAGCCCCCTTCTCTGTTACACTGTGTTGTCATCTCGTAACAGTCCGTTTTGCCCTCCTATCAGCAGGTTTGGCCCCGCCCTCATGCAATATAAAGTAATTACCAGGGGATGCTCTGCTGGTCAAAACAAAGTGGGCAAGTTGACCAGTCAGAGCATGCTGGGCTCATCGGGAGGCGGGGCTTAAAGACACAGGAGCTCTAACAGAGTGTTTTAGACATATGGTGAATACAGATGTACAATAGTGTAAAATATTGTGTTTTGGGAAAATTGCATGTGAATCTATTTTAGTAGACCCCAAAAATAAAATGATGAACTTTGTAGGCACCCTTTATGATCAGTGAATTCAGCTACTTCAAGATGCCTCCAATACTGACTCCAAGGCATTCAGTTACACACACGAAACATCATCGGTTAAGGTTGCCACTATTGGTTATATGTGTAATCAAGTAATCTACTGTGTATTTCTGATTGTTTTTACAGGTTGAACAATAAAAGTACACTTACCTGAGTAACATACAGAAACATACCACAGAAAACCTTTCAACATTTCCAAAATGCTTTCCTAAAATAAAAAAACTCCAAATTAGAGTGTATGTGATCCAGGACCGATCATCAATTATCAGTAGCTGACCTATTAATATAGTTGTGTCAGAATCCATCACAGGAGTGTTTCAAAATCTATTGTAAAGCCTTTCCAGAGGTGGAGAAACTGTTACTGCAGGAAAAGGAGTAAAAATGTCTTATTAATACCCTTAGGGTCAGCAGGTGTCTGGTCACTTTTGTAAATAAAGTGGCCTCTATCGTTGCCCAGATAATATGCATGTGTTTTAGCCCCCCCCCCCCCTCTAAAAAGTACCCTCTGGGCTTTACAGATTGAGACAGTGTGAGAAAGCTGTCAGCTGCCTGTGGAGGTGAGGCTTTTTCAATAACATGTCATACAGACACATTCATGACCTTGGAGTGACGTAGTGTGTTTAATTAGGCTTAAAGGTTACACATATCTATGTGTAATTGTTTGCGGTGAAAATTATGTCATGGAGCCGGCACACCCTGTGTTTGCTCATCTCTCCCTGTAAAGTTATGTCCTTCTTCTGTTTGTGTTATTTATTTTAGGAAATGTATTTGTTCATTTTTGGTTTACACAGCTTGTTTGTTTGGCCTTTTATTTGCTTGATGCTAATAATGCCACTCCATGTGAGGGTTTGGAAAGTCTTGCCCTCAGAGTGATAAGGTTCTTTTGATAACAATGTAGATAGACAGTATTCCCATTATGCGAGTAATGTACACAATAATTTGTCTTTGTGTGCCTGTGTGTATCTCCACTGGTACAGCATGAGGGGGTGCAGGTGGGGGGAGGGGGGGGGAGCTACAGCATGCAGATACCATCTAAACATTCTTTGACAGGCTAAAGCTAGACTTTAAAAGGACTCACCTCAGCAGCAAAAAGGCAGAAACAGTGGGGGTATATTTTTTATAATATCTATCCAGAACTAAATGACACAATGTCTTTTTTTTTTTTCTTTTCGGCACGCACCTGTATCAAAGATGCTCCTGATAGCCCACCCGCTGTTGCTATGGAAGAGAAAGATGTAAATGAACTGGGGCAGACCGTGGTCATGAATACCAATGAATTTTGGAGCCAGGAACCACACGAGGCTCTGTCTGAGTATCAGACAGCATATGCCTTCTCCTGCCTTTTGAACGTCACCAATACGCTGCTTATTTTCCCATCTCCTGTTTTATGGTGTCCATCAAGGCTCGTCCATGAAAACAACAGATGAACGGGCAGAGGACAAGCAATATGCTGCGTTGGCCAGTTCATAAAACGCTGTGTGTTGTGTTCTTGCCAGAGAAGCTTGAATCTTGTTTACGGAGCTAAACATGCGGAAGAAAGTGAGGCTTAGAATTTGATTGTCGTGACTTGTCTGGCTAATAAAGATTTGGGCTGTGGATGCCGCAGATGTTTGCATCGACCAAAGCTGAGGGTCGTGTCCTCATGTTAGCTTAGTAAGCTTCAATGGAACATCCCACCACAGAACTTGAACCAGGCTGAAACCTTCTCCCCAGCAGCGAATATTTGCATTGATGTCCACAATATTTTTTTGTCCCTTTCTCTCTCGCCCCCCGACCCTTTTGGAAAACCTGACTTCTTAAGACAACATGTTATTGTAAAGAATATTGCAGGATTATAGAATCAGCTCTGTGGGGGGAAAGGTGACTCAGGGTGTCTTTGTCTTGCATAGACTTCCGTAGCATTTAGTGCTAGTGGTGAACATAAAAAAGACTATAAACCCTGGAGGACTCAAGCTGCGTTTCCTGTTGCTTTGCGCTGATTCGGTACGCCACGCTTTCTTATTCCCTTCTAAAATCCCCTCAGCAAGCAACCTTGTCAACCGCGAGAGCAGAATAATAGCAGTCAACGCTAGCAACGCTAGCTCATTTACAAGCAGCTGTATGCCACTGTCAGGACAAAGCCCAATCCAAGCTCCAATAACTGGGCTTGACAATCGTCATGAGTGTCCCGGATCCTTTTTAGAGCTTCAATAGGAAAGAATGCAGTGTCAAGCTTAGATAATCTAGGAAACGCCTCCATATATTTGGCCATCCCAAGCACAGTGTCAGAGCAGGTTTGCAACAGGGCTTAAACTTACAGGAAATGTCCATATCTCTACAGAGCTAATGTGGGTTGTATTCTGTTTATTTCTGTAGTTATTTATTTATTTTTTTTGGTCCCATAAACTAAAAAGCACCTGCTGAGCAACAGGAAAATGCCTAGCTCTAAGAAAAAAAAAACCCTTGAGCAGGATTTTTTTTTGCCCTGGCCTGGCTACTTTCTCTAAAAGTGCATATTTCTTTATTAGGTCACATGTTTGTCATCTGGCACCTCAGCAGTTTTTTGTGTGAAGGAGATTACAACAGGATGTTGCTACTGATGATGATGATCTTAATCACTCCCTCTATGTTCATTACCTCCACTTCAGTGGTAGTCATATCCTGGCAGATGGTCACTTTCCAATTGATTTGCCTCGTTGAGGAGATTAAAATATTATTGCACCGCAGAGACTGGGCTCCATCCTCGTCAAATTAGCATTTTTGCCCGGCTACTGCTCTCTGAATGGGCCAATGTCACCCCAAAGGTGAAAAGTGAATTAGAGTGGAATCATGGGACTGTGGCCACCGAGGTGGAACTCAGTCTACAACCTCTATTTATTATGCCAAATATAGGCCTACTACTGATTGTCCGCACACTTGTAGTTTGTATTTTGAAGGGATGTCGTGTAAAAACACGTTTTCCAAACGTCTACAAAACTCAAGTCTGTTGGAAAGTGTTTTATGTTACTAGAGTATAGTATAGGGAGATAAGAGCCATTATTTTACCCCTCACCCTAATCCTGTGTAATTAAAAACATAAGTATCACAAGTCTCATTTTACGGTGCTGAATTACAGTGGCACAATAGCACCCTGTATTTACACAAATATTTACACAGGGAACAGAGCACTGTGGAGTAAAGTGGGACCAAGAAGTCATTTGTGCATTTGAACCATGATTAAAAGGGTCTCCCCCTCTTGGAGTTGCATTGACCAGATTTGTGGAGTCGTGTACAGTGGTGCGACTGATAAAGGCGGCATGTGAAAGGCCTCCATTGTGTGCCGGCGTGGGGCCTGCTCGCTGGAGTTCAGAGTTGGCTACCTATCTGCCTGAAAGGAATTGAAAAGTGACCCTTGTGGTGACTGACCAGAATGCCTGATAAGACTCGGTGTCAACAGGGCCAGGTTGGGGTGGGTGGGGGCGGGGTGGCGAGATGACTGCGATTATGGCGTTGCTGTACGGGTTGCTATGGCGATGAAATCCAGCATTCTCTTTAATATATTATTTACCGCCTCTGATCCTCGCTCCCGTCATTTAATTAGAAGGAGAGGAAAGGATCGGAGAGCCGTTCACTTTCTAAAGGCCTGATTAACTTCTGGCAAGTACGGCTTGCTTCCCTGCTATGTTTTAGTAGGTTTTAACATCATTGGCAAGTTCCTGAAACCAGAGTGAATGAACTGCTGATTTAAAAATCTGAGCATGAAAAAGCAGTGCAGGGTTAGAATGGAAGATGTACTCTAACTCGGAGGGGGAAAACCAGCTGAAATGAAGCATTCTGGGCTTTGTTGCATAAAGGATGTTGCCTATTCTGGAGGAGTCTGGCTTGTGTGGCCTGGAATGAGACAATCTAAGCGAGGTGTCAGCATGAAATTTGTTTTGATCAAACAAGGATTCAAATAGACCTACAGTGTTTCTCATACGCAGTTTGACCCAGGTACATTCATATTGTCCGTCGCTTCAACAAATTGCTGTACAAAGAGCAATTTATGCTTTGGTGCTCTCTTTTCATGTCATACAAGTGAAGGCCGAGTCTCAAGATTGGGTCCAGAGGTCCTTCATTAAAACTGTGCATTTTTGTGGCGAGCACATTTGCCTCATGTCATTGAGGTGTTAATGCATTTCTGAAGGGTCTATTTTTTCCTTTTACCCTCCCTCTAGACGTGATGCAAATAAATAAATAAATAAGTAAAAAAAAAAAAAAGAAGGTCAAATTGTAAGGACTCTCGTCCTCATTTTGTTTCTCTGTCGACAGCAGATGCTCGAATTTGAATTGGAAGATAGTGGCAAATTTGTTTACCAAGTAAATAAACACATAAATAAATCCACTGAACAGTCCACGGTCTGGTTCTTGTTGACTCCACGTAGAACATCGCTGTCTGAGCTTCTGCCTTATTTTCCCAAAAGATTATTTCATGCAGTTGAAATTACTTACAGCCCTCTAAACCAACTTGTTTTGCTCTTGAACTTCTTTTTGTTCCCATGCTCACTGCAGGCGTGCTCTCTAGGTTGGCGGCTACAAGAAAGGAATTCTGAAATGTTTTCTGAATTTACTGAAAACATAAAAACGAATGAGTTTTAAAAGGACCCAGATTTGAATGGATTACAGAAATGATGATTGAGTGCAGCTAAAAATGATAGATTGTTTTATTACAACATTTTTATTTTGTTATTCATTTTTAGGGTTCATTATTTTTAGCTGTTGTTCCATGGAAATTGTGCAACTCGCTCAGTGTGTGGGAAGTTTGAAATGTTTAAAGTGACTGATTGTCTCTGAGTTTCACACGTTTTGGAAAAAGACAATTGCGAGGGTAAATCACAATGTCAAACCATGACGGATCGCGTCATAAAAATCAGACAGGTCTCAGAAGAGCGATGGGGCCACCTCTCCTACGCTAGCGAGAGGTTAGGGCTCACCGAAGATACAGTTTAGAAGGTATGTGAACCACAAAATCATAAAAACCAGGCGATATAAGTAATAGAAGTACAGTAATGCTGTAGTGGCACGGACATCAGCTTAAAGGAATACCATTCATTCATTCGTCTTCTGAGCCGCTTATCCTTCAGGGTCGCGGAGGCTGCTGGAGAGTATCCCAGTACTCATTGGGCAGAAGGCAGGAAATGCCCTGAATAGGGTGCCAGTCCATTGCAGGACAGACACACAGATGTACACATTCACTCCCACACTTACACCTAGGGATTATTTAGCATCTGCTTAAAGGAATGTTCACAAGGAAAATCAAATTTGAGCAATATTCTCGTTATTCCAATCATACGGATTTTCACGTTCTGTGAAAATCATCAAACAAGTCATTTAAAATAAACCTGCTTTTGTCACTTTTCAGCTGGTGCTTTCAGTGCACACGTTTTGGCTTTTCTGCAGTTTTTCTGTGTTTGATTCGCTTTGACCGTTTTCAATTTTTTATGTTACAGCAAGGTAGGCACCGCTTCTCCCTAAGTATACTTGGGATTCCTGTATCGATTAGACAGCGGCTGTGTCTCTGTCCTGAAAGATCACCCGATGTCAGGCTGAGAAAGTAGTTCATCCCCAGGCCTAATCAATGGGCAGGCTTTTGGAAAGTTGTTTATGAAACAGGCCCCGACAGCATGATCTATGAACTGCTTTGGTGGCCATGTTGAGGCCCAGACAACGAGCACTTATTTCCATTTCATTTCCAGACACATGAACAGGAAGGGCATCATGCGTTATAACCCTGTCATCATAGGCCACAGAGAAATGGCAAAGTTACTCATTAATTTGGAGCTGTAAAAAAGTGGCTGTTCCCCTCCGTCCCACGCCCTCGACATGTTCTGGTTTCCTTTAAAGGGCTGAAATGAAAGAATAGAAGTGTGGGACGATAAAGCCCAATGCCATATGGTAGAACCGCAAAGTGCTCTGAAATGTAAGTGTTTTAGCAGGGTTCTTCAGATGAAGTATATGGGTGGTTTTGGCAGGGAAAACCAGATCGTGCTGATGCTTTTCCTGTGGAGTCCGAGGGCCACATACGTTCTACCAGCGCAAAGTAGGGCAGCAGAAGCTAATGTGGTCCAGTCAAATGGACACCACCGCAGTCTCATTGATTCGTGAATGATGGTCCATGCGACCTCTCTATTGAGTCTGACAGAGAGTTCAGTCAAATATAGGCCAGGAAGAAAAGGCAAATGTGTAATGATTTCAAGTGCTAAAGCAATCAACCAAAGGGATTGCTACTCTGAGCGGGGAAAATAAAAAGAACAGAGAAGCAGAGAAGAGAGAGAACTGCTTTGCCGTGAATCCAAGTGTACAGTGCATTGAAATTTAAAGTTAACATTGATTGTTTGGGTAGATTTTTTTTCCGCCTCAGGAGATCTGCTGACTCTAATTTTAGTCTTGAACTGGAAATGTACCAACACCAACATTTGTTCTGAGTGTCAGGTCGCTTCCTGGATCGTAGTGTTTTCATACCAAGGGCTTTTGGCAAGCCAAAACCTCTAATGAATTTCGCTTTGCCCAAAAGCACTCCGCAGACCTCATACAAAAATGATAGCAGTATGACAGCTTTGATCCCTCAACACTTTTCCTGTGCCTTAATTTGTAATGGCCGCACGAGGAATGCCCAAAGTCAAAAAGAGAGAACACAACAACAATACAAATTCTCCCACTCGCCTGATTGTTGACTCAGTCATCCAGAAACTCATTTCGATCGAGCGGACTTTTTAAAGTCATTTGAGCCCATTTTGCTGTCAGTGTACTTTGAAACAGCTGAAAACATCCCGACGTGTCAAAAAATCCACGCAGGAAATGGCTTGACAAAAAGCGCTCTAGAGCCGCAGTGGCTTTTTTCACTGTATAATTAGAGAACGTCACCGCTGTGACTTCTGAATAGGCAAAGTGAGTGTCACAGCCATTTTCCTGTTCATTTGGAAGGATGAATTAAAAGGAATATTTTGAGCTAATAGGTACTGTATATGCTGTTTAATCAAATATCTAGCCTCTTGGCAGATCAAGTGCAAACCTCCACTGATTTGAACTGAAACACTGACATGTTTTTATAGCGTGCGTGTCGGGATGAAGAAAAGTTATTCCAGTTTTTCGGTGGTAGACACAAGTGAAGGGTCCAATATTTTGGAGTGGCCTTGATTTTAACCCAAATGTCATTCCCAACATAATAAACGGCAGCGTGATTCTTATGTTACCAAAAAGCTTTGTGGTGGAGCATACCCAAGGACAACAGCACTACTGAATGTACAGAATTCAGTTTCAGTAGACTTGTTGCTAGCTGCAGATCTGTGGGTACAATCCATGCTGATTCTTTCTGACTATCAGACACCAGCTCCCCTTGGTGATGAAACCAGTCACCTGTCATCTACTTCAGTAGCAACACGCTGTGATAAAAAGTGATTTAACTAACATTGCCAGCAGCAAGCATTTTTCGCAGAAATGTGCCAATATTAGATTAGCGCAGTTGCTCGTAATTCGTCTGTAGCCTCATTCGTCCTCATGTGCCTTTTCTTCCCGGCTAAAGTTTTGATCTCAGCTTCAGCACATGTCCTCGACCATTCACACGGACACGCCCAGATTTCTGAGAATGACTCCACTAAATTTATGTTTTCAGAAAACACCAAAAGCATCAGTGGATCTGCCGAAGCCAGATACCTGGTTTATACCTGCATTGTGTGAGTGGGGTTACATAGCTTGTGCTGTGCAATTAGTGAGCTTCTTTGTTTTAGATGAATATAGAGAGTATTTTCAAGATAAAGACCTCTGTTTATCTAAAATTGGACCCTTCATGTTTGACATTAAAGTGCTGGAAGAAAAATGCCCGCCAAATGATTTGTTGAGAGTAGTTTGCTTCACCCCCTAAGCACAGCTATTTGGCACTGCTCACATTTGCAGAACACAAAGCAAAAGTATTGATTTTTTCCCCCCCTGCTCAACCCACCTCCCTCCCTTTCTCTCTTTTCTCCCTTTTCTCTCCTCTGCTGTGCACATGTCTACTCTCGTATTGCCAAAACCGTAAAAAAGGATAGAATTACCCAATTCTGTTGTTGATGCTTGTTTGACTTTTTTCTTTCTTAAACCTGCAAAGTACTGCACATAAATGCTTTAATACATTAGGTTTCCTCTCAGGTCTGATTTTATATTTCAGATGGTTTTGAAAGAATGTGCTTTGCATTATTTTCTGTTATCATAATAAATTTGTTTGATAGGGTTTTGTTCTCTGGTGTACAAGACACTTCAGCCGACATATTTATTAATTGCCATAGATATTAAATATTGATTTGTTTACTTTGGTTTCCCAAAGGTTTGCTTTTATTATTTTTTTTCCCCAAGACTTAGTTCAAAACAAAAACTCTTGTGCCTTATGTAGCCCTGAATGTCTCATTCGCCTCAGTCAGTTTGGCAGCCTTTGAAATATGTCCAGTGTGTTTTCTCCCCAATTTCCCCGGTGATACTTCTTGTCAGAGTAGTTGTATTTCTGTCTTTGATTTCTTCTCTCTCTCTCTCCCTCCCCCAGGGTTCAGTCGGGCAGCATTGCCGTTTGGTCTGGTCAGACGGGAGCTGTCATGTGAGGGTTACCCCATTGACCTGCGCTGTCCAGGAAGTGATGTCATCATGATCGAGAGTGCTAATTACGGGCGGACGGATGACAAGATCTGTGACGCCGACCCCTTCCAGATGGAAAACATCAACTGCTACCTCCCTGACGCATACAAGATAATGTCCCAAAGGTGGGTTGAGTGCAGACACCCTTCATTGGAGTGGACATCATCTACAAGCTCACTCGCAGTGCTGTATCATCACTTGCTTGCACTACTGCATACGGGTGAAGAGCAGTGTCACTTCGTGCTTGGACAAACTAGTGAATATATAAAAGAAAACTGATCAAAAGTAATGAAATTCGGTTTGAATGCATACATCATCATATTCACATTAATAAAATGTCATCAACACGCTTATTTAATAGAAGTAAACTAAATATTCGATTCATGAAACAATAATGTATAGATTTGAATTAAGCAAATTCTTTAAATGTAGTTCCACTAGAAGTGTTTAAATATCAACATTTTCTGCTTAAAAATTAGTTCTAGAATTTCTCATTAAATTGTTTTCCTGTTCCGTATTTCCAGGTGATACATCCCCGGAGTGAGGGTCTCTGAGTTGTGTGTTTTGCTCAGTTAAATTGTGAAATTGTGATATTATGAAGTGATACATGAACTGTTGTGAGTATTAGTGGTTAGCATCATTAGCAATATGACTGTAACTCAGAAGATGTTTTATACATGGTCAATGTGCTACACATCCAATGCTATATGACAACTCATGCTTAATACGCCCAAAGATATGAATTAACAGGATAAAAAGGTCGATTTACAATTTGACAAATTTCAGGTTTGACTTTAAGGTGGGGCTGGGCAATATGGCAAAAATATTATATCACATTACTTCAAGGTGTTTTCACGATACACAATATGCATGATGATATTTAGTTTTTCTGAGATTGAATGAGTTATAATAGACACAATAGAACCCGTAGTGCCACATATAAAATACTATAATAATAATTTAAAAATATAATAATAATACAACTACAGTGATTTCTATTCCATATTTTACAAACTGTGCTGCACTAAGTCCATTTAAAAAATAAGACCTAATATAGCTCACTTTATAATGACATGTGTAGTTAATGTTCTTTAAGTACTGTTAATATCCATGATATGCTCTGAAAACCCAATTACGATAACGATAAAATATGGGTGCGGTGTCTTTAGATATATTGACCCCAAAATAATATCCAACAAAGTAATACTGATGACTCCATCCCATAGCATATAGGAACTTAGAAGGTATGTGAAAATACTTCAATATGATATGGTTTTAGTATGTGTTAAATTACTCTAGGCTCCCATGAAGACATGACTGAACTGGAAACTCAGTTGTAACACAGCACTGGAGAAATTTTAATATTAATATGATTACTTCATTCTTGCATTCTAAAAGCTGTGTCTTTTCTAGTGGCGAATCAAACCATCAGGTTCTATGGCAATGACAGGAATGCCCTTAGTGCCAAACACGGAGAGCATCCCCCCTTTTAAATATCTTGATTTTAATTTCAGAGTGCCCTTAAAACTACACAAAATCTCGATTTGTCGTGTATCCGCTTGCCAATTGAGTGACTAGCATACATCTGGAGCCTTGCAATTTAGCTTTTCTTGCATTGCGCTGGCAAACAGGAAGTTATGTGTAAGACGGCCTTTGATGTGTTTTGTAGGTCTAGGCAGCACGGGTTGTTTGTATTTCCGCTCAGCTTATTATACGTGTGCCATGATTTGTATGAAAATAGGCCTGAAACTGCAGCGGCTCAATTAGGCCCTTCAGCTGCAGGCAATTAGCCGTCTCAAGTGGGTGCTAATCTACACGGGAAACTTTTCAAAGGGATATGCCTCCTTAGGTTTGCGCAAGCCCAGATGTGAAATTGCATTGTTTTGCACTTTTCATGTTGTTATTTCTTTTGGCCGAGTAATGAATCACCACCAACATCATAATCATTCATCATGACGGTTGATTAGCATGCATTAATAATAGATGCAAGGTCATTTTTAGCGCCTGATGCTTCGATTCTGTGTGGATAAAGCTCAGGCTTGAGATCACGGCGGGAGTAAAGGGGGGTGGTGCACTGCATCAGGGAGGACTTTAATGGGCAGGCTCAGATTTAAGCAGCCAGAGTTACCTAAATACAGAACAGGATTGATTACCAAATGTAGTATCAGCACCTGTAAGATCTGTAAGATCCTGTGAGGTGCAGGGTTTATGAGTTAGCAGTGGAAGTTGCTTGACTTGGACAAGAAATCATAATGCAAAGTTAAAAAGTCACTGAAGATATTTAGACTTGATATGCGAGCAGTTCAAATGAACTCATCAGAAGGGATAATTTGGTAGTATTTCTGAGGAGAACAAAGAAGACTAAGCTAACTACATTGCAGTGGAAATGTTTAATGAAAGAAGCACAACTGTCCTTGAGATATTATTCACATATCTTGTTCATTGTCCCTCATTAAGGGCTGTGTAAATTATGCTGTTCAGAGGAATAAGCTTAGTGATGGCAGGGAAGCATGCGAGGAGAATGTTTGTATTAGTGACTGAAATGCATGCCGGCTCTCCACCGTCTCCTGCGTTTGCGGTCTGGTGGCACACAGCTTAGTGGTGCCTCTGTGCGCATATGCCTTTAGTGAGTATTTAAACTGCTCCAGATTAAGATTTCCTATGTCCCTCTGAATGCAGCCAAGATCTACACTTGTTTGTAAAATCAAGAGGCTCTCCCAGGTGCTTCCTTGATTTGTAATCAGTAGAGGTGGCGGCGTACTGCAGGAAAAGAGTGAGGCTCCAGCTCTGTCTAGCCAGTGTAGGCACAGTAGCAGTAATAAAGTAAAAGCACGTGTCTCTTCAATCAACCGCATTGTTGCAGTTGATATTAGTATCATATTGGCTTGCCACTGTAATATTTATACATCATAGCCATTTCCCTATCGCTTAGCAATTTCACTTAATATCTTTATATCTGTTTGATGGGCTTGGACCATATGAGTCATAGTGTATTTGACAGTAAATCAGGTTTGTTTGAGCTTAATTGCCTCCTAGCGTGTGTGTCAGGAAGAACATGATGTTTGGTTGTTTTGTTTAGTTGTTTTGTCAGTGTAATTACCACAGGCGTATGATATACCGCGGGCGTATGATAGTAATTAGCGATTGCAGGTTTAATAACAACTTTGATTTGTTGCCTTTCGCGTTACAAGGGGTTCCACGCAACAGACAGCACGCCGTTTCGAAGAACATCTCGCCAAAAGGATTAGAATTAGAGTTATTGTGGAAATTCAGCAGCAGCCTTTGAGGTGGCCTTATCTGCCTTGCTTTCTTGCGGTTTCCTCACTGTTTAAGAAACATGAAACTTTCCAGAGAACTATGGATGGACATGATGTTTAACAGCATGACGTCCTACTATGTGAGTTCTGTCATATATTCTTAGGATTTTAATCGCATTCAGTGTTGCACTGGATTTTGATTCTAAGCAGTAATCTTGGACATCCGTGTTGTGCTGTCTGTACACAAGCACCCAGCTGCAGCCTGCAAGGCAAGCTAATGCTTGAGTGAATTTTGACAATGTTCTTTTTATCGCTCACTGAACAGTTGCACAGCTCTCCACTTTGTGGTGTAGCATATTATATACATAACATATTATTTACATGTGATATTAACCATGCCATTCTTTTTTTCAGTAGCGCTGTATAAAACTATACGATGCAACTGTAAAACTGCAAAATAAAAAATATGAATATGCCACTTAAATGCCTGTTACAAGCTTTAAATGCTTCGAATGTAGTAAAAGTAGAGCTGCCTTGAATAGTATTAAAGGGGACCTGCTATGCTCATTCATTTTCTATAGTCTTCATTTTATTTTGGGAATAAATTTACATGCTTAAATGTTCCAAAGACGCATTATTTTTCTCATACTGTGCGTCTCTATTTACCCTCTGTGTGCACTGCTCTGTTAGAGCTCCTGTGTCTTTAAACCCCCTCTTCCTGATGAGCCCAGGGTGCTCTGATTGTTCACCTCAGTCGCTCAATTCTGACTGGTCTTCCGCCAGGGCAGTTCTGCAGACCCTTCTCGTCTGAGCAGCTGTAAATGCCACTGTGGCTGTTCTTACAATGACGTCTTCCTGAAATGGCTTTAAAGCGAATAAACTCTTCCAGGAAAGCATAACAGGTCCCCTTTAAAGCGTGTGTGGGAAATGAGCACTGTCACTAATGTGACGCTAATATTAAACATTAACCTTTCCATATAAGGATGAGCAGAAATTAGCATTGTTGTAGCAGGGGTACTCATGCTACTTGGAATTAATCACTGCTATATAATGACGTACAACTGTGAGAAGTTCATGCTATGACAAGCTTAAAGTAGCACTGAAGATTTCTCAGAATGGCATTAAAAATAAATTTGCAGGTATTCAACAGACCCTAATGGATGCACTTTTCTTGCCGCATAATGTTTTATTTATATGTGAAATATTTTCAAAGGCTTCTTTAAAAGGCTCTGCGCAAGTTATTATTGTTTAGCAGTTGAGCCCATTTTTAATGTTTGACCTTTAAAAAAACTAAGAAAATGACTTGAAATATCATGAAAATAATCACTATGTTACTCAGTCATACAATCGACAGTGATGGTGATGTATCGTAGATCATGATACTTACCAGCTTTGTTGAAGGTGTGCAAATAGCATGTTATCAGTAGCATATTCAAATCAAATTTGTTTGTACCACTGTACGAGTTCACTTTTGCCTTAATTTTGCCTATAAACTTCTATAAAGAGTAATTTAACAGCACACTTATCATTGCTGAAGTATTACTCCTTCTGGTGTGCCCTTCTCCATCGTAGAGAATCATTAGACAAACTGAAATGCTGAAATAAAAAGCTTTACTACAGCGGGAATGAACCTGAACTGAGCATAAACGTTCAGTGCACATTTCCACGATTTTTAAATGCTTAACTTTGAGAACATCAGAGAAGCCCGGTGACAAGAGGTTCTGTATGTAAGACATGTCATGTGTAAGACAGTCTCATCTTCTCTGTAAACACCTTTGCTGTCAGCCAAGGGTCTGGTTTGGAGGGAGATTTCATCAACTCTCTGCTGCGCTCTCAAGCTGCTCAGGCAGAGCCGATGCTTAGCTCTCCTTAAAGGTCAAATATGGGAGGATTAGCTCCTGAATATCTTAGGGTGATTCATGAAATAGAAGAAGTGTTCTTGCTTCAGTAGGAAGGAGCCATCAAAGCTACTGTAACTGGATTGTGTTTATTTAATTTTTTTTTTACCCTCACTTCACTTTTTTTACATTATACTTTGTATCACATGGACAGTGGTTCTAACTGGAAGTGTTTTCTTCTGTGAATATGGTTCAATGTAAATGCAGATAAGCAGAGGTTTAACATTTTTGTTGGGAATGTTTTGTTTTTTTTGTGTAGTGCGTGACATTTATTCCCCCCCTTTTAAAGTATGCAGTATATTACATTATGGAGATATTACAACAGGAGAAATGTCCTTGTGGAACTTTGTTATAATCCTTTGCAGTGCTATTTTGGCAGTGCACTACAAGCCACGTGTTAACCTTCCTCTTCAGAAGCAATCTTAGAACATGAGCGGCTACCTATATTTTATTCGCATATTCAATTATGCAAATACAAAGGCAACATGACTGAATGAAATATAGGCCACACAACGCACTACGCGTCCCTTTAATAGAGCCACAAATAAAAAGAGCCAATTGGCACATTATTGCAAGCGCTAGAGGTGTGTATTATGATTTTAGGGCTGTAAGTCATTTATATGCGCAAGCATGTCTTCGCATGTAAAGGGTCGTTAATAAAGTAAAAAAACTCTTGACAGTTTTCCCAAGATGGCTCCTCATACTGTCCTCGTCCCCCATCGTGACGGTCAGGAATGCACAGCTGTGGCTCGCTTTGCATGTGAAGGATACTGTAATGTGTGCACATAAGCTTCCCCACATTCTCTTGCCTTGGAAGGGAGGAGAGAATCTTCTCCCTCTGTATATTAAAACACAGAAAGTAAGACAAATTAATTGTCACAGCTAGTTGCTGAGGTAAAGAGAAATAAGCACAGAGAAAAATGTTGCCCTCAGGCCAGGTCAGAGGAAAAAAAATGCCAGCAGGCCGATTCAGCCACCCGCTGCTACTTTGCGTGGAAGTGTCCTTTTTGTTCTATCACAGTTTCTGAGGACCTTTGTTTTCGTGGGCATGTTGGGATTTGGGAATCAATTTGCCTCATAGCAAGTACGCTGGGCTGTGTTTTTGTAAACTGTAGTCCACTTTCAGCAAGGCACTCTTTCCTTCTCTCTCTCTCTCTCTCTCTCTCTCTCTCTCTGTCTTTCTCTCTTTCTGTTGCTTGAAAGTAAAAACGCACACACGGGAAAGCAGGGAAGAAAATTCACTATGTACTGCAGATAGATTTTCAGCGATCAATTGAAATAGTAGGCACTTGCCCACGGACAGAGTTATTGATTAAAGGCTACAGACGACAGATAATGCTAAGTCTACATCAGGGGGATGAACTGCCCAATGTGGTGGCGTAAATATGGCCGTTGGTTTGCGGCCGCAGTAACCGTCTATGACATCAGGGGGGCCAAAGTGAGAGGATGTCAGGAATGCTTAAGATTTATTCACTCACTGGAGCATATTGGCCCAGCCCAGGCACGACAGCAAATAGAAAGGGGGGAAAAAGTCAGAGCTCAGAAAGAAGAGCACAACAAAAAATTACGGTAAGCACGTACAGGAAAAAGATGAACTTAAAAAAAGGTACAGTAAATAAGTATGAAAAACAAAGAGACAAACACAGGCAGGAAGACAGACACTGAGCACGCAGCATGGTTCTTTTTATGTCAGATTAATATTCAAGGAAGGGATCTACATTTAAAACCGCACACGGTATGATTAATCAATCAGCAGCATTTACATTGTAAGTAGGCAGCTCTGATGAATATCCATAATTAGAATACATAATTTTTTTGTTGTTTTTTTTTTTTTTGCAGGATTTTTTTTATTCGTTTTTTGTAAGTTAAAAGCAAACTGATCGACCCTGGACAAGCACACAATCCATTACAGCCTATGACATATAGTGAAAAATTCAACAGAGTGAAATGGCATATAAGGAGCCTGAATCCATCATGGGCCCAATCAGCATAGCCCCAAGGATGTATACATAAGATCCTTATAACTCATTCGCTGGCGGGTATGAACACTCATAGATTAGGTTGTTTATCTCTGTCAGGAGTGTCAAAAAGGGGCTGCTGTGGCATCCGCGCGCTCCGCTAATTTCCAGCCTCTCTCGACTCATCCCAAACAAAAAGCCGTTCTTTCAGAATCAGCTGGCCTTTTACTCGAACGCCACTGTTTGTATCATATCGATCTGCACAACAACAAGACCAATTGCATTATTGACAGCTGACAGTCGGCGCTCTGCAAGGGTGCGCATGGCGAACTCTCTCAGGATAATCTTGTGTGACTTTATTTTTCTTTGTAATTCACTCGCATTCTCTCTCTCTCTCTCTCTCTCTCTCTCTCTCTCTCTCTCTCTCTCTCTCTCTGCTTTATTCCTTCTACCTTCTCACTCTCCCTTTCCCTTAGGTGCAATAATCGAACCCAGTGCATAGTCATTACTGGATCGGATGTCTTCCCTGACCCTTGCCCTGGAACTTACAAATACCTTGAGGTCCAGTATGAGTGTGTCCCCTATAGTAAGTATGAGCCATCATTATGATTATGCAAAGATTACACCTTGTTTGTTTTGACATGTTATTCATTTCCACTTTCTCTGAGGATCCACTGAGCTTAAGAAAAAGATTTTGTTAAGTGTGTCTGCCAAACTTACTTCACGAGGGAAAAGAACTTCAATTTTATCAGTGCCTACTCTGTCATCTTTTTGTGTTTACCATCTTTGTCATCATTTCTGGGGAGCCTCTCTGCTTGAATATTTCATTTTTGTTGCTTTTATAAAATCTTTCTGTACCAGTCCTCTTTTAAAATGACCTCACAGACATGTACTCTGCATATCTGTCATTGCCTGGTCCTTTTATAAGTCTCTTTAATTTGGCAGGTGTCAGAAGTGCTCCTCATTAGGCAGATGAGCTTTATTTAGTGGTTTAGCATCTAGCATGCTTGCGAATTGAAAAATTAATTACCTTAATACATGGCGCATGAAAGCAAAGGAATGTCATCATTAGACGCCCATTCTTTGCATAGCGGACAAAAACATCCGCGGCTGTCGATGGATTTTAAAATATTAAAATGCCTAGCAAAGATATGCAGCCTGACAGGCAAATCTAATGTGTCAGTTACAGCTAAACATTTTACCCTCCCTCTAGAGCCTAAACCATAGCATTGTAATCTGGCTACCAAGAAAGACAAATGACACAGAAGTATAAGATGAACGAAAACAATTTCATTCTATTTTAGGGTTTTCCATTACATTACGAGTATAGATTGTTTTGCTCCATTAGGCAATTACATAGTTATATTATTCTCCAACTGACTTGTCTCATCTACCATGAGAATATCTCTGTTCCGTTAAAGACATTACTGTCCGTTGAAGATATTACCCACCTAGAGAACCCTAGTGAGGAGCGCAAAACCCATCTAAAAATACATCAAAGTTTGACAGTAAACCCCATTTCTCTAAGCTGTAATTTTTTTTTCCAACTTTCACAACTTTGTCCTAATAATAGTTAGACACAAGAGAGTACAGCTAACGGACCACTAAAACTGGATTTATGTCATTCATTAACCAGGCATTTAAGTTAACTGACCAAATTCCTGGTAGAGCTGTTTTCAGTGGTATGGATTATCTAGGGCTGATTTTTATATCATTGCCATGACGCTATTTGACTGTTTTTCAGTTTCCTTGTGTGCGGGCTTCCTGACTCTTCTTTTGTAACTCTTCTTTTGAAGTCTTAGTCACAGATTTTTCTCTTTTTAACACCTGCTTTGATGTTATCCTTTCCAGGTTACTCGTCTGGCTGCTCACAAGATTGGCCGTTTATTTAAACTGACCACGTTTTGTTTTACTTTTTAGGAATCCCAGCAAATATGGTGCTTTATAATGAATTTACTTCCTTCCTGTGTTGAGACATAACGGGATTTCCCCGCTGCTATATACTTAAAAATTACGTTCTATCAAAATGCTAAACTAATTAGACATCATTTGTGTTATAAAACAACACTGTTAAAGACAAATCAGGAATCACAGTTTAAAACACATACACTAATTTCAGTAAACACTGCACTGTTTTTGTGTCTTTAACACCCATGTATATTCATGTTTACTCACCTTATGCATAAAGCCCTACATGCTCAGTCCATAAGGTCTGTAATTAACAATGGGTGAAATGTTGGGAAGCTCTGAGTGTGTGTATATGATCAGCGTTTTGGCCAAAATTTGAGATGATACTGTAACGTAAAAACAAATAAAACTTTGGTTAGGACTACACAACATTAACAATTGCTGTCTCGATTTGTGCTCAGTGCTACATCAACATTGTGCCCAAAGAAATGAGAACTGATTTGAACATAATAGTAACTAAACAGTTCAGTGTAAAACAAAAATGGATAGCTGCTGAATATTGTATGTCATCTGTTTAAGCTTATGTTGTTTTTTATATGCTAATTAATAAGCCCATAGCTATTTTTGAAATTCATTTACTTTGGTTTTGTAAGGGCTCTGTCTTTGTCTGTGCATTGGGTAGGTGACTTCCTTAAGAACTCAGTGTGTTTATCTCTTTAGCCGTAATTGTGGTAAAGAGTAGCATTCATAAGGCTTCGTGACACCTACATATGTTCATGACTTAGACTAGAATAAACATTATAAAGGTTTATTCTGGTAACACTTTGATAGTCCACTCTGTCTTTCACTAAGATTCAACTAAATATCTATGTAATGCCACTGAAATCTGAACCTAACCTTAACAAAACACAAAGTTTCACTCTTGAATTCATCCTTTACCCTAATGATGCTGATAATATCTCCCTAAAATTGCTGGTTATTCGTTTATGTATTCTAATAGGCACCATCTGTCATGGTGTCTGTCAACGGCTGCTTTGAGATCATGTTATAACAACTGACTGTAGCTACAGGTGCATCAAGGTAAAATAATGCTGATGATGTGACAGCTTAAATCTTATCAATTGTAGAACTCACTTAACCTAAGTACCACAAAAAACATTGTGGCAAGCTGTGTCATTAACACTGACACTGCAGCACTGCAAATTTTATGTCCTTTCACCCCAGAAGGTGTCATGACGCAGCCTTATATCAGGGAAAAAATGTAAATCAGAGTCACCTGAAAAAGGTACCTTTGTAACAAAACACTTTTATTGGAATGAGTATTTCTTAGTGTTTATGTAGATCAGTTGTCATGAATGGCTTATGTAATTGTCATGTAGCGTCATTAACACTGCGCTGCAGTAAATTGTTGCAAAGCCAAAAAAAGAAACTCAACAATGCATGTAACAATGCATCTTGACATTGAGATATCACAATGCGAAACAGACTCAGTGCGCATTGTAGAGATTCTATTGTGTGAACACCCAAGTTTGCAGTTGTTTTGGACCAGTTGTGTCATTAGCACGTGCAACAGCATGATTACAAGCTTCATTTTGTTCAGATATCATTTTGTATTGATATACCCCTATTAGGAACACTGACATGTTGTCTGCCATATTCCAGTCTCTAAATGAAGGAATTTTAATGCTTTGCATTTACATTGCTTTTGAGTTCTTATGGAAATTTGCCTGTCGCTTTTCCTTATTCAAATCAGAACCTTTTACTTACTAACCTGGTCCTCTTCTCAACTTAAGGGGTTGCCTCGTGTGTCTGGCTCTAACTAAATTCTCTCTCTCCCTCTAACTAGGTATACCACTGTTAATATTATCCTTTAACTCATGACATGTTAACTGCATGTATTCATGGACATGATAGTTAATTCATGTTAATCTCTTTTTCCCCCTTGCACCCCTTTCATTCTCTCGTCCAACGCTTAAAATAGAAGTGGAGCAAAAAGGTAAATAACTGACACAATCTAAACTCCCCGTAGCTCCTTTGTTTTTTTGTTTTTTGTTTTTTGTTTTTTTTTTCTTTGTGGCATATGGTCGTAAAAACCTTCCTATCCCCACTCTTGCCTTTCTGATCCTAGCAGGCTGTAGGAAAAATCCCCTTGAATCAGTAAAGGTCAGTAAAACTGCAGCATTGGGAGGAGGACTCATTATAAAGACATGATAAGAAACTTGCAACTTAAATGTTAGCTGTGATGTAGAGGCTGGAGTCTGTAGGGGTTTCTCCCCACCTCCCCCTCCCCCCTCCCCATACCCTTGGGTGCTCTTTCTGTTTGGCACAGTCTCTTATTGCCTGGCTTTCCAATCCCCCCTTCCATAGCATGCCATGGTAACAGGTTTTCTCTTGGCCTATTAAATTCACTGCCTCGACTGTCGTTTTCTCTCTCTCTGTCTCTCTCTATTTCTCGGTTTCCCTCTTTATCTTGTACACACACACTCTCTCTCTCTCTCCCCCTCTCTTTCTTTCTCTCTCTCTTTTTTTCTGCCCTCTCCCGACCCTGCCACTTACTGCTCTCTTCACGTTTGATTATTGTGTCTGTGTTCAGGGAAAAAAAGAAACAACACAACACCTCAAAAACTTAATGTTGCTTTAAATCTTAATGGTTGTGACATTTGCACCATTTAGTCTCAAAGAAAGCCTCTCTTAGGTATAGCATAAAGGCTGTGTAAATGCCAAATGTCGCCGTATACACATTTGCAGACTTGTTGTATGCTGCTATTGAAATTATCCCTGTCTTTTTTTACCAAATCTCTTTTAGTTGGCTTCTTTTATTTACAGGACAGATTGGTTGCTTTATTTTACTTTACTTTCTTTGAATTTTTTGTTGCTGTTTAATACCCCCTCGTTCCCCTTCGGCATACAGTATGTCCGAGCAGCAGAGAGCCTTTGGTTTCAGACCCTGATACTACTTTTATTTTCTGTTTTAGCTTCAATTACTTTCAGATCCAGATTCTTCACACTAAAATAAACTCCCTTTTATTGCATATGAATGCTGAGTAGCTGTAGCTTCTTAGCCACTCCAGTGTGTGTTTTTGTCCCCTTGTCCTCTCAGACTGCCCAATTATCGAGCTGACATAGTGCCAGACTGGCCGCTTGGCTTTCTAATTACATTATGTCTGAGCTATGTTTTCTTACTTTTGACTGTTCTCTGTTCTACTCTTCCCTATCACTAGTTTTTGTTTGTCCTGGAACTCTGAAAGCTGTTGGAGATCCTTCCTTTCTCTTTGAAGCGGAACAGCAAGCTGGGGCCTGGTGCAAGGACCCACTTCAGGCTGGGGACAAAGTATACTTTATGCCCTGGACTCCATACCGAACTGACACGCTCATTGAGTACTCATCACTCGATGATTTCCAAAACTCACGGCAAACTACGACATACAAACTGCCCCATCGGGTGGATGGGACCGGATTTGTGGTATATGATGGGGCTGTATTTTTTAACAAGGAGAGAACACGCAACATAGTAAAGTTCGACCTCCGGACCCGAATCAAGAGTGGTGAAGCCATTATCAACAACGCTAACTATCACGACACCTCGCCATACAAGTGGGGTGGAAAGACAGACATAGACCTGGCAGTGGATGAGAACGGCCTGTGGGTGATCTACGCCACCGAGCAGAACAATGGCATGATGGTCCTGAGCCAACTGAACCCCTATACGCTCCGCTTCGAGGCAACATGGGAGACGGCCTACGACAAACGCTCAGCCTCCAACGCCTTCATGATCTGTGGCGTCCTCTATGTGGTCAGGTCCACGTACGAGGACAACGAGAACGAAGTCAGTAAAGGCCTCATTGACTACATCTACAATACTAAGCAGAGTCGCGGTGAGTTCGTGGATATTAACTTCCCCAACCAGTACCAGTACATCGCAGCTGTGGAGTACAACCCCAGGGACAACCAGCTCTATGTGTGGAATAACTTTTACATCCTGCGCTACAACTTGGTTTTTGGACCACCTGATCCAGCTCATGGTAAGCGTTTTTTTATTTGCCTTTTAAGTTTAATTCACTTTCATTTTGGTTTTAACCCAGTCAGTTTCCACAGAGTGATTGGGTTAAAACCAAATGAAGTACCTGTAAAGTTAAGTGTCACTGGTTACTTTAGGTTAGATTAGAATATATCAGCCATCTGTCTAACTTAGTTTACCTGCATAGTCTGCTTGGCTGATAGCTGTAACATGCAAATAAGCAGCAATCATCTTTTAAGTAAGGCGTTTTCCTTGATAGGCAATTATCACTAGACATGTACCTGAAAATAACAAAATTTGCTGGTCAGTTCCTAAATCTTCAACTGAGTTAGACTGCTAGCTACGGGTGGGCAGTATGGCAAAAGTACACTTGAGGATTCTTCAAGATGTTTTCCTGAGGCTTATTCAGTGCTTCACTCACAGCACTAAATACAGATAACTAATTGCTAACTAATGTACTTCCTTGGATTGTGTGTCGTACTGTTATGCAACAATAAGCGTTGTAAACAAGCTATTGTGCTTGGCCATTTCTTTCTTTCACTCGACTGCTGCTATCTCTCTTATAGAGGGTGCCCAAAAAGTACACTGATTTATTGTCTTTTGCTGCCTGTTGCTCAAGTGCTCTTCATTCTGTAGGTTGAGTTTTTATTAGTAGGGGTGGGAGTTCTAGTCTTATCACGTGACTGAGCATTGGCATTGAGGGTTCTGTTAATGAGAGCTACATCCTCTCTCTTACTCTTTCACTGTTTGTGGACCATCAGCATGAAGAATAGATAGAGCAGCCCCCAGTGAACAGCCAGTCAAGCTCCTGCTGACATTGAAACTATATTATTTTACTTGACAGAGGGGGATAAAGAAGCAGGTCAAAATCATAACTGCATTTTTTTCTTTAAATGGTCGAATGTTCCAATGATTTCAGACACTAAATTTTACGTCCGTAGTCAGCACACTTAGGTCTTAGGTGGCTCAGACAGATTGTCATTTCAAATCACAGACGCTATTCTGAACAATAGCTGAGGGTGTTGGTATTCCTCTGGGATTACTCTCGGTCTGTGTGTCAAATGTCACGGGTGAGTGATTTTTAATTTTAGATTTTTAATATGTGTTTGATGTGTCCCGGAAGCTCTGCACCGCACGTCTCTGCGTGAAGCTGCCGGGCTCGGCAGTAAACAACATCACAGGCTCAGTTAGCATATCATAAGAGATCTGTGTCAGGGGATTTTCTTTAGACGGTCGCCGCTTCCCTCATGCTCGGGCTCAAGGGGCCGATGTAACCAGCTTCTCTCCTCTGAGAGTAAAGGATCTGCCCTCAGTGGAGCCATCGGTGGAGACATACCTGTCTGGACAGGTACACAGGCTGCCTTTGAGCAACAATAGATCTTTCCCGACGGTATGAAGTCCCCAATGACTATCAGCCCTTAAACAAACACTTCGCACTAGCAAGACCCATTGCAGCAAGACCCGATTGCAGGAGGTGAGAGAGGAGAGAGAAGAGGGTTCAATCTCAAAGGTCATGGCAACGAAGCATGTTTTTAATTTAGCTGTGAAGAGCTAAGATGGGGGACCCAGACCAGACTACGCATCAGTAATACTTTACATTGAAAATATAATAACCGTAATTACCATAATCCTGACTCTCATAATCCAAACTCATGCACTGGAAAAAGGAGAGGTTTAGCCAAAGGGAGGAGGTCAGGCAACTTTATGTAGATTATAGTGGCTCAAGACACTTTTTAATCTGCTATCTGTTCACAATGCGGGCAAAATGGAGTCTTCTTAACTGTGGTCCTGCGCTGTGTCATACCCTGCTGTACAGCTGGAGTTTACTGTAACTAAATCCCATATGCAGCTGGTTTTAGACCCTCCCCCCAGGAACTGATTATCAGTATGCACTGAGATTGGAAAAATGAAGAGACTGAAAAAATGAAAGATGACTACTCGTCCTTTAGCTGTTCACCCCTCTTCACCCATGAGCAAATTGTTTGAAGTTTCTTCTTTGCCAGTGCAAAGGATCCAGGGATATTCTTGCAGCGTTGCAAGAAGGAGCCGAAAACGCAGGCGTTTGATATTTATAGACCTTTGGCGCTGCACTTAAATATGGTTTGAAATCATAAGAAATATAAAACTTTTATTTTGCAACATGATCGCATTTGCAGCTTAACAGATCAGTTTCATGAACAGCATACTCCACGTTATGGTAGAGAGACATAGGGTAATGATGTCTAAAGGACTTTGAAAACGTTTTGGCAGTGCCTGTGAGATAGTGTGGTCTCTGTGCTTATTAGGTTGTTAAATTCTGCTGATGAAAGGTTATTGAGCCAGAGAATTGCAAAGAAGGAAGATGCAAAGAATTAGTTGCCACATTGGCCTAAACAACAAACAAGCAACCTTGAACAAGTTGGGAGAATTTCGATGATGGCAATAGCAGGCTCACTTCATTACTTTGTACTCATTGTAGTGAATTGACACATCAGAAAATTGCTAAAAGGGAGCTCTTGTTTAAACATTTTTGCTTCCGGATCATCAGCGTTACCGCTTTATGTTTTGTTAAGGTGTGATAACATACCATATACAGTACAGTGCAAAAGGCAGAGACAGTTATTTTGTTTCCATTAGCAGAAATACACAAAATACGGGAAAGGTGAAAGTCTAATAATAAAGATACAGAGAAAATGGGACTCCTATACGTGCAAGACCTGGTAGGCCAACAGACCTGTCCCCATCAGATAAACAGCACTTAAAGCTTTCATGTTTGAGAGAGAGGAGAAAACCAAGCTTCACTCTTGCTTCAGATCTGAAAACATCCTGGGTTTCTGGCCTTCCTTCCACTGTGACAACAGACACATCAACGCTGTGGGTCTGAAAGGACGTGTAGCTGTCAAGAAGCTGTTACTGAAAAAAAGTAAATAGATAAAAAAGAAGAAAATTACAAAGCAAATACAAAGCAAACAAAGAAGATGCTGGTGTTCTCAGAGCAATGGGCTAACCACACCAGAGCCCAACCCTCAACATTATTAAATGTGTTTGGGATGGTTTGGACCATCAAGATGCAAAATACAACCAGAAAATACAACCAACTTCTAAGACTGAACTGAAAAAACTGGAGGTGTGGAAAAATATCCCTGCAGATTTCTTTGAAAGCAAGTCTTCTGAATGGAACTGAAGGCTTGATAGTTTTCTGTTTTATTTCACTTTATTCTGGCACTGAAAAAATAACTTGTGCTTCATGGCTACTTTGACTGGAAATGAAATCAATATTACTGTTAATAAATAAGCAATGATTCTTAAATGAAGAGGAACAGGGCAAGAGAAAGCAGGAAACGAAAGGGAAAAAGCACAGATGAGGAATGGCTGTGGAAAGTGACAAACAGGCTGCAGTGATCCATGCTTCTGTGCATTGTAATTGGGGAACATCCTAATACAGGAGGGCCCTGGTAATGCAGGATAAGAGATCAAGGTGTGGAAAATGGTGAAGATAGCTGTGTTTGTCTCAGTGACACACACACACACACACACACACACACACACACACCAAAAGGCAGTGCATTCAGGAGAAGGCCAGGGATGTAACGGTGTGGAAAATTATCAGTGTTGTTTCTCCCCGCATGCAGTGTGTACCTATGCATGTGGGCGGCCGTCTCTGCAGCCGCTGATAGTGTGCCTCGGCTCAACTGTAAACAGTTCCCCCTCTCTTGCGCATGCCAGGAGACAAACAGCGCAGAGGTGCTTTGAGATTTGCGTCTAGCCCCCGCTAGAGTCAGAGTCCAGGCTGCTGGAGCTTGGCGACTGCCATGGCGCTGATTTAATCAGCACTGCACTACGGTTTTGTTCAGTAAGATTCCTTTTGAAACCAGTGTTGCACAAGTGAATGAGCATAGTGTAAATGCGGGATCAGGCAGATAATGCATACTAGTGTTTCCATGGTTTTGTTTTGTTACGGGCTAAGGATGTCCTCGATCCGATATGAAAGATCAGTATCAAAGCTAATCAAGATGCAACGCAATTCCGATCCTTTCTTTTGCCTGTTTGTATGCCACTGATGTAGAGCATACATAAGCAGACATTATACAAAGTTTGTGATAAGGCACATTTTATGTGTCTATGTGTCTGCAGCTTACAACAGCTGTTGTAAATGTTTAGCTAGCCATGTTTTATCAAAGCATGAGTAAAGTAACATGTTTAATGCAGTGGACAAGCAGTAGACTACTTGCACATTTTGGAGAGTATTGAAATAAATTTTTATTTAAAAAGGGCAGCACATTTGTTAGCTTTATTTGCTAAAATATTGGCATTAGGTACACCAGTACACAAGTACAGAACAGCTAGGTGACACTGAGCTGCCTGGTACAGATGTTTTTTTAATAATTTAATTAATTTTATTGAATTTGTAACCCTCCACAAATGTTCCTTAATGGAAATCCAAATGGACTCACTCACACCACATAAAATGTGTGGATTCATAAAAAAAAGTTTAGGCTGTATTATGCTATACTAGCATGTCTTGCCTAAGTTTGTTTGGTTGTACTAACGTTTTTTGTACGCGTTCTGGCTGTATTATATAGGAAACTACATATATTAAATTGAGAGTTGGCATCAGTACTTAAAGCAGCACTATGCACTTCAGGAAAAGTAATGCTGAATTAGGAGTCAAGAGAAAAACAAAACATGCTAAAACATGGTGTCGGTGTGTTACTACTCCATTAATTTACTCCATTACTCCATCATTTAAAGGTCAGAGATGCAGGATGGATTTCACTTGTGCCCATGTCATGTCATGCACAGGCTTGAAAAGAAGGTCCTGCTAGAAGTGTAATGTAAAAGTCTACATGACACTTATGAAGGTATGAAGACATCCTAAGAAGACATCCTTCGCCAAGTTTTAACTGAGTTCTCTTTGAATGCAGTTACATTGCGGTCACAATGATCAGATTGATCTGCTTGGGTAAGGAGTCTGAACCTTTACTTTAGAACAGGCTACAGGAAACATGGCTGCTTTGGTAAACAACTGCCATAGCAGCTATGGTAAGTGATCGACAACACTTTACCCATTTCCTCCTTACACTGGAAATAAAGGCATTCGTTTCTTCTAGCAGCAGCGCTATGAGATCTCCCATTTCACAATGTATTTGAACATAATAAATAATTTTCAGTGCACTTGAATCTAATCTGCCGTGATTTTTATGCCCCTGCTCATAGGTCTTGATTTATTACCGCCACTGCAGTTAACTCACAGCCTCAATAATCAGCTAACTGAGATGATAGCCATGCTTTCTGTCTGCTTGAGATTCTGCCACATGCTGCTGGTTTCACCTTCAGAATCAGATGTCTACAGGTGGAACAAATTCATCCTGAATATGCTGTTCCACTACGGTTGTCATTCATAAATGTATGAATGACACGACTGTTAAGAAAACAGCATCCTGCATAATGCATTGTTTGCTGTTAGACCCGTGGCAGTGCCTTGTCATATGTTGTTCATGGGGTTGTTATGGAGTAGAACTGCTCCATCATTTAACTGCAGCCAGGTAGAGCTGAAACAAACTCTGAATGTTTTATCAAACGGTGAGTTTCCATAGAGTGTACATTGCTTATTGATATGCTTGGAGTCAAGCTGCACTCTCATACGTTGCTGTACTTGGATAGAATCAACCATTTCCAGAGAGCTTTACTATGTCCTGAATCAACTGATTCTCTTTTACCACTGCTTAGAAATATTCCAGCCCTGCTTCATTCAAAGTATTGATAGAGCTCCACCATCTGACTCCAAACGTTTGGACCAAATCTCTCAGATGTCTGGGAACAGATTTTTTTCCCCCTTCTCTCAGCGTGAGCGAGATATAGCCTGAAGGTGTGGTAGAATTTGCTGACTTAGCCGCGCAAGCAAGCGAGTGAGCGGTGCCTGTGCGGAACCCATTCAAACGAAGCTTCGGCTCACTTGGCTATGCTGTTTAGGATGTGAGACACGCAGAGAGCACAGACAGTGAAAATACACGGCTCAGTCAGCTGGCCTGCTGTTGACACTGTCAAGCTTTTCCATGGCTTTTACATTGTACCTCAATCTGCAAAAGAAGGCAGACAAAAAGTGTCCTTCAGTTGACCTGTTTAATGCCAACTGTGACTGACCAGGATGTGCTGGTCAATATCACCGTACTGTAGAGAGTGAACATGATAAAGAAAACGATCATCCTCAATCTTGAGTTACTTAAGCCTTACTGAATACAGTAATCTGTTAACACTTTGATGTGATTTACCAGGGTGTGATGTGAATGGTGTAAAATCCCAGTGTATAGCATTAAATGGTACTTGCAAAACCAGTCATGATGAAGTGAGGGAAGATGAGGTCGCTCCAGGATAACCCTCATTCGGAGCATCATAGTTCAGCCCTCCCAGCTTTATTGCACAACAGAAATTCGGTACTGAGTCATCTAGATGGAGGCACGGCCTTGTAACGATGTGATACAGTCGTTGGAGTCAGGGCGGCAAACATTGTGCAGCTTGTTGCTTAATCTCATTTTTATCCCTCATTAATGAAATTAGTTTGACGCTAATCATGATAATTGGCAATTTAGCCCAATAATATTGCAATGCTTTTACTCCTGTTTAGAGAAAGCCCCAGTTATGCAGGTCAAAGCGCTTCAGTTCTTTTTCCTCGCCATTGCTGTCTTAAGCATGTGGCCTCTAATGAATACGGATTTCGCTATGGATGTTTTTTGTTTATTTATTTTTTTGTGGCCTTCAAGCGCAGATTTCATAAGCTTAATTGGTAACACTTAAGAGCCGAGGGACCCTAATGCAAACGTCTTTAATAAATTCTCAGGATGTAAATAAAGCCTTCTGAAGTAACAGCCAGACATCCAGACACTTTTAGCAGACAGTTGTGTCAGTGCTGAAGTGCTAAGCATATACATGTGTAGTGTTATCATGAGGATATATGTCTCATTATTGCATTTTTAAAGAGCCATTAAAATTGTTCTAAAGTGTCATTACTAAGTGAGTGAATTTGCTATTGTGATAGTTAAAGGGTCACACGGTTTCCGCTGTGATTTTTAGGATGATGAACTTTTTGACACTCCTACAAAGATTAAAAAAAAAAAAAAAACAATAAACAAAAGCATATAATTGTTTGAGCTGTGTTTTTTGACTCCCTCTGCTTCCTGTTGCACTTTCCATTAGCGGCTGATTACCACCTGGGAGCTATGTTTCAGTCCTGATGAAGATCAGTGTTTAAAACGCTGCCTCATCGTAGCACAGAAGAGGCGCTAATCAGAGAAGACGTCCTCAGCTCCAGCTCTGAGCTTGATAATCTACTCAGCGGCAGCTGAAGGACCCCGTGTCACTCCTACAGATTTGTACGTCTCTTTCGCAAATTACCCCAGGCATTGATCTTGCCATGCACCTTTTCAGCCCCCCTCAGCCCCCCCAAAGCCTTTGGCTGCAGTTTCTCAACACAACAAGGCGCAGCTAACAGGCCGCACATTACTCATGTGAACAAGCGAGCTCTGCACATCATAAGTGCGACCATTAAGCGTAATGTAGAATATACACTGGCTGTCACTTTTCATTTTTCACACTGTGTGTGCGAGGAGAGAAAGAGAGAGAAAGAGAGCGAGACAGAGAGAGAAGAGAGAAAGTGTACTGGCACTGCAGCACTCCAGTCCAATCCCTCTCTCCTTCTGTGCTGACAACACACAACAGCCTCCCCTTTTTCATGTCATAGATTATTGCCTTTATGTTCCCAATGAATCAAAGCCTCCTATGCCCTGTGGTGATTCCTGGGTTATTAAAGTAACTTTAGGGGGTTTTAGGAGTGCTATGCGAGTGTCTGTCACCTCAGCTGCTTATGAATATATCAGTTATAACTCTTCCCTTGCAAGATTTCTTTCCCCGTCTCCTTTTTCCTTGACAGCTAATTGAAGGTTCCCTTTGGGCCCGCCGTTCGACAGACATATTAATTTCAGGGTTGCTGGTCTACTGAGCTTAAGAAAAATGTTTTTGTGTTGTAACAGGGGCTAAATTAATATCAGAGAATGCTTAAGTGCTATGTGTATGGTGGTTGAGTGAACAGTTGCTGCCATAATACCCAACGCCAGCGCTAGTTTGGGGCATTATCGAAATTCTCAAACCTTGATGGAGTCTTAATATAAGACAGTGTAGGCATGTGGTGGGAAATCAATAGAAGAAACTGCTCAAGATGGATTTTATATAAATGCTTCAGATAGTAATTGAGCTGGGAGTTTGTTTGTGTGAAAACCTGATGTAGAATATGGAAAAATAATATCCTAGTATCGGCTCCATATCTCGGTGTACTGTATTTCCAAGATATTACCAAAGCTTGCTATGCACATGGAATGTGGTGGTTTAGTTATGAAGTTTGCAGAGCCTCAGATACATCAGAGTGGAAAACAGTACTGAGTGGTTTTTCATACAGTAACCTAATTTTATTAACGCCTTGAACCAATTCGAGTCTATCTGAAATCACTTGTTAACAGTGCAGGAAGCAGAAGTCCCTTGACAGCAGCATATGGCAGACTAGCCACTGCTCTAGATTCACAATGCAAGTTATCCATTTAAAAAAACAGCGTGCAGTATGGCTCCAAAGCGTGCAATGCTTGCACAGATTAGTACAGATCCCATGGAAAGTAGACATGTGGCATGTAGCTGGACACAAAACATGTAGTCGTACATGGACTAAAATAAGAAGTATTTCACAATCCTGGAGGATATTGCACAGTTCTCAGACAGGAGCATTGTCTGCAGTCAGAATTCTCAGCAGACGTTTTAAACAGGTGGGAGACAGAAAATAAAAGCACTCTTATTCATACATTGCTCATACAGCATAGCAAATTAACCATGACTCACAAACGCGAACTAGACATTTGAAAGATTATGATATGCCTCCCCCACAATAGCCTCGATTCTGAGGCAACAGTAGCACCTGGATAAGTACTACCACTGCAGTGAAATCAGTCCTGCTACATGGGGAAAGGGAATGTGTTTCAAATACAGTCATTTTCGTCTTGTGAACCAAGGAAGCACAGACGTGACAAGGTGATATTCAGCCTACTGCCTCTTTCCTTTCCTCCCACTCAGATTTGCTCCGCTCAGTTCCACAAGGAAATAATGTAATGTAATGAATCCAGGTGTCTTTGCAGCATGCGTAATCGCTGGCATTGTTGAGACTGTTTTTCTCATTTCTGGTAGTATTTCCATACTGCACTGTCTTTGGATGACAACATCAGAGGGTGACCTCTTTCTGTCTTTATGGACCTACATCCTATCTGAACACTAGCCATATCCAAAGCTTGACCAGAGACAACTTGGGGATAACATAATCCAATGGTTGCAGTCTTACACTGTAAGACTGGAGCTTGCTTAGAAAGCAAAGTGCTTCATTGATGTACAAAAATTGGAGGGGAAAGTGATGTTGATTATGTATGCACGATCAGTAATTCTAATCTCCCTTTCAGTGGTAATTGTAGTGACCTTTTTAAAATACAGTAATTCTGTAAAATGGATGCATGAATGCTGCAAAATTTTGGCAGCCTGTCCAGGGTGTTTCCTGCCTTCGGCCTACAAAATGCTGCATCTATCCCAGGTGACCCAGAAGGATCAAGCAGTTTAGAAGATGAGTGAGTGAGTGAGTGGGTGCATGAGTGTGTTTCAGTTAAATAGCTGTTGGAATTCTCAGGCCGCTGGAACTTTAGCTTAAGAGGTGGGCTTTTCAGGATGTAGAGTTACACCCTAGCCTTGTTTGAGGTTAGTATGTGACTCTAAACTTCAAATTGTTTTTGCATTCTTATTTTGTGTTTTCAGCCCTTACTGTTTTGTATACTCCGTGTGTTAGGTCTCTCCCGTATTCTCCTACACTTGCGAGACAGTGAATAGAATTCTTGAACTACCATCTACTCTCCACAGCATTTCTGAGCATCTCAGGGCGCTTGAAGGAGAATGCTAAGCACTTGACTCTACCATGAGACCATGGAGCCATTTCATTGGCTAGTATGTTACTTGGCAACAGTCATTCCTCTCGGACGAATAATGCTGCTCGTTGTGGTTTTGACCACTGCACAGCACACGGGAGAGCTGGGACCGAATCAGAATCCCAGGGGCTTGACTTCACTAGAGTCAAGTGGTACTATACCTCGAGCAAGGTTTCGACACACTCATGATTTGCCCTGCAAAGTGTGCCTCGGAGAAAGTGCATTTTTCATGTCTTTTGTATTGCAGGACATAGCAGGTAGTAATTGTGGGACGTGGTCTTACCTGAAAGAGACAATTGTTGATCCTCTGCCAGAAAGAGCTTCATTTAATATGCCTGGCAGGCTGCACAGCTTTTGATAATCCTAGTGGACAGTTTGTCCATGCATTATTGCTAAAAGGGTGTTGACTAGAGTGGGTGCTGAACTTTCTCCAGAAGGAAATTACAGTCACAGAGACGTAGTCAAGTGTGAGCAGTACTCTTTTACTCCACCATTACTGGATATTTGCATGTTTTACTTGGCCGCTTCTGTGCGCTGCCCATTCCAGCCAGTGCCTTTCAACATGCCTTACTTACGGCTTATTGTGCACGGTGATGTATGGCAGATATTTCCAGTTGCTGGTAGAACCTCAAGCCCTGTGTTATTTCACTCAGCATGACAAGCAGAGAATCTACACATGTCGAGTGCAAGGGAAAGAAATGGATTGCCGAGAGAACAGTTGAGCATGGCAGACGGAGTGTCAAAACATCCGATCAGATGAAACATCAGTGTTTGATGGTGGAGTCTCTGGAGCCGTTTTCCGCAGGTCCAGGCCGAATCCACACTGGGTTGAACCAGAGCTCTCCACCGGTCAGTCGAGACTAATTCACAGTAGGTCATGACCAACCTCAAAGAGAAAGCTCTCTCGCACGCACACTGCGCTGGAATCTCTCACACACTCCATGGGGCTATTATCAGCAGGCTGCCAGACCAAGCTGTTTCCATCAGAGTCTTGTTTTCCAGTTGAAAGCAGCAGATACTGCTCAGACGTGTTTCTTTGCTTTTGAACATGCTGTGATTTTACGCCTTCGGGGTTTCATTGAATACTTTATGTGTAATTTAGCCAGTTTGTTTAGTCTTATTTTTCAGAAAGAGTGATTTATTTGTTTTTATTTTCATCCTTTTTTTGTGTTTTAGTTATATCTCCAGTGGTAGTCTTTTTTCGTTGTCCACAAGCTTTGCGAATCCCCCCCTTAGTACGGCACCAGCCAGTCTGGCAGTGTGAAAGCAAGCTTGCGCTTCCTCTGAGACGCATGAAAAGTCACCACTTTGCTTCTTTACAAACCATTGCATGCAAGGTTGTAGGGAAGAGAGTGCTGTCTGCCTAATTCTATACAAATGAGCTGACCTACAACTGGGACAAAGCCATCCCTACTGCCCAGAGGGTACGATCAGTTGCGCCACAAATCAAACATGGGCAAGAGGATGCAACAAGAGCAAGCTAGAAAATGCTCTTTCATAAATCACTGATTGCTGCCACCGACATGCCGTTTAGCATGGCATAAAAAAATCTTGATCACAACTCAGTTTGACAATAAGACATTGCTTATTTTCCCGTACAGCATATGAGAAGAGTTGTAGTGAGTGTGTTGTGCTGCTATGAGTCCTTGTTTTCCCAAATCAGAAAATATTTGTCGCCTATGGCATCACATTAGTCATATGCTGTCTTTTAAACAGGAAGTTGCAGGTGGTGGGGGTTGGGTGTTGTTGCAGAGTACTGTTCAATACGTTCAAACAAAACAACATGCTCAGACGGGGGCTTTTCTGTTAAAAGCTAATTGAACATGTTTGAAAATAGGAGGCATAAGCACCGTGTTTTCTGTCATGGTTCTTTTTTTATGCCACTTACCCGGTGCCTAGAATAATATGTAGGTCACACAGAAGTGTCCCCATATTGCTTCTCTATATTCCAGAATTTGATTTGAAATCAAAACAGATTTGTTGGCAATTGGACTAGCATTAGCCTCAGCATAAGCTAAATTTACCTTCCTTTCCTGTTAGCACCACCTATCTCTGAAGCCACCTCAGCGCCGGTGCTGCCGCGAACGACGACTACTACGACGACGACAACAACTCAACAAAAAGGCCTGGTGACGACCATAACCACTACAGGGACGCGAGTTGGTAACAAACCCCAAAAACCCCCAGCAGCTCCACCCCGGACCACCACTCCTCCGTCCCTGGACTCCTTCCCTCCCCCTGAGCGCTTCTGCGACAGTGTGGAGCGCAGGGACATCCTTTGGCCGCAGACTCAGAGGGGCATGCTAGTGGAGCGGCCTTGCCCCAAAGGAACCAGAGGTAAGCATGTTTACTTCACCAGCTACACTAGCTGGCATGTGTGTCCTTAGGGCTACCAACCTGCTATAGCTTCAACACCGCATGCGGTAGCAATGCACTAAATCCCAGGGGATGCTAATCGCTATTCATGTGGGATCATTAAACAGAACAGTTTTGAGGAAATATTGTGCCATGTGTTATAACATTTGGGAATATCGTGTTTTCTTGGAGAGAGCACTCCGTCATTGGGATGGCATAAGATTAAACTGCTGCCACATAAAAACGCAAGCATATTTGTCACTGAAAATGTGCTAAATATCAGTGATATTGTGTAAAATATGCAGACATGTTTCATAACACTTCATAAAATTCTTTTTTCCGTAGGGACTGCCTCCTACCTGTGTGTGCTCTCCACTGGGGCCTGGCACCCGAAAGGCCCTGATCTAAGCAACTGCACCTCCCACTGGGTCAATCAAGTAGCTCAGAAGGTTTGTGTCGACCCGACTCCACATTACCAGCTATACAAATGTGCCTAATAGCTCAGACAGTTTGCTGAGCTCACTGCCATGAATATAAAACAGTCCCTAGTGCCGAATTTTGAGGTCCATGCTTCCCGCTATCATTGGCTAAGATTGAGAAACGTAGCCTTGAGCTATCCAATAGGGCGCCCCGCTGCTTGATCTGATAATACTCTTCTAAATGTGTGCTCTTAAAGGGCTAATGCGTGCTGCTGGCTGAGGTTGGAATGGGCCGCCGTTAGACACAATGGGCCACCCTCACCTTGTGCACCCGCAAAATTAACTTTTATTCAATTCAGGAAAAAGAACCTTGTCTAATGCGCTCAGGAAGCATTATCAGTTTTTAATTACTAAGCGATGGCTCATGGGTGCTGTTACCGAAGCATATTTCCTCACAGCGTGAAGATGTCATAATTAGGGGCGAGAGGCTCGCGGACGCAGAATGATATTTTTCGGACGCCTGCTGAGAGGCTAATTTGCTCGATCTTTCAGATCCGGAGTGGGGAAAATGCAGCCAACCTGGCCAACGAGCTGGCCAAGCACACCAAAGGGCCCATCTTCCCCGGTGACATCAGCTCCACTATGAGGCTTATGGAGCAGCTGGTGGACATCTTGGACGCTCAGCTGCAGGAGCTGAGGCCTAGCGAGAAGGACTCTACTGGAAGAAGCTTCAACAAGGTATAATTACATTTCTTTTTGCCTTGCTGCTGTGCCTTCAGGTGTAGAGGTGTAGAGCAGTCCTCTTTGCTTACAACAGTCCTCTTTGCTTCTGATTCTTTAGCAAATGATTCAAATCTCAAATTTCAGCACAATTTGGTTGGAATATTTTGGCACAATCAGAATCATTTTTAAAAATGCACCGAATACACGCATGTGACTGGAGGAGAGCTACAGAATTGTATTGCAGGGTCAAACGTGATTTTGTCCTGAGAATACACATCTGGGGACAACCTACAACCCTAACATTTGGTGCTGGATTATGGCACAATCTGCCGCAAACAAGGGTACTATAAACCCCCCCTCCACCTCCCATCTTGCTCAGGTGGATGCGCTTTCAGTGTCTGTTTCAGTACAAAGCCAGTTAGCTAGTGAAATACCATCGTTAGCTCATAATCATTCTTCAAAATGAATGTTTAAGAAGTTTCAGAAACGTTTCCTTCGCTTTAGGTGTGCTCAGTGCACAAAATAGGTCCTCTGACACAACCTCAGATACTTAGTTAAAAGACAGGAAAAATGAGATTTGGCTTGTTTGCAAATCGGTGGTGAAACTTTGGTTTACTAGACATGACCAGTTGTTTACAACTTGATGTGTAAGAGACAAAAATTGACAGTCTTGATGGCATGTCAGTTACTGTCTGTAATAGAGGAGCAGGTTCCCTTTTTTTAATGGGAAGGGGATTCCAGCTGCATGCACAGGTAACAGCTTGAGGCAGGATTTCAGATAGCTTGTAGGTATAGCAGTTTACACCATTTTCAGTGGTGAGTACATGTATTTATGTATTTTTAACATTATAGTTGTTCGCTGCAGATAATGGGTGTCCGTACTGCACACTTCCGGTGGGCATGACAGCACCTCATTTAGCTCGGACACAAATCCAAGAGTTTGTCTTTTCTGGAACATTGCTGCCACTTATTTCTGTATCACTTTTATTCAATCTTTAACGATGCAACTGTGAATGACACAGGCCACATGGGCTGGTAACTAGTCAACTTCTGTTACTTGCCCAGTGATACTGTCTAAAGCAAAATATGGTCTATTTTCTCAGAACGTTTTTTTTCTTTTGCCAGCGGTCAGATGTTTTACCACATGTAATGTTTTCTCCACAGTGTTACAATCATGGTGCTAACTGAGCTTCACAAGGTGTTGGATTAATTCACATTGAGCCCAGAAATCCTCATAGTTGTCCCAAGATGCATATTCTCCTTGTAAGATCACATCTGGCCCCATGGGGCTATGTACAGAGCAGCCGAATGTAAACAACAAAATCAATACGTCAGGCATTTTTAACAGTATTTTTACATTTGAAAATATTTATTTGATAACTGGTTTTAATAAAGTGATTTGAGTTCATGGAGCTGATGCTGCAACTGCACCTTTATAGGATTAAAGTTTGGTTGGTTGAGTAAAATTTGGCAAACTACTGTTATGCGTCTGCACTGTATTGATTCTGTTTTCCTCCTGGCCAGACATCATCTTTCAAACTTTGGCCTTCATTTATAATAGAAAAAGGCATCAGTAAAAACCCGACTGTTTCATTGCTGAAGCCCATGTGGGTTGGTTACCTGTGGCAGAACCTCCACATATTTCTAATGGTCTCTTTCTTTTCTTTGATCTCTCTTTTTTGTCTTCTTTCTAATGACAAAGCTTCAAAAACGAGAAAGGACATGCAGGGCGTATATGAAGGTATACTTGAGCCACGCTACCGTTATCACTGTGTTCTCTTCACGTCCCTCCCCCCACTTTTCTTCCCTCCTTCCTTGCCTCTGCTCAGCGGCATGCTTCTGTCCTCCTGCCATGTAGCCTCTCATTCTCTCCATCACTCCCTGCATTTTGATCTGCCAGAGCCCTCCATGCTCTTGCCACATATACTGTATTCGGTGGCTTGGATTCGTTTTCTGCTACTAATCTTACTCCGGCCTGATCCAGGGTTTTTGTTTTGAGTTTGGTTTTTCTCTTAATTTCCCTTTTTTCTTGCATTTTTGTTTGACCTTGACACATGCTAATGTCTGTGTATACATTTGATGTTGTTCTGATTTGCAGCTTGTGATGTGGCCTTTCATTCTTTCTGGAGGCTGAATTTGAATGGCTACATTAAATGTGAAAGTGTTTCTTTCAGTGCTGGATCAATATCATGAAAACATTATTATTAAAGCTTTGGCTTCTTCTTTTGGAACATCTGTATTCAGCTCAGACGGATCTTAGGGTCACGGTTCTTAGGGTCCAGGGTCCCAATGGGGCACAGATGAAGCCTAAGGTTAAACAACCCATGTAATTTGTGGGTTATCAAATTATCAACAAAGTACAACTGCGCACATGTAAATACAAGTGGTATGGTTCAGCTTGGACACTGGGGTGTCAGCAGAGAATCTCGCAGTACTTGCAGTGCAGTCTATAAGTGATTGGACAGTGACACACCTTTTTATTGTTTATTATTGGAAATATAATTAATTAGACACCTGGCTGTTATATTTCACTTGGCAAGCCATATGTTGTTGCATCATTAGTTCAGGCACAACAAAGATCTATAGCTGATTCTAAATATAGCATTTTGATCTGGAGTCTTTCACCATGAGGTCCAAAGAAACGTAAGTTGTAGTACCGTAGGCCGTTACAAAGCCGAAAGATCATAATAAATAAATGAATGCAGTGAAACGAACAATGTAATGGGCAACAGAGGCCACAGTGGTATATAAGTAAAGTATATGTAATCAAATTAAGAACAACATGATGAAGATCTATTAAATGCTATCATACAAGGAAGTGTACACCAGACTGACCTCATTGGGTTTACCACAGAAAGCAAACTGTTGGCAAGCCGCGGGTTAGGTTGCAACAGTTTGTATGCCTCTCAGGCAAAGTTCATGAAATGAAAATGTACCTGTCCCAAAGTTATGGACAGAGGGAACTGTGGAGAGAGAAAAAAAGAGCTGCTCATGACCCAAAGCAAGCCATCCCATCCTTGAAACATCGAACATTGTTATGTATGGCTGCCATTTAAACTGGCGTACTTTACTGACTACGTTCTGAAGTTTACCGAAACATCTTAACAACTCTAATCCAACTAAATGCCTCAGTGGACTCATGAACGCTACATCACCTTGCAGCAGGACAGTGAACTAAACGTAATACTGTTGCAGCTCTGTAAGGACCACGAACTGCAGTGTTCTTTACTGGTAAAATCAAGTGATCTGGCCTGAAAGCCATTAAACATCCATTTCACGTATCCAAAGCAAGACTGACAAAATGTCACTGAAATGAGTAGGAAGTGAATATGGCTGCGTTACAGTCCAGGAACAGCATCACCCAGTAAGCATTTAGTGATATCTGTGGGTCACAGACCTAAAGCTGGATTTGCATCGAAGTACTAAACATGCCAGTTTTATTTCCGATTATGGTAATTTTTCCAATTACATATGGCCTCTTGAAATAGGAAGATTAAGTACAAAACTGGCAGTGATTCCTGAGGTTCACCCACTGCAGATGTAAATGTTTACCTAAATTAAAACTGACATTATACACCTTAACCTCATCATCATTTCATTTTATTTCAGATCCAGCGTGCTGGAGCACAGAGCCAGAATAACAAACACTGTGTCACTGTGTACTTCATTGTGTACATGTGGACTGCACTGTATATTGGGCACTATTTGAATTTTCCTTTTTTTCTTGCTCGCGCTTGAATGAAATGTGCTGTTATGAAAATCAATCAAAAACAAATTTGATTGACAAAAAACATGAAACTCGCGCTGTCAAGGTGTGTTTGTTTGTTTTCATGGTCATAAGCTGACCACTGCTGACATAAACTGAGATTTGACCTCTGACCATGGTATTGTCATAAGTGCTGACACCACTGTTCCTTGCGGCTACAGGCTATTGTGGATACGGTTGACAACCTCCTCCGTCCTGAGGCTCTGAAGTCCTGGCGAGACATGAACAGCACAGAGCAGACGCATGCTGCAACCATGTTACTGGATACTCTGGAGGAAGGAGCTTTTGTCCTTGCTGACAATCTTATGGAACCAGCCATTGTGAAAGTGCCAGCTAGCAATATAAGTGAGTAATGCCAATAAAAGACGTGCAGATAATTTTAGTGCATAATACACAGTAATAGACTGTGTGAGGATGTTATTTTAGTTACATCATTATGCATTTTTCTGGGTATGGCATATCATGGGGACACCTGCCTGTATCACAACAAAGATTTACAGCTATAGTCCCTGCATACTAATATTTAGCTGATGGTATGGCAGTCCATTATGCCATTGTCTTATTTGTCTTATGTCTCGAAAACCCCACAGAACTGAAATCCATGTTTTCTTCTTGGTTAAGTTAATCTTGCATTTGTAGGTACACAGTATACATGTACAAAATCACTGTTGAGATTAACTTTCCAGTGTCCACTAAATGACCTGTCCATCCTTTTGTTTGTTTGTCCGCTGTATCAACTGGCCATTCAAGTGCTCTCTGGATGCACATCCATTGGTAAAGCAAGTGTGAACCTTCTTTAAGACATAAAAGCTGGATAGTATATTATAGTTGCACCCAGAAGGAAGTGTCTGAATGCTATTGGGAAGGAAGATAAATGTTACAAGGAAGAATAAATGATGATAAATTTAGACTGATATGGGCAATATTTATTGAGCTACACATAATGAAGTAGTGTCTCTCAGTATGGCGCCGGCTGCCATGTTCGCTAACGCAACATGCCAGACGTCTCAGCATGGAGTTGTAGAGGTTCCTAATGGTGTCCTGTGATAATCCATCCCATGTAGCTTGAATATTCTCACACAGTTCCTGAAGATTTTACGGTAGGGATGGAGGTGGAATGACACCAGGCCTTCTGGGCATGTGATGCGTAACAAACAAACCATCCATCTTGGTGCTGACCACAGTGCCTCCACGCATAGATTCGTTGATCGTCTCCACCAAGACAAAAGCAGGACTCGTCACTGAAGATGACCCGCAGCATGACACCATGACCCGCAGCATGACACCATTGCACTCTTTAGCAGTGTTGACTTGGTATTACAGGCAATTGACATAACAGTCATAACAGTAACTGTGAATTCAGAGTGAAGAATGTCAATTAAGCACATTTGTCAGAGTATTAGGACCATGCCCAGGTACTTTTATCTTTTGTTTCCATTTAAACTTTAATGGATGTGTAATTAATTAATTAATTAATTAATTAAACAGATTTTTTTCTACTGTGTGTCTTGGTACTTGAAGTATTGTGATATTATGTTTTTCCAAAATCCAAGCTTTTAGGCGCAAGCAATAGCGCTGAAAATTCTAAATTACGAACGTTCCTTCTCTCTCTCTCTGTCTCTCTGTCTAGTCCTTGATGTTTATGTGCTGAGCACAGATGGCCAGGTGCAGGATTTCAAGTTTCCACAGAGCAGCAAGGGCGGTATATCTATCCAGCTGTCCGCCAATACTGTTAAGCTGAACAGTAGGAACGGTAAGCCCCATCACTGATACGCGGGCACACATACACACGTGCTCATTTCTCAGGCAGAAGTAGAAGCAGAAGTGTTTGTGGAGCATGAGGAGTGTTAACTGCCACTGCTTTTTTCCCTGCTGTAACCATGGAGAAGGTGGCAACTGTCAAATTGGTCTTTCACTATAGCCTGTGGTCTATGAATCTGAACCTACAGCTTTGACATATGTAGTTGTCGGTGTGCACCATGTGAGACTCATTTCAGGTGCCTGCTTTCAGATGATTATTACATGCTGCAAAAATATGTCACACGAACATTACCTGAAGGGTGCTGGATCGAGACTTCATAGTGCTTATACAAAGCATTTCTGCCACTGACAGAGCAGATGAATGAGCTTTCATAAATGCTCATAAAAAGAAACACAGACTCACACTCTGCACTGTGACAACACACACATAACAGATGTTAGTGGATTACCTACAGTACTGGCCTTCTGGCCACGAGGCGTAAAAGGATTTTTAATAAATAATTCTTATTGACACTGTAATTCAGTCTGAAAACTGACATAATATGTGTCCAGAAAAGCAGTCCTTGAAGCACTGTATGACTTACGATAAACGAAACATCAGGAATTTAAACCTATGGACAAACATCAAATGTCAATAGTCAAGCAACTGCTAGAATGTGACACATGATTCCTTCTTTAAGGAATTTAAATTTGATTCATGGCATTGTCAAAAGCTGCAGTAAGATTTAGTTTATATTTACTCAAATATCTGCTGTATTTCAACACTCCTATTGTGGTGCCCACAGTTAGAAGGTCAGCTAGCACAGAATTTGGAGTTGAGAGGCAGCAGATAATTGTCTGCAATGATAATTGGCTTCACTCTTTTAAGTCCTTATAAGCACCTTCTTTTCTTCCTGCTATTTATTAGATTTTTTACATTTTTAACTCAATTGTATGTAAAGAGAAGGATCTGAAAGAGAGTTTAAAAAGTTTTAGTAGCGGAGTGTTCAGTAAGCCTTAAAGGGGGTTAAACCTTAGTCTTTACCACAATACAATTTCAGTTATGTGGTTTTATTTGGTTGATGGTAAACATCAGTTGAGCTAAATGAAAAGCCAAAGATGAATACTCACACAAAATATTGTGGGGGGAAAAGGATTTTTACTTTAAACCTCTAAAAACGGAACAAAAAATTGTACTTTTTTTAACATGGATCAATGTGTCTACATTTGCAAGAAAAAGTATATGAACACTTACCTTGATTTCTGAATTGCTTATTAATCAAATGTGGTCTGACTGGTATCTAAATCCCGATTATAGACAAACACAGTCTAACAAAAATAATAAAACACAAACAGTTGAAACAATCTATCTGAAGGGAAAAAAAACAAAACATTGTGCCCCATCTCAAATTTGCCCAGTACCCCCAGCTGTTCCACAGTGCTTCTGGGAAAATGTTCTATGGACAGATGACATAAGTGGAACTTTTTCAGCACAAATGCATGGCGCTTCGTTTAGAAGGATACTGCACACCAACCCCAAAACCTCATCCAACTGTGAAGCATGGTGGAGGTAGCAGCATGGTTTGGGGATGATTAGCCACCTCAGAACCTGCATAGCTCGTGATCATTGAGGAAACAAACAATTCAAAGTGGTGTTGAAACATTTTACCGCCAAATGTAAGGACAGCAGTCTCTACATCCAACATTGGGTAAATCCTGTTTGCAGCTTCAGGAAACATTTGTTGGAGGTGATTGCTGCTGAAGGAGGATCTACAAGGGTTCACTTGATTTTTCTAGCCTGCACTGTGTATGTTTAGTCAATGTGCTCAATAACAGACATGGCACAGAACACATTTTATTACTCATTGCAAAATCTCGGTAATTCCAGAGGGTTCACTTACTTTTCCCCGCAACTGTATGTTGGATTGATAGAACTGCATCCTAGCCTTTAGAATCGATGCTGCGATTACAGTTGATGTATTGTTACGACCCTAAGCCCATCTTTTCTGTTGGGAAGAAAATCTGGACAGGACATTTCTTTCCTGCGGGAACATTGCATGTCTGCTTATTGATTTCAGACCTACACACAAGACTGACGCCATCTCTTTGAAATGGTTTCGGGCGAGACCGTCTAAAGACTCTTAGTCTTATTAATAATGCTGGAATGCTGAGTATGACTCTGCATATCTTGGGGGCTTCTGGCTATCAGCAGTTTTTGCTCAAATACTGCTGCCATGTCTGATGCCATGGGCATTCATCACACTTCCCCAACCCCCACGTTTCTCCTAAATGTTAATTCTGTTTCCGTCTCACACTGCAGACTTCTCCTCATGCCAGTACAGCAGTAAAGAACACCACCCTTCATATGTTATATGACGATAATGTTATACACCTGACTAGGGCTGCAGTTATTGATTATTTTGATAACCAATTATTCTGCCAGTTATTCCATTGATTAATCTAGTAAACGGATAAGAAAAAAATTGCTTTATTAAAGACCAATAGTAAATATAAAAATGAGAATGGTCTCTTCATATCAAATCATATCAAATTGATTTCCTTGCCTTACTTGCATACCATAATAACGTCAAAACTAAACCCATTTAGGCGCCGTATTACATTCTGAGTTTATGTAACTAAGGAACTTTGTTCAACTATGTTGAAGGGTTGCCCTACACCTGGGTCAATGGGTCTCCTCTTATCACCCTCGCAGTTTTCTTCATTTAGCAATCTGTACCATCAAACCACATTTTTTCTCATCACAAGCCCACTGCGTAAGCACATTGTGCCGTGGTGATAATCGTCTGTGCAAACCTCAGTGAGCTGTATTTAGTAATTAAATGAATAGTTTTTTGTTTTTAAAAATAAAAGACCAAATACATGCCCTACACCTACTTCTGTTCTGTCATAATTATATTTATAATAATTATAATTATTTCAAAAAAGATTTTACATTAAATATATATACTATATAAGTTAATGCAAAGTTAACGTAGAAATCATACTGCAATTCATGAAAGTATAGAATACTCATAGCCTTCCTTTTTTTCTCATTCCTGTTATTTTAATTTCTTTTGCAGGTGTTGCCAAGTTGGTTTTTGCTCTGTACAAAAATCTGGGCCAGTTCCTGAGCACCGAGAACGCCACGATCAAACTGGGCAGTGAGGCAAACGGCCGCAACCTCTCAGTGGCGGTGAACTCTGACGTCATCGCCGCCTCAATCAACAAGGAGTCCAGTCGCGTCTTCATAACAGAGCCGGTGATTTTTACCCTGGAACACATCGATGTGAGTCCTGCTGATAAACAAACACACAGACTTTAAGCGCAGCAGGAGAGGGGAGCTAGACAGAAAAGATAAGGGAAGTGCAAACTTTGTCTCATTTCAAAATACCCTGCAAGGTCATAGAGGAGTTTGTTTAAGCCATCGAACATGAAATTAACTAAGAATGAACTGGTGATTATTAGGGGGTCTAGACGAAATTCTTAATGAATACTAATTCGTTCGTCGACATTAGGATGTAAATGATGCAATTTCCCTTTTTTTCGATTGGAAAATTAACTCCCAGATTAGCCGTACAATGTGGGATGAAATTACCGGAGGACCAATTATCTTCTGTCTTTTAAAGTTGTCAGAAGTGCTCCCAGAGGAGCCCCAGCTTGATTTTTGCTCTCTATCAAAGTAATTGTGTGATTTTCACAGACATGCCTTCAAACCATTATACTCCCTATTAGCACCTCATATAATCAATGGTCCCATGCTAGATTTCTCAGTTGTTTAGCAATGGGACTACACACTGAGTATTTAGTGTTTTTTACGAGGGTGATGCATCATTAGCTTGTCAAGGGGAAGGATGAATGCTATGCAATTTAGGTGTGGATTATGAATTTGTCTTCTTTTCCTTTTTTTCCACTCGCACAGATGCAACACTACTTTAACTCAAACTGCTCCTTTTGGAATTACTCCGAGAGGAGCATGATGGGATACTGGTCCACACAAGGTTGCAGGCTCATTGATTCCAACAAAACCCACACAACCTGCTCCTGCAGCCATCTCACAAATTTTGCCGTACTCATGGCTCATCAAGAAGTATTGGTAAGAAATGCAGCACAGCAGATTCATAACTTGGTTCTCTAATCCATTCCCTCTTATTTGTTGAACAAAAACGAAAACAGGCTGTGTTTCATAGCCCTTAGCAAGCTACAACAGATGGTTGTGACAGACATGATCTATCATTGACTTGGCAAGCCATTTATCTCTTCTACTGATAAACTGATCTTTTCTCTCGCTCCATTTTCTTGTTCTGCAGGGCCCGGACGGAGTGCACAAGTTACTCCTGACAGTCATCACACGAGTGGGCATCGTGGTCTCCCTCATCTGCCTTGGCATGTGCATATTCACCTTCTGCTTCTTCAGAGGCCTGCAGAGCGACAGGAACACGATCCACAAGAATTTCTGCATAAACCTCTTCATTGCTGAACTCACCTTCCTAATCGGCATCGATATGACAGAGTACAGGGTAAATATTGAGATATAGCCATTGATTTTGTGATTCAGTAACCTCTCTTGTGTCTCATAACACCAAGATGTTCTTTCCACAAGGTAAACCTTCTTTTTTGAACTAAAGTCTTGAGTAATGCAGAGAAGTAGTAGCAAACAGCAGTTGATTTATTTGGTTACTCTTACATAACATTTGTGTATTTCAGATTTACCCCCAGTATAAATAGGTATACCTGCTAATACTGCTTTTTTTTTTTGGTTTTTCACCTGTTCTCTATTCATTACTGGTATGGTATTACTTGCAAGTGTTCACTATAATTACGAGTGTGTTTGTGCACTGTGTGTGGATGTAGGACCATTAGTGGTCTGCATGATATTGGATTTTGAACTGATTTTTATAACATGTGAATCCTACTTTTGCAAACTAGTCCTAGGTGTTAACCATTCCCAATTAAATTGAATATTTTAACATTTATAATATACAAAAATATTATTTATATCTTAAGAATTAGAACACAGTCATCCAGGATTGAAACCAGGATTGAAGTAATTCATGAACATGATGACCAGTTTTAACAATCAAATACATACATTTGATTTCATTTTGTCAGTATACGCTTTACCATGCAAATAACTGTTGCTCAGCAAACATTTGTCTAGTCCTCTTCACATTGTAGTTACTGCATCTGTATGTTGGCCTTGCAATAGAGCTTTGAGCTATTCAGTAGTTTGAAAAACGTGACTAGGTCTGGTGAGTCAAATGTCTGCTAGTTTTTAAATGATGTATTTGTGCTCAATCATCTGAGATCAAACCCTGAGATGTCCAACTCTGCACTCCTTGTGTAATCAGTCTAATCAGTCAGCCACTGGGGATAATACCAATAAAAATAACAGCAGGCATGATTATCAAATTTACAACATTTATAAATATATGCAGCATTATTTTGATGATGCATGCCAATGACCTGGAATGGCCTTCATGGGATGCTACAGTGTGCAAATGAGTTTTTTTGTTATCCTTAATTAATGTGTAACTAGAGTTCAGTGTGGCAGGAAGACAAGCAATTGATGTCAAATGATACATTTATTTTATCAGACAAAAGCTGCATTTCTTTTGTTGCAGGTTTTTAAACCTTTATAAACCCATTTATTTTTCTGAAATAATAATATTTTTCTCCAAGCCCTATTCTGCAAATGGTACTAGAATTTAACACACAGGTGAATGTCTTATAAATGCAGAAGCAAAAATATGCATGTATATATTATGTAATTCACTGTCCTTTTCCTCTATGGAGGAAAATTTGAAATATGAAATAAATTCCAACAGAGACATGAACATTTCTTCCGTTCACCCAAGTAAAATCATAAACCAGAGGTGTTTTTTGGTTTATGATAAGGAGCTTGTTCACAAAGGACACAACATATTATTTAGATTTTTTTTTTTTTTCTGTGTAAAAATTTTAATTACATTGCTTGCTTGAAGTAAATGCTGAGCAGTGAAACAGCAAGCATACCCACGGGCAGCTGGGTTGTCGTTCAGTTGTGGTCAAAGGTCAACTGAACTAAATGAGCCAGCACATGCTGATATGCTAAGGGAGAAGCCTGGCAGCAAGCTCACACCCAGTAATAGATAGAAATGACATTAGGCCTATATTAAAGCATTATATTTATATATATAAATATAATTTATCAGCATGAATATAAAAGATGATTAGATTTAAAATACAACGTAACTTTGGCACATTTTATCCAGTCTGACATGCACAGCATTTTTGGCAATAATTAAAAAATATATTAGATCTTCTAAACTCCTTGCTAATTGAAACACTGAAGGGTGGTGGGTTTCACAGCTTCTCTGAATTTTAATCTTTTTTTCTATTTCAGTATTTTGTTTACAGAGAGAAAGCACTGCATACATACTGTGTCCTTATCTTTCTTCGGGGTGCACACCTTGTTCCTTTCTTAATAAAAGATACTTAACAAAATACAATAATAAATTACTTGTTGTGTTGAGGCTGAAGCGTTCGCTTATTATGAAGACTACACTGATTCTCTGCATCAGGCAGGCATATAAATGCGATTGTCATATTTTTTAATGTTCGTTACTGTCCCCTTCTGTGCCCGTCTCACTGAGGTTTTTTGTTTGTATCACAGATTGACTGTTCGGTCATCGCTGGGATCTTGCATTATTTCTTCCTGGCCTCTTTTGCTTGGATGTGCTTGGAGGGAGTTCAGCTCTATCTCATGCTGGTGGAGGTCTTTGAGAGCGAATATTCGCGGAAGAAGTATTATTACGTCTCTGGCTATCTCCTTCCCGCCATTGTCGTGGGGGTCTCTGCCGTTGTGGACTACAGGAGCTATGGGACGACAAAAGCGTAAGTGAACACAGAGATTTTATTTTTAGGAGCTGTGTGGGTTGCTATTGTTTAAAGTGTCTCTTGCACACGAGGAGCCCAGAGCCTTAAGAGAATCGCCACTATGGATGAGTTAAGTGTATAGGGAGCGTATTGCCTTGAACACAGACACATACACTCACTAAGTCTTCAGAGGACACCTGAAGTGACTGTGGTTTTCATCACTTTGTTAGTGTGTTTGGCTCAAAGAGCCTCTGGCGACCTCTTGTTTGTAGAATGCTCTCTAACAAAGACAAGCGCCGCACTGGAAAAAGGCTTTTACGCAGATTAATGATGGTGTTTTAGCGCAGGCTGGACTCTAGAGGTGGGAAGGGCTCCTCCTTACATTGTTCATTAATGTGCGCCTAAAACAGGTCGAACTACTCCGGTTAGGCTTTTCCTAAAACTGCCAGTATGACTGAATGCAGTAATGCAATATCACATGCAACTGTAGAGGGAAATGAGCGGAAAAAATGAGACTTTTTGTTTCAAGTCATTTCTTTTGTAACACTGCAGGTTTGTGTGTGTGTCTCTGTATGTGTGTGTCTTCTGTGGTTTCTATTAGCGCGGTGTAAGTTTGCACTAATTTAGATAATCAATATTTCCTGCCGGAGGTCACAGACAAGAGCACCTGGATACTTTTACAGACAATTACCATCTTTGAGCTGCATTTAACAGTAATGTATATACTGACTGAGCAGGCCTACAACATCGTAATGTGATCTACACCAGACACTATGCAGCTTTAGTCAGGGATAGTATTCTCTCGTTGCTTTTTTCATGTAATCCTTATCAAGACACAACCTTGTTGTCTAAATAAATGCATTTAACAGGGTTTTTCTTTTTTCCCCCCCTTGTAACCTGAACTGGATTTTTTAATGACTTTGATCTTGCCTTTTCTGCAGATGCTGGCTGAGAGTGGACAACCACTTCATTTGGAGCTTCATTGGACCTGTTACCTTCATCATTATGGTATGTTCAGTTTAATTCTTGGCTCTGTGAGTGTGTGCATCTGCTGCCGTGTGTGCTTACCAAGTGGGAACGAAGGAGTAGAAAACAGGGGTATTTGTCTCCAGGACTGGCCGAAACTATTTGCCTCATAGCTTAAGCAGTAATTGACTTCTCCAAGCCAAGGACAGATGCTGCGACAAGAAGCGCCGCAGTGTAAAAACATCAAGCCAGGCCGCCTTTGTTATTTCTCCAGCTTGATTCAACAGATTGTAGCCCTTCGATTTCTGCTCAGATCAGTTCAGTCTCAGCAAACCCAGTCAATGCAGTCCGCTGTAGGAGGGAAACGCTCTGAAAAGATGGCACTAAGGCCCCGAATAATGTTTTTTTTGTTGGGATTAATTGTGACATAAAGAGGCTTTCTCAACAGAGCATTGAACTATAACGCATATAACTCAAACAATACTCAGCGTACTCACCAAGGACAAGCCAGGGGTTACTTTAGGGCAATATCCATAAACAATAGGCATAGGGTTTTTTTTTCTTGCAACGTGACGTTTTAAGGAAATAGCTGATAACTGTCTCTTCTGGTACAGTACTTCCAGCGGCATTGGAAGAGCTTATTTTGAGGAGCATGGGGGTGAAGGACATATGGTGTATCATATTGACACAGCTGCCGTTCGAGCATGCAATTATTTACTGGTTATGACCTCACTGCTTCCAAGTAGATTGGTGAGGAGTAGAAGCAAAAGGCCTGGGGGGGGGGAAAGGGAAAGGGGAGGAAAAGAAAGAGTGGGAAAAAGAGAGAGAGAATCTAGCAGGTGGCATTCACAAGAGCTGAGCACCTTTGGAGACAGCTCTGCTATCTATTGGTTTGCCCTCTAATCTCTATCCCTGGCGGATGAGAAAGCGGTCGAAGCTCGTCCTGAAAATGAAGAGAGGAGGAGGAGGAGAAGGTGGAGAAATGTTTGGCCAGGGCCAAGTTCATTATCCATAGACGACATGACCTCCTCGAACGTTTGTCAAGTGTTGAGATTACGGTAATGGAAAGTGCTGTTTGTCTTACAGTGGTGAGCGAAACCTTGGGCCATGAACACTGAGAGTTATCAAATGTTAAAAAAATAAATAAAAAAAGGAGGAAAAAGAAGAAGAAAAGTGGCAAGCTATGGCAGCTGCTAAGATATAGGCTCAAGTACAAAGTTGCAGATTAGAAGTCACCCTCAGCAGAAAGGTCTGCAAATGGCTCTTTGTGGAGGCGTATAAGAGACTCTCCTCTGCAGCCTGAAATCATCTGCTGGTTTGATGTATGTGTTTGCGGTGGCTCTGATAATCAGAACCCATGTTCTAGTCATCTGCAACATAAGGAGCGCGCCCCTTTATGAAGCTGATTTATTGTTGAAGGCTTCGGCTGGACAGCGAGCAGGACTCGCTGCTCTCTAGCCCGTTTCCACAATTGACAATGCGAGATGAAGCACAATGGCTGGTGCGTTCTCTAGGGATCCGCTGGGACCAAGGTTTCCCCCTAAACCCGTGACCCTGGTTTCTCAGCAAATTGGCTTTGTCCTTGTCAGTGAGGAAAGAGGTAGAGGAGGGGGACACAGAAAGAGATCTCATTATTCAAAGTGTTACAGTTGCACCAGCCTGATTTTAAAAAAGGAGGGAAGAAAAAATGCCATTCTGCGGAAACTGATGCAAAGGCCTAGGGTGGTCTTTCAGATTTGAAAAACCTTGTTTTTTTCTCACTCCTCTTTTATTATTTCTTGCTCCTGCATTCTTAAAAACGGAGGTCTTTTGAAGAACCTATTTGGGTTCCCTAAAGAACCTTTCAGTTGAGTGATTTCAGTTACTTTGAATACTTTCAGTTTCTTTTTGTTTTTAAGAATCATCCAGAGGTTTAATCAAAAGTGGTCCTGTTATGACTTCACGTCTAATAGCCCTTAATTTTTAAAGAAATGTGTAGCACCTTCATTAAAGGGATACTTCTTGAGGCTCTAGGAAGCCCGCAGTCAGCCAGAGGTTGCCCTTCTCCGGGGCGCGGGAGGGCATTAGCTCCATGAAAAAGAAGGACATGGAAGTAATGAGTGGTCTCAAGGCATTAGTGTGCCTTGCAAGCTCGGATCATGACACGTCACGAGCTGTTTGCATCATCCAGGACAGCTCCATCTGCACCTTTAATATTTCATCCGGTTCATCCGGAGTTTAGCGGGCGAGCGCGCACTTGCGACTCCCACGGTGGGGTAAAAAGCTTTCTGCACAGTCCACAGAGTAAGAGCCCAGGGCCTTCTGCATGGATAGCCGTAGAGAGAGAGCAAGAGAGAGAGAGAGAGAGAGAGAGAGAAAGAAAGAGAGTATGGGGGGCTACGTCAGGAGCAGCTCTCACAAAGGTAACAGAGGCCCCAGGGAGGCCAGAAGGGAAAGTGAGTTGGTGGCGGTGTGGAGGGGGGGTTAGCAGTGTGCTTGGCTGAGTTTCTTTTCGTAGCACTCGCGCACACACACACTCCCCTCCTCCCCTGTCTCATCATATCCGTGTCACCACTCCAGGCTGTGTGAGAGGCGTTTCAAAGTGCCCGAGTCACGCCGGAGCCACAGAGACCACTGGGCCCCCATGAAACAAAACGCAACATCATGGCAATCTGCCATACGAAAAGGGACGATATACTTCTTTTCGTCGTTCTCATCTCACTCCTCCTTTCATTTTCTCTCACCATTTTTCTGCACAGCCCCAGTAGCTGATTGTGCGAGGGAGGGGGGATATTGATTAGCTCTGCTTTTTGATGGCAGGGTACGAAACAGCTACGACGTGTGACCGGATGACAGAGAGAAAAGAAAAGACAGGAGAAAGCTTATTTCAGACCATTGATGCCATTTACAATCATGGACTATACTGTGAACATGGTGTCCTTTTAGAGCAAGGCTTTATAGCACTTAGCCCACCAAATGCTAAAAAGATTTGGCAAGCTCAGCACTTTCAGACAGGCATACTCGCCCTAAAAAGAGAAATACTCTAACATGCCTGCAAGTGGGATGGAATGGGAGGGTATTATACATTTTTACCATGATCAACACCTGAAACTGTCACAGTTTTTGGATACTGAGGTGCTGTTAAATATGCCCAGGGATAGCAGCTTCCTTAGCTATAAGCTCTATACACCTGTCCTGCTTTTTATTTAATAGTGTTGTCTGTATAGACCCTGTCAAATAAATAAATACATTAAATAATAACAGTTCACCAGAGGTGTTAAATTAATGGCTACAAAAATTTACAAATCACCTTTTAACTAGTTTCCACATACATTGTGCCCGCATTGTCTCTGTGCTTGTTTTGCAGGGAGGCTGTAGCAGTGTACTACTTTCTTCCACCATGGTCTACAGCAACATATTACTGTTATTAAAATTGGAAACATAACAATTGTTTTTTACAACACTGTGCAAAAATCAGAGACCACCACTGTTCTATTTAATTTCTAGTCATAACAGACATTACAAGTAATTTGCTCATTTAGCAAAATCATACCATCCCTGTCCAAGGAAAAACAGTTATCTCCAAAATGGCATTCGTAACTTTCAGTGTAAATTAGTGTAACGATTTGTTTTTCCATTTCCAAGTGATTTTGGAGTGTTGAGTGTTTCTGTTGGTTCATTTGTCATGAATTTTTTACACTACGCAAAGAACTGCTTAAACAATCTAGAAAATAAAATCGAAACAGTTGTCAATTTTTAAATGTTTATTGTTGTGTTTATATACATTATCAGATATTAGACATATATTTTTTTCAGTGCTTAAGAGGTCTGTTTTTTCTCTTTATCACAGTTTTTTGTTATTTTTGGAGACTTCCTTTCAGTTGTTCAAAAAAGTCTGCAGATATTTTTTCACACCTCCAAAGTTCAGTCTTAGAAGTTTGTTGCATTTTCTGCTTCCCACAATTAAAGTAAACCCAAACACATTCAGTGATGTTAAGGTCTGGACTCGTGGCAGTGAATTATCTCCTCTGAAATATCTCAATTTTGACTGAAAAAGTGGTCCCTGAGTTTTGTACAGTACTGTATCATGAAAACTAGTAACTGCACCATGCCTAATTTGTGTGTGTGTGTGTATGCGTGTGTGCGTGTGTGCGTGTGTGTAAGAGAGTAGAATGAGAGTGTTAATCCTGCATTCTGCTTTCAATTGTTCTTATTTGTATGCTAGTATTTGTGGTGCCCTTCCCCCAAACAGAGCAAGGAATATGTATGTGCATCATTATATTATTTAATTTTTTTGTCTCCATCAGTAGATTGTCTTGTACCATCTTTCCGGTCTTCTCTTAACAGCCCCTGTGTTTATCTGTGGTGGATTTTGATCCATTTTTCATGTCCTTATCAATATAGAATGATACCACGGTTGGCTCCAGTCTTCTTGGCTTTGCCCTGCAACATGCAGGATATTGCATTAGGCACTGTCTGAAAAGAAGTTTATGTGGCTCTTTTCCAAGAAAACAACTAATAAAAAATCTCTTTCATTTTGTCATATATCTTCATTTATTAACACAGGCATTATCCTTTTTCGACAGCTTAATCTCATCTTCCTGGTCATCACAATGTACAAAATGGTGAAGCACTCCACTTCATTGAAACCTGACTCCAGCAGGTTGGAAAACATAAAGTAAGTGAAGCTGTTCCGAGTCTTTTGATATCCGCTCACCTGCTTACATGTAGTCCGACAGGCAGGCACTGTTTTCCACTTAGTTGAAATTGTCATCATAAAGGACAGAAATACTTTTCTCCCTCCCTTGTTTTGTTGCTTTGTTTATTGTATAGAAGAAAGTTTTCTACTAAACCACATCTTCTTGGTTTAATTTAGCCAGGCAGTGCATTTACCAAAGGAATTCAAATGGACTGAAGATTATAATCGTTTCAGACAGCTTTTTTTTTTTAAATAGGAGTTATGGCCAGAACATCACAATGATGACAACATCTACTTTGTGAGAGTTCCTTTTTAGCTTCCACTGTTACAGTGACCACAAAATTCCTCTTGGCACACCTCCACATATTTAGAGTCTCCCTACAGCATAGAATAAGGCCCTGGCTGGAAGAGTTGTGTGTATACGTGTGCCAGTATGTGTGTGTGTGTGTGTGTGTGTGCATCTGTGTGTGTGTATAGGGGGAGTGGTTTAAGACAGAATAAAAGCATTTCCATGTGTTTCGTCTGGAAAAAAATCAGGCTCTCTTTTAATAGCAGAAAAGAGAACATATTTGCCTGGCGAGTTCTGCTTGCCTCCTGGCCGTCTGAATTAGAATGTGGTTAAAAAGACGAACTAAAAAGCCTTTTTGGTAACACTTCATTCGAAGGCTACCTACGAGGGATTTCATAACACATGCATATGGAATAAATAATGTATTTCTAAAATGTTGCTTGAATATTTGTCAGTAATCACAAGACATTATAAAGCAAGTAACTCCGTATTGACTCGAGTGATACACATTTGCTCTGCTGTTTGTTCTGGCTGTAATAAAGCATCAGCAAGTTCAGTAGAACTGATTACGCAGAATAGCATTAATTAGGTGTATATACTTGAAAGAGTATGATGTACAGTAATGAGCCCTACGTGACTGAGGGATGATTCAGATGCTTTGGACTTAAGTGTTCATTCACATAAGTAATATCTTATATGTAATAATACGCTTATACATGTACATACACACATACAAAAATACCTGAACTTGAGTAAACGTTCCCTGCAACAGTAAGTAGATGTAATTTTATTACTGTTAGAATATTTTTGAACAGTTTAGGGGGTTATGGGGATCTGACCTAGTTATTTCAGCAGTCATATAGGTCTCCATAATGGTCTTTTTTTGTATTTTTTGTAGTTTTTGTCCCAACAAAAATCTATGGTAATGATCCATGTAGCTTATAACAACCTCTGTTTCTTGTGTTGTATTACTTGGGAATGATGCTTCATAACAGTTATAATGGGAACACGTCTGTCACTGTCAATATGATGTTATTTACTTTGTAAAATACCCCATGTAAACTTGCACTTATAAATACCGAAGTATTGACTTTAAAATACATAATTTGATGTGTATCTGTGATATGGGGTCTATGTGTATGCGCGCTTAACGTGTTGCTGCTTTGTCTTTTCTTTTTAGTAACTATTTTTGATGATAATTCCACATACTGATACTTTTATTATAATAGAATATTTAATACTTAATGTTCAGCTTATTGTATGTGTAATTTGGCATTTAATTTGCCTTTAGATTTTGAGTGTGATACTTTAAAAGTGATTTACAACAAACATTACAGTGCTGGAACAAGAATTCAATCATGACAAATAGGACAAAAATAGATATAATTTGTAATAAGACAAAAGTCCAAATCAATGACCAGTGATAAGTGCAGTACAATGAGTATGATTAATAATAAGTAAATATGGAATAAATATGAAATCAAATACAGTGTTTTATGTTTACAGTGTTATGCTGTTGGCTATTATTTTTTTCTACCTGAGATTACAGGCTGCAGCCCACCTTGCACTGGATTCACTGCTTGCATGTTGCATGTGGAGAGAGCTAATCTGTGGCATCTCGTTTCTTCTCTTCCCGTTCTCCATATTTCTCCCCTTTTCTCTCTCTCTCTCTTTCTTCCTCTCACTGTCCTCTTACCCAAACCAGTAATTATCGCGTTTGTGATGGCTACTATAATACCGATTTGCCTGGGTAAGCTCTCACCATATATCACAACCTACGGGGGTCAATCATAAAACTTTACCACCACTGTACATTTTACATGGTGGGTAAACTACAGCACATTTTCTGTTAAGCCTGACCTGAAAAGACCCCTCTTTGTCTTGTTTTGTTTATCAAGCTGGGTTGGAAGACATGTAATATAAATCAAATGTGTTTCTCTTTTGCTGTTCCATTTGAAAAAGGAAGTAGGGTCTGGAAAGCCCAATATGGCTGTAAAGCTTTATCACAATACTGCTTTTGTCTGACTCCATGTATAGCATATGTTTCACATTTGTACAGTGTCTTGTTGTACACAAGCAAATTTGCTCAGTGCAGTTTGCAGCCTCATCATCTGTTTAACATACACAATAATAATGATTATAATCTTTCCTCCTGATTCTACCAGCTTCATCCAGTTACTTCTTCGCTAATTCCAGTTTCAGTTTTTTTTCCCTCTTTTTTCATTCTTATTTTCTTTTGACTAAACTGCATGCTAATCAAACTGTGATCTGTCTGACCTGATTTTGTCTCTCTCCCCTGCTTACCGTGCTCTCTAGCTATGAAGATAATAAACCATTTATCAAGTAAGAGCGTTAGCTAGACGTTCCTTTCTCGGCCTCTTAGTTTTCCCTTTCATCATTCTTGCCACTTTCGTCAGTCTCCCTCTGAACCCTCCAGCTCCTTCATCCTCTGTTTAGAGTGCCCATTCTCCATGTTTGTTTGTCCGGTGCTGTTTTCCGTCAGCGCTGGTGTCCGAAGGCTCCCACGGACCTTCACACACCACCTCCTTTTTTCCTTTTTGCTGTTCCTTTTCTTTCCTCTAACTCTATCTCTTTGGTTCCTTAGCTAGCCGAGACGTGTTGTCAGAGCCTCCTCAAGTGTAATGGACCCATTTGAAACGATTACAATTCTCAAGTGCAATATTCCTTCTCTCCTTCCTTCTGAATGCAGCCCAAAAACCACACAAGCATTTCTTCACATAATAGTGTGGCATGCACAAAATCCCCAGCATTAAAAATATGCTTCTAAATTACTGAGAGTCTAATAGATATGCGTAATATTCATTTATTATTTCTTATTCAGATCTCGGTACGTTCCCTTACATTTTCTCATCTCTCCCAGCCTCAGGTTCCAAATGACAAGGACCTGCTTTTAAAACCTTATTGTGCCATAAATGTTGTACGAGTGTGTTTTTTTTTTCCCTCTCTTCTTGAATGTTTATAGTAGATGTCTTCCTCTCATGTCTTCATCAGTGCTTGTTTTGAGGTATGGTAAATGGTGGCGTCTTCCAGGCTCAGAGTTGGTGTTGTGTTTCCGCTTTTGAAGGTCATGGACTCTAGGAGCCTTCGCCCTGCTGTGTCTTGTGAGCCTCACCTGGTCCTTCGGTTTGTTCTTCATCAATGAGAAATCAGTGGTGCTAGCTTATCTCTTCACCATCTTCAACACCTTCCAGGGGATGTTCATCTTCATCTTCTACTGCCTGCTTCAGAAAAAAGTGAGATTTACGTGTTATGTATAAAATATATATACACAGACTCTCTCAGACTCTCACTTGGTTCAGACTTTTATTCTTTAACTTAATAATAATAATAATAAATAATCACATTCATTGTATATTGATATTCATACAGTAACTCAATAAAAGTTGCATAAAAGGAGCTTGAGGAATTGAGTAACAGAATTGTTTGTTAAGAACAATCTGTGTACAGAGAGACCATATTTGGAAAGTGACTGTCCTAAGAAAAACAAGTATCTACACATAAATGTCTACACAATCTAAAAGGCAGCTGCTGTGCTCAAATTGTGTATTAAAAAAATGGAGATTGTTTCTTTGGACAGTATCGATATTTTCTAGATTTAATTTGTTTCTGAGAGCTCAGTGGTTAAAAGCAGGGTGTGCTTGGTAACTCAAAGATGAAAAATCCTTTTGAATTGTAGGTTCGCAGAGAGTACAGCAAATGTTTCCGCCACACATACTGTTGCGGCGGGTTGCCAACTGAGAGCTCCCACAGTTCTACAAAGACGGCGACAACAAGGACAAGCGCACGCTACTCCTCCGGCACTCAGGTACAGCCTCGACTCCGTACCTGGAAGTACAGAGCTGGCCCAGCTTTCCTCTGCCTTTTATGATGACATAGAAGATATACATTGCAAATCTCAAATGACATGATAATGTAAAATGTTTCCTACATGTGATATACTATGCTTCCACTATGGCATGTTCTTCAGCATGGCAGCACACACTGCAAGATGTGTTCCACTTTTCACTTCTCTCTTGCTTTATGTTTTCACTGCTTGGGACTTTTGACACTTTGTTGAATATTTTGGTTCACGTGATTCCTGTTTATCTAGGTTGCCTTGGCTTTTATCTTCTCACTTTAAGCATTCTGACAGTTAGGAGGTCCCAATAATGGCAGTGATGGCTCTTTATAAAATCAGAGGACAGAAATTCCCCAGAACGTGCGAGAAATTCAATCAGAAATTCCTATCGAATTATATAAATTGGGAAATGTGTCATAGAGAAAGCATAAAGAGAATAATCTGATGAAGCAACACCTCTGGGTCTGCAGGTGTCAGGGCTATGATGAATGATTTTGTTAAAATCCCAGCGTAGTTACAGATCATTTTCTCCCACTGTTAACAAATTGAATCGGCCCTTAATTGCTGCCCTTTGCTGTGAATCTGACAGAGTCGAATCAGGAGGATGTGGAACGACACTGTAAGAAAGCAATCTGAATCCTCCTTTATCTCAGGGGACATCAACAGCACATCAACCCTCAACCAAGGTCAGTCAGAAACTACTGATGCTACATGAGAAGAATTTCAGGCTTTTGAGCTCTTTTCTAGCCTTAATGAGGCAGCCTTATCACGAATGTAAAATCACTGTTACTCTGGGCCAAATGAAATAATTTCTCTTCTTAATTGTTATATTCATTCGCAGCTAGTGCTTAAGGTTTTTTCCCCACCTCTAGTACGTTGTATTGGCGTGCCCTTGGTCACCCAGTTATTCAGATTGGAAAGTGGTTTATTTTTGTCAGTTTTGGAGTCGTTTCTGAGCAGCTTAATTGAATTTGGCCCAGATTATTGCATTGCATTGTTGAAGCAGTATATGTAGCAGTCACCCACACACATATGTTAGTGTCTGTGTCTACACTAAAATGATCCACATGCAACAAAAGAACTGCACATTTTAAGTTCAGATGTTCTTTTGTGCCAGACATGCACAGGCGCATCAATTAGTCAGGATGTAAGGTGACCTAGTGGATGCTATTTGAAGGATTTAGAAAAAAATGTCATTTATTATTTAGCCAGGGCACAAATGTATGATGATGAGAAGATGATGTTCAACTCTAGCTGACCCGAGTGGTAAGGTTGTGTTATTCATAGTCATTGCTTTGGCTTGCTCTAAAATGCTAAAGCGGCACTTCATGCATGCATAAGTCAGGAGAGCTGACATTCTTTTCCTCTCTTCATGCTTCCGTTCCCTTGTACTGACTGAGACAACAAACATTTTAGAAGAGACTTGCTTTATTTATAGTTCCACCTAAACTGTCAGTGGTATGAGTGAAAATGAAGTTTCAAATGTATACAATCACTGAGGAAATAATATGTTTGCCAATTATTGTCATCCGTCCTGATAAGTGTCAGGATCCCTTCAAATAAGAAAGGGCAATTCTGCAGTCTATTACTTCTTTATGTAGATCATAGACTGTACAGGTTTTTCCCCCAACAGTTTAATCGGCAAACAGTAACAAATAATACATAAGAAGATAATATTACAGTTAAAGAATTATTTGGTAAGAAGTATATTCACCAATACTGCAAATCAAATAACTATTATTTACAAGAAACTGTGCAAAAGTCAGAGACACTTGATTTCTTTGATCTCCAGTCAGAACAGCTATTAAGTACAAGTTGTTCATTTTTCAGTATTATATTATATTTTACTTAGTATTCACTGTTACTACTCTCTGCTGTTTTTACAGCTTCCATCCTTTTCAGGAGACTTGCTTTAAGTTCTTCAAAGAAATCTGCAGGGATGTTTTTCCACACCTCCAGTCCTAGCAGTTGGGTGCATTTTCTGTTTCTCATGGTATAAGCAATCCCAAACGCATTCAGTGATGTTGAGGTTTGGACTCTGTGGTGGTCAGTCTTGTTTAAGAGCTTGATTTTTTCCTTTCAATGGCCTGTCAGATCTTTTACATTTGTTACAAGCTCTATTTTCTTTGTAACTTCTGTTTTGGAAACTCGTGTATGCAAGTGGATTATTTTTGATGTAATCTGCTCAAAAATATCTCCAGAAAAATGACTTGTGCTTAATGGCTGTTTCGGCTGGAAATGGGTGGCATCTGACTTTTACACAGTTCTGTATCTCTCCGAATATCAAATACAGAAGCAGAAAAAAAAAAAAAGAATTCTTTAAACGAAAAAGAAGCCCAGCTTTTTCATCACCTCTAAATAAAGTGAGAGCTTGAATATATCCTTGTACACATGCTGTGAACTTATGTCTCCTCTTCTGTCTTGCTGATCCAGGAATGACGGGCAATTATCTACTAACAAACCCACTTCTACGGCCCCAAGGCACTAACAACCCATACAATACCTTACTGGCCGAAACGGTCGTATGTAACACTCCTACGGCTCCTGTCTTTAACTCTCCAGGTGCGCTTACTAAACCACTGCAGTTCAACAAAAAACAAAATGGTCTTCTTTTCTTTTTGCCCTTCGATTTTCCCTGATGTCTGTGGTGACTGAGAGCAGAGTGCACTGTAGTATTACTCTCTTAGCACGTACAACTCACAGACGGCATATACTGAAATATAGTTATTACATTGGCATGTTCTTGCTGATGGATGACTTGATTTCTTTTTCCTCTAGAAAGACGCACTGTACTATGTTTTAACCCTCAGTCTTATTATTTCAATGAGAGAGTGATACTACATGTACTTGTTTTATATTCTTCTGCAGCATTGTCCATGTTTTGTTATTTCCTTATGATTAACTCTGTGATAGATCCTTTTATATTGCACTGGATAGTAAGTGGTTATTAGCAAGTAAACTGAAGCTTTCAATTTAATGTTAACCACATGTAGTCAAGTTATTCATTCTGTCAGAATTAAGCCAATTACATTTACATTCTGAGATGAATATACAATATATAAATTAAATTAAATTTTACTTACTTCGCAATCATCCCCCAGAGTATGACATTCAAATGTTGTGGCGTTTTGGAAATTGATGTGAAACCTTACTATCTATTTGCTCTGCTTTTTCCCCTCTCGCTGCATCCCTCTAGTGACCTACAGAGAGACAAGTATGGGAGTAAAACTTAACTTTGCCTATCAAATGTAAATTTTTTTCAGCATGATTTTCTCAACAACAACAACAAAAAAAAAAAACAACAAAAAAAAAACAAAAAAGAAAAGAAAAAAGAAAGAAAGAACGACACAGTCATTGGTTTAACCTCAGGCCATCCATATTCAGTGAGCAAGTGGTTCAGAAACAATTAAAAATGCTTTAAAATGTGTTTCATCCTCTAAAGTCTCTCTAGACTTAAACCGGAAATTTATTAATTAATTTATTAAAGTAAACAAGTTTTCTCAACTCTTTCTTGAACTGCGTTATTTGTAGTGGGAATTAATTCAAAGATGCATTTCCCCCTCTTCTCTCCTCATTAAATGATTATTCGGTAGGTGTTTATCACAGATAGAGAATATGATATCTGGATCAGTAGCTTGAACTCCAATAACTTGGCATTGATTACAACTCTGAAACTGAAAAATGGCAGACCATCAGTATATGAAATGGATGCATTTGTTCATTTAGATTTTCAGTAGTGAATGCTAACCACTTGTAAAGTCGTTACCTTCATAACTCTGGCTGTGGAAAAATGATCTGTAATCCATTTCATTACCCAGCCATCAAAGAGCCCTTCAGCAGTTAGCCCAAAGAGAGAGCGATTTCTGAACTGATACTAGGAAATAGTTTGAATATCACTGCAGCAGCTGCGTCTAATCCTCATCCCCTCCTTCATTACAAGTACTTTCCAGACTTAACAGCCGAGCACGAAGAGCAAACAAACAGGACAGTGATATTTAATGAGGAGAGAAGCTTGTAACTGTTAATCTGATTTAATTTGCTGAACCCTTGCTTACGCTAACTTTGTAAATTTTACTTTCGTTTCTGTTTCCTTTCTTTCTTCTTTTCTTTCTGTCGGTGATTACTCATCGTGTTTTACACTAAAATCATTTGTGTTTTTGTTTCGTTTTCTTTTGTACATCAGCTACTCTTAGGCCAGATAGCCTGAACAGACAGACATGATGTGAGTTGTCTAAAGTGAGTCATTTCCACTTGCCTGTCTGTTGTGCTGTTGGATGGTTGCTTGTTGGCTTCCTCGTAGTGAGAGATTTGGCTGTGTTTTTTTGTTTTTTGTTTTTTGTTTTTTTCCCCCCCTATTCATTGGCCATGGCTCTGTTCATTCTCTTTTTCTCATTCTCTCCCGCCTCTCTCCTCCCACCCCCCCTTCAACTCTATCCTCACTCCCCCTCCTGAAATAAGCTGGAAGACTGATGAATTATGTTAACATCGTAGCTTGCCCATCTGTGGCTCCACATCTGTGATGTTCTTTAAAATGTGTGTTTGTGATGTTTGTGATTTGCCGACTAATTTTTGATGTTGTTTAGGATATCTTAATCATCACACCAGAAATTCCTGAACATTTTTTCACGCCTGTCTTTGATTATACCTAACATCCATTTAGAACACTTTACAGAACCAAAGGATTCATTACTGTGATTTTATGCCATTGTATAACTACCATGGTGCAAACCTAACCCAGGTCCTAAACAACATTAAACACCTTTATTTTCTTTCTTTTTTCTTTTTCTTTTTTTTTCTTTTTTTTTTTTTTTTTTACATTTTCTGTCATTACAGGACCAGTAATAACTAACGTACGCCCCCTCACATGTTCTGTTGTTCTAGGACACTCAATGAACAATGCCAGGGATACAAGTGCAATGGATACTCTACCGCTAAATGGTAACTTCAACAACAGCTACTCGCTTCGGAATGGCGATTATGGCGACAGCGTGCAGGTGGTGGACTGCGGCCTTGGCCTGGACGACGCTGCCTTCGAAAAGATGATCATCTCGGAGCTGGTGCACAACAACCTCAGGGCCTGTGGCAAAAGCCACCGCTCCGAGTCACGCATCAACACCAAAAAGGCGGCGGGGGCAGATGGCAGCATCCAGGATGACGTTATTGTAGCCGAAACTTCATCTTTGGTGCACTTGGGCACTGAGAGTAATCATTTAGTGGGGGGGCTGAGCCTGCACCCCCACCACCACCACCACCATACCCACAACCCCCACCACCACCATACCCACAACCCCCACCATCCACGTGAACTGGAGGCCCCATTAATCCCCCAGCGGACTCACTCGCTCCTGTACCACACGCAGGAGAGAGCGAGGACCGAACCCGCTGCCCCGCTGCTGCCTCACAGCTACGCCACTCAGCTCCCTGCCCAGCTCCAGGCCCAGGACAGCCTGCAGTCACCCAATAGAGACTCGCTGTACGCCAGCCTTCCCAACCTGAGAGACTCGCCTTCGGCCGAGAGCAGCCCGGATGCGCTTGAGGACCTCTCGCCTTCCAAACAAAGCGAAAGCGAGGACATTTACTATAAAAGCATGCCCAATTTAGGGGCTAGCAGTCAGCAGCTCCACGCCTACTATCAGATAAGCAGGGGAAGCAGTGACGGTTACATAATCCCCACCACTAAAGAGGGCTGCATCCCGGAGGGAGATGTACAAGAAGGACAGATGCAACTAGTCACAAGCCTTTAAAAAAAAAAAAGGATTTTTTTTTTTTTCCGTAAACAATCAGCTCCACTCACCAGGACGACGTGTACTGGGGTGATGGTAGTAGAAGAACATTTCGAGTCACTCTTCCTCTTTCTTCCTTTCACTTTGTTCTCCCTCATAAAAATATATCTCCACTCTTTCACTGGCATCTCCCCAAAGATGAACAAGGCCAGAGCTCGGCCGTTTCGCAGCGTGATTCCAGTCGTTCGAATTGTCACCGACCTGACTGTAAATACAACGTCGATCGAACGCAGGGTTTGACGGACAAACGAAGGCTACATCCAATAGTGCTGCTGCTGTTCAAATGACTCATAACAATGGAATGATTTCACATAAAAACTAGAAAAAAAATATACCAAAAAAATAGTATTTCTCATTTCAGCGCATACAAATGTTTGTCAGAATTGTACATAGGCTCACAATACTTCAAATCCAATTTTGTATTATATACAAAATGGAGTCTCCAGGACCTAAGCAGATATGTGTACTACGATTGTATGGAGATATTCCTAATGGGACTTGTTCATTTAGGAATTCACTACTCTGAATCTAAGGCCCCTTCTTTACAATGAAGATTGGATTGTGCTGTATAACCACTAGCAATCAAACCCCAGGCCTTATCTTTTCTCAGTTGTACAGTAAAATCATTGGGGGTAATGGCATAAAAATGATATATTTTGTTGTATTTCTGGTGTACAATAAAAAAAGGCAACCATACGTATAAAAAGGATACATTTTAATTAAGACTTTAATTAAGGCAATTCTGGAGAGACTATTGTGTGAAAATTGCACATATATAAGAAAGAATTGTGTTTATTCTTACACTTCATTCATCGTGGTGTGTTTGGAAGAGGATTAAGATTAAATGAGCGAACGCAGAGCTTAGAAAGGTTGCTGACATCAAATTCTGTCTTGTTCATGACAATGAGTTTGCTGCACCAAAGCATCGGGCTTTATTATGAAATTAGGATTTTCTCACCCTGTTTAAGAAGATTCCTTCGTGAAATCTGCGCAGGCTTGAAAGTCACTTGAGCCCACAGCCAAACAACATTAGGAGGCTTTTCCAGACACGTTCCTCCAGCTAGGTTCAGATATTTATTTATTAAATTATTCTCAAAGAATAAAGAAGGAAAAAAAAAAACAAAATTGAAAAAAAAGAAGAAAAAAAAAACAAAACAAAACAAAAAAAGGTACTCTTCTTTTTGTGAATACATTACAGCACTGGTTCATTGCATTACCATGTCATTAAGGAGCCCATAAAAAATGATGTAAAGTTCAACACTTGTTTAACAATAAATAAATGTGAATTTTTTTTTGGCTATTATAATGACTTTTTCTTTACACCACTTTTCGCGTGCTGTGTGAGTGGCTGTGTGCGTGGAGCGAGAAGCGAGTTACTTCAGATTAATTAAGCGTTCTATTATTTTGACAGCTCTATCACAGAGTGCTTATCTCAATTGGTGAAGTCTTCAAGGCTGTTTCCAACACATCGGAAGCCCATTGTGAGACGATGGTCTGTATTTACTGTCGTTTGGGGCGTAAGCACAGATGGAAAACAATTAAAAGCAGCTTCATGTTGGCTACTAGTGCTTACAAGACACTTGAGAGGGCTGCTGAGCTATTAGCCACTGAGGAGTCTGCCGTGCTTTTGTCTTCTGCGCCTCTTTGTGAAGCGTGTTTTTAAAAAATTGAGCCGCCCGGCAATGTCATTCATGTCGACTGGCCGGTGACCCGAAACACTCTCGCTCAAACTCATCTACTGTATTCCTCCAAATTCATCCATCACTTACTGTGATCTCTGTCACTGTGCAGCGTTCGACCATAACCCTCATCTCTAGAGCTCGTTTGACACACAGAGATCATATAACAACAGGGGGAACAGTACTTTTTACTAGTGTGTCTTTTAGCGGTGTAAATCTTGAAACAGTTCAGTTCAGTTAAGGTTCTTCAGGAAACCATTCAGTGAAATCCTGAACTTCACCATGAGTTTATCCAGTTACAGTTCTATAACAAAAAACATGGTTCACATGGCTAATAATCATATCTAATATTTCTCATTGTGATATTGTTGTAAGAGTATCATATCTAATCTTATAGTGAAATTCTAGCTATAATTTGCCTGTTTCTAGAAATAATGCATGGAACTTGCAGTTATCTGCCAATAGAACAGAACAGTTTAACTTCATGAGATTAAATGAGCAATATATAAGATGATGCAGTCTGTCAAATTCACACTCTACGCAATCTCTTTAATAGTTCACTTGCCAAAGTGTGTGTGTGTGTATATATATATATATATATTTGCAAACGAAACTCTTTAATTGTAGCAAAATAACAAAAGATCAAGCTTATTATTGTTATTGCTTTTCCAGTGCTGTGGCGAGGCCAGAGACCACCCTTCATTTATTTCATTTCCAGTTAAAACAGACAAGTCCTTCAATTTTCACTTTCTGAAAATGACACTTAATAACTAAATCTACAGGTTTTTTATTATTGTGTCAAGTCTTTACCTTTACCTAGCTTAACTAACTTCGTAAGAGACTCATTTTATTTAGTCTTTAACTTGCTGTCAGTTTTTTTCAAAGACACTTGGAGGGATTCTTTCAGACCCATGACGTTGAGTTGTTGTCTCACGCTAGAAGGACGGACAGAAACACCTAAAACTTGTTTTAGATCTGAAGCAAGAGTGGAGCTTGGTTTTCTCCTCTCTCTCAAAGATGAAAGCTTTAAGTACGGTTTATCTGATGATCACAGCTTTGGTGGTCTACCAAGTCTCTCACTAGATTATCTAGAGGCCAGTCTTTTCAGAAATATCTTCTGAGAAATCTTGTACTTAATGGCTGTTTTGACTGGAAATTAAAGACGCTCTCTCACCCGGAACTGTATGACGCAACGTAGCCTGAGAACTCTACTTTAAATGTGCACATGTGGAAAAAAAACTTCATACTTCATAAGTTCATACGTGAATATCACTCAGTTCAACTATAATCATTTCTGACATTACAAAATCTATGCAAATCAATTACCACCAGCAGATTTGGAGGTGCTAATGCATTTTTATAGCCCGCGTGTCTTTGCATTGAAGTTATTCACTGTTTTACCATTTGCATGTGGGATATTGAACATATTTCTTGCTGGGAGTTAAAAATCTTATGTGAACAGGGACACAGCACAGCTTCTTTAATTGATAAGGATGAAGCGCGGGTTCTGACCTTGAATGCAAGTGCACTTTGCAGCACAACATTGATTCTGCATTGCCTTGCTGATAGCAAGAGCGCGGGGTGACCGAGAGAGCTGGCAATAAATATAATAAACGTCTCTGAAGTATTGTTGTTTCTCGTTAACATTCCGGAGGAGCGTTCGGAAAAAAATTGTCATACAGCATTGGTCAGTAATGACCCAGGAGCCATTGCATGGGAATTTCTAAGAAATGTGTTAGGTCTGCACGTCTCTGAAAAGCCCTCCTTATTTTTTGTGGCTTTATTGGCAAAGCAGATGATTAAACTGGAGTAAATGCAGATTTAAAGGCATTTAATAAAGTAAAGAAAGCACACTTATCTGTCTACTTAAGTTGGCCTGCTACAAACTGATACAACAAACAGATAAGACCCGCTGTCAATGCAGAGCTATTGGGAATGTGTTGATAACTAGCAATAACAAAGTGCTTTATCTTACATAAGCAATATCTCTCCCGCATCCTGATTCCTGACGGGTCACCTTGTGATGTGGATTTAATATTCACTGGTGTCATCTATATTATTCCTCCACACCATCATAAGGTTTAACCCCATCAAGGTGCTTCCACACTATAGATCTCCCTTTAAAATTTAATATCTTCTGAACCCAGGTTCAGTTTTAATAAAGCTGTCCCACAGAACCTCAGTTTGAGAGAAGTGAGTGTGCTTTCTAGAAACTTAATTTGTTTGCAATCGTGTGTTTTTATTTGTTTACTGACTAATCCAGCTTTTTTCTGAAATGCATTTTTTTTTTGCTTTTTTTTTTAATAATTTGAAAAAGTATTGACAGTTTATAATTTATATATAAACAACCTGCACATCTCAAATAAAAATGTAACTTTTGTTTTCAGCACCAACAGTAACTAATTAACTAACTAAGCCACCTAGGTGGGACTCACAGCAACAGAACCGAGGGGCTGGTTGTAGAAGTCAGTAAAAAATCAGTGCCAATACAGTTAATTCAATACTGTTCTACAGTAATTGAGACAAATGACCATTCAAGCCTAAATACATAAAAAATATCTGCATAAAAAAGATATGGAAGCGCTAATATCAGAATGATAAATCTGTATTTACATGATCTGTATTCCTTGATTGATTAATTATCCTGTGCAAAAACTTGCAAGGAAGAATAACCTATTTGAATTAACGTGGGAGGATATGGACTTTATTCATTGCATTCACTGGGAGGTTTAGTTGTAACATTGCGTTAAAACTAACTCCGCCCTGTGAAGACTGCGCTCTGGCCTGGCTAGCTCTCTGTGGATACATTAACATGCAATATTTTTGCCAATTTAATTAAATTCATTTCCATTATAGATCAAGACTGAAGTGTTTATATGCACAGTCTACTCAACAATCTGATGAAAATCTCCTTTTACATGCAAAACTGCTATTAATTAGATCCATAATTACCCACATGCGTAGACTACCACTTAGTGTAGATGTTACCATGACTGAGGGAGACGAGCAGCAGTATGTTACCTGAGCTTGCAGTTGGCTGCTTTTACTATTCTGGCTCTTAGCTTTGTAATACATTGGCTTGATAAAACTCCCTCTGGTTTTAATTGTGCTGTGTCGTTTGTGTAAATGCACTGTCAGTAATTTGTTCATGCGCTCGTGTGAACAGCTCGTTATTGTGAGCTTCATGGTCGTCCATCCTGCTAAGGCTTTTAAAGTTTGTAGCAATAACTTTGTCTCCTCTGCAGACCAGTTTCCAGCTCCCATCATGTTGAATGGTATAAACGTCTGCTATATCGCACATGCACAAAACGTACTTCAACTTTACAACTGGGAAAGAAATGAGATACAGGTGTTTACACACCTTTTATACTTCTATTCAACAAACGATTTCCAGCATGTACCCACCCCTTTTCAAAGGACAGAAACTGTATTTGGAATGGCCTTAGTCTGAGTAGTCTATTCCGATTTAGTTGTATACATGGATGCATTCTATTCCGATTGAGCTATTAGTCGGATTATTAGTGGATTATGAAGCTGCATGTAAATGTGGATACTGGGAGTACAGATGCTTCAAAGCAGTCTTATGTTATAGCCAAGAGGGGGATTAGAACCATATCGTGAGTGACTGGCATAGATACAGTATATATATGTTGCTGCTGTCCAAAAACACACAAGTATACCATGTAAAGGACGCTTCTGTGCATGGAGGTGCAGTTGTTGGACAGCGATGTTATGTAGACATTTACTCAGTACCTATGGCATAGAGAGAGCCTGCTGCTCTCAGAATTCACAGATGAGTTTGCTACTAGAATAACAGAAGTTAACCGAAAGCATGTTCTCCCTGGACCTGCTCAACTACATAAAAAGTTCCCCTGCAATAATAATAAGTAATAATATGTGTATATATACACTTTATATATATGTACAAAAAAATTAATTTCCCAAAGCATTTTATATCCTTTTAAATTCCAACTACTCTCGAGTTGGCAGTCCTGTTGACTGGTAAAGGTTTGAGAAGGCTTTTAAATCCAGGAATAGCTCTTTGTTTGGCTCAGTACTTCACATTACGTCAAACCTTATCTCACTATTACCAAATACTCATGAGCCATCAGATGGCTACATGCTATTTTAGTCTCATCTGGCAGAGAGGCTTTTTTGTTGGGATGTATGATAAGTCCGTGGCTGTTGAGCCTGAGAAGAGCGTCGTCCATCGAGCTGGATAAAATAGCCCCATTATAGCGAAGCAGAATAACATGAATGGAGAAAGCCTGGCTGGTTTAATGAATATGGTGTTTTTATTTGTAGCATTTAGAGGCCAGTATGTTTTTAGCCTTTTTTTGCTTTGAAGATATGATTGATTTTTAGGACTCTGATCAAACTAATTTTGATCTCATTGCTCAGAATACCCCAGAATGCCTCCATGTATACACCAGCAGCAGAGCACGATCTGTAAATGTGAGGATCACTGACTGTAAGAATTAAAGTGGAGCAGAAATCCACCAGCTTTTTATTACAGTACAGGGAGGCTAAGGCTGAGAGTTTTATTCAGTAGTGTTATGAAAATGTTCAAAAGAAATAAATTAAAGGAACGTTATACCTGTAAAAATAATAATAAGCGGGATGTGTTAATAACGATAAGCAGTGTTCATTTACCAAAAATGGCATGTCAATATTACTTAAATCACTTAAGACAAAAAACTATTATTATTATTATTATTTAGTCCTTAAAGCAGCATTGCTGTGTTATTTCTGGTGAAAGAAAACAAAAATAACTACAATAGAATTTATTGTTATTTATTAATTATTATTATTATTATTATTATTATTATTATTATTATGTAGTGGTAGTAGTAGTAGTAGTAGTATAGCATGGTCTTATACTGTTGTGTAGCAGTTTTTACTTATTCGGGTGTAAATTTTAAAACATAAGACTTAATTGAGGGTTCACTTGGGTGGAAAATGCCACCTGGGATAAAAAGTCACCCCACACCTCATTTGCACTCATCTATCAAATGATAGGGCCAAACTGTAATCGTAAAATCATATTGGTACAATAATAAACTATGAAATAACAACAACATAAATAATAGTATAAAATATTTATTAAAACTAATGTGTATAATTAATGTGTATATTGTCATTATGTAATTTATATCAGCATAACCACCGTTTAATAGACCCAGTTAACATTTCAGATGTTTCTGTTTCTAGCATTAGTGTTTTGTTATGGTTTATTGAAATGAAGTGGATTATTTAGAGATAAACTGATAACGGCAGTCTAATTTAATATATAATATCTTTTGTGATGTTCTTTGATTAATAACACCTTTTTTTAATCCAAAGACCAGAAACGATGGGACATGATGGAAGACATCTGAAATAATATATAGGTTAGCTTAACAATAAAGGGGGTATTTCCCCGACATGTGGAGAATTTTAATAATGATCTAATAAAGCTCCAGAATAAACTTTTCTAACACGCCTGTTATGATCATAGAAGTGAACATATGTAATCATTTTAGCATTTTAAAGTGTTTTTAATTTGACAAATGTATTAATCAAAAACAGCACCTATTGATCCACTGTGAGCTATAAGTGAGTCAGAGTTTGCCAGTTTTTCTGTTGTCATATGTTAAAACAACTTCATTAAAATCAGTTATCACACATCATACCAAACACTATAATAACAACAAGCATATATCAAAACCCATTTTGATATCGTTTGTAAATAGCATCTGGCCTTTACATTGTGTTCAAATTCCATGATGAATAGACCAATAGAAATGCTCCAAAATGCTTGGAAAATATTTTGTTCCATTAATTCCCATTCAAAGTAAAGAAGGTTGTTTCCTTCTTCTATAAAGTTACTATTTTAGAAATATGAAGTTTTGTGCCAACTGTGATGATATATAGCAGCATGAAACAGCATATGTGACAGTTCCAGCAGAGGTTCATAATGGTGACTAGCTGCCAGAGGTCTAATCACTCTTCTGTAACAGTGCAGATTTTTACATTATTAGCTGGAACTCAGAATATTTAACATTATTTTCCACAGTTTTATTGAGGTTATTTTCTGTAATAACGCAGTAAATTACTGTGAGGTTGTTGCTGAACTGCACTTTATAGCATTAAGAGAAATGACAGCACCCCAGATTTAAAAAAAAAAAAAAAAAAGTGGTTTGGTTGAATCATGTTTTATTTAGTTTTTTATTTTTAGTCATATAATTTTTTAGAAGAGTTTTCAATCATGTTTGTGCACATTCTAAGCAATGATGAACATAAACAGTGCAAAATACGGTGAAATAAATGTGATACTGTACTTTTCATTTCATTTCAATTGATCCTTATTTAAAATTTCAAGAAAAAATTCAATAAATAGCGTCATGTATATTTCTCGAGCACAACGAAAAGTGAATTACATTTTTATATCGTCACTGTTGAAACAAAACCACGCATCTCCAAGAAAGTGACATTAGAGGAATATTGCTAAAAGTGATGTAAGTTAATCCTACACTCTCAGAGAAACGGGTACTGTCACTGGGGTGGACACCTTAAGAGTACATCATCAGTACCTTTACTTAATTCCACCATATTCCCCTGGAGTGTAGCTTTAAATGGTATTGACTCCACACACCCTGTCTTGTCTCCAGGTGTGTTATTTTATTGTTAAATGATGTTATGAAAATACCTTATTTATCTTTCTCCTGGAAAAACGTACACAGTTGGACCTTAAAACCATTGTTGCACCTTTGAGGGTACAATTACATTGCTTGTACCTTGATAAACAAAAAAATGGATATCCCTTTTCTGGATAGTGTAGGATTTCTTACTGGTCTGTTCATCACGAAATTCTGACAGTGCAAACAACAGCTGGCATTTTCAAAAAAAAAAAAAAAAACAGCAATATGCTGATAGCAGTTTTTGTTCCAGCAGTGACTATATGTATATTTACAGTAATTTACTGTTTGCTATGTTGCTTCTACAATTAAAGGAAATGTACTGTTTAGTTACAGCGGTTCACTGTAAGTGTACAATAGAATAACAGCTACATCACAGCGATCTTGTGGTCTGTAAGTAACTGTGAAGGCACAGTTGTTAATTTACTGTTGATATGATACAGTAAATTCTGGTGAACACAATGCAACTAGTAGCCAGGGATTTACTATAAATACATTATCGGTATTAGCTATTATTCAGTAACAGTGGCATCACCGCTTTCATGTCAACTAAACCGTCGTTTTTTATTTGTCACACTAATTAAAAACTTCAGATAATCTGTACACCGTGTGAATGTCTCATGAGGAATGGTTAAATAGCTGTAATAGAATTGCTGCAACGTCTTCCATTAACATTCAGCAAGGTAGAGAATGTCTTTTCTGCCTCCTACAAAGTTAGCGTTTCAGAAATAGAAGGTGTTCCACAATGCAGCAATGTATTATTGTAGGTAGTTATGAGAGTGAAGATTTGAAGCGTGTACCCACATAAAGGCCCTTAGGGTGTAAGCGGTTAATTCAAACGTATTCAGTAAAGGTTGCAGTGAATGACAGGACAAAGTGGCCCCGAGTGATGACATGTTTCAGTTTATTTCTTTCACATTCTGCCCTGTTGTGAAGCTATGCTGAATGTTAATGGAAGGAAAGGATCACAAGGCCTCTGCCAATGCTAAAGCCATTCTTCTTCTTCTTCTTCTATTGAGATTAATTGGAACTGAAATTTTCCCTACTGAAACCTGCATTTTCTGCAGTTAATGAAACAATTAGTACTGGGTTGCATTTTTAAGTTAGCTAAAGTGTCACTACCGAAACACATTCTCTGCAATTAATTAAACTTTTTTGTGTTTTGTTGAATAAATTACGCTTTTATGCATAAATGTTCAAAGCTGTGTTTGCTAGCCATGTACTGACTGTCAGTTTTTAGGTTCTACTCAAAATTAGCTGAAATTGTCAGTATCGAAACATATATGTTCTGGAATTAAAAAAAGATTTAGTGTTTTAATGACATATGATTTCATGTGTGTATGACTGTTCAAAGCTGCATTTGCTAGTAATGTACTGGCTAGCGTTTTTGAGTTCTCAAAATGAGCTAAAACTTTAACTACTGAAACATTTGGTAAACAGAGGTGTAATTACTATAATGGTAGTGACGATATAGTAATAGACTAAAGGCAGTATAGTATTAGACTAAAATTCTATATAGAGTATAGAATTTTAGTCTAAGGTCCAAGTTGGTTAAAAGCCGAAATGAAATATCAATTTCTGTATCTACATTTACAAGTATTATACTACAGGCCAATACCAGAGATGACACAAGCCAATCAGGGCTGTATTGTAAACAGAATGAGCATCTGTCATTAAAAACAGACTGCGTATCCAAGTTTTCAAACTACTTTAAATTCCATTAATGGTACAAGACCTTATGGAGTTTTTAATAAGCGTTTGATATGGCGTGTATTGAAGTGGCTCTGCGAGCGTATAAGTCGAAAATTAAAAGAGGGGAAAGAAGTACAACTGACTAATTTCCTCTAATGGAAGCCATTTACGGTGCCAAATGCGTGTCACAATGGTTAATGGTTTCTTTTTCATTCTAGGAATGTTTCATTGGGTTCAGGAAGGCACAAAAGCGTACCTTAACCTGTTACAGACCATTTCACTCAATTTAAGATGGCCCGCTCTAATTTCTCATTCATTATTAGGTTTGAATTTGCAAAACGTGTCACTGTTGCAATTTGTAACACACGCCATGTGTCATCAGGTCAACTGCAACTACATATTAGCGTCCTTTTTAGCAGGGGAAATGTAATGTTTGTTCAACAGTGATCAGCCTGCTGAAGCTAAACGATCAAGGATCAAACTTTTAACCACAGAAAGACGAAACAATGGCATCTGGCCAGATCCAACTCTACATTGTGGTCTACAGAATGCATCACAGCAGGGCGTTGTGCTTTGTCCTCGGGTCATCATCTGCTTTGTCTCGATGTTTCATTTCCATTCTGGGCCTACCAAGCTGGACGCTGACTGAGCTGGAGACACCGAGCAGATCCAGCAATTAAAGATCCCTGATTAATCAGTGGTGTATAAACATACAACGTCTTCTGAAGCCATTATCTGATTATGTTCTCTGGAGGAAATCCCCCAAGATCTGTCTGTGTAATTAGAAGAGACTTTTTTTTTTTTTACTTGAAAATAAAAGCGTGATTGTGTGATTATAAAGCTCTGTGATGATCCACCCCAAGAAAAATGCGGGCCAGACAGTGATGGGGAAAACAGTGCACTATAAATAGTAGAACCGAGTAAGTCTAAGTTGACTCGGAGGAAGAACTCAAAAGGACGCTTCACATCTGCTTTCTCTCACTGGGGAGGTTTTGGGGTGAAACGTTGCTATGAAGCCGGTCGGAGTTGAAGCGCTGGAAGCACCGTGTCTGATTGATTGTTCGGCAAATGTTAACCTTTCAACATAAAAAAGCACTTCTATCGTTCGCACTGACTCCTCCGCGTGGCCGCTACAGTGCCCCGCAGAAGATTAAGCGGGAAAACCTTTTTGAAACGTTTTCACAAGTGTTTTTGAGGAGTCACCAAAGTAAGACAAAAGTCAGTCATCAGTTTAGGTTTTACAATATAACTTGCGGAATCTGCGGTGTATTAGTGTCATTTATTATCATTAGCATTATGTTTTTTTCACAGTATGAAGTAAAATGTGGAAATTTGAGCAATATATACAGCACTGTGCACAGATCAGAGACCACCCTTCATTTATTTCTTGGAACTATAATCAAAAAACTTAACCATTATGTACAAGTTAGTCTTTTTCAGTGTCAGAAATATTTGTTCTTCATTTAAGCAAAATATCACCAATAATTTGACATAATATTTTGACCAATCAAAATTCTCCAAAATGACTTTTAAAAATTAACTTCCAGTAAAAGTTAAGAAAGCGTCATGTGTCTTCATTACAGTGCGGATTGTTTTCAGGAGATTTGATCTCCGTTTTTCAAAAGAAATCCGCAGGAATGATTTTACACATCTCCAAAATTCAGTCTTAGATCTTAGTTGTACTTTATGTTTCTCACATTCCAAATCATCTCAAAAACATTTAATGATGTTGAGGTCTGGACTGTCATTCGGACTACACCAGTAGCTCTATATCTTTTTCTCAGTAGCAGCTTGTTGACAGCTACACATCCTTTCAGACCCACAGCGTTGAGTTTTTCTTGCACTGGTGGATGTGTTCAGATCTGAAGCAAGAACAAAGCTTGGTTTTCTCCTCTCTCTCAAAGATGAAAGCTTTAAGTGCTGCTTATCTGCTGAGGACAGCTGAGGACCGGTGATCTACCAGGCCTTGCATGGTTGTTAGGATCTTCTCTACATCTTTTAGTGATGTTTTGACCTGAAACATCACCTGAGGGATAAATGGCGTTCTCCTAAAAAGCCCATATCCTACATTTCTTTTCAATTTCATTTTTTCTCATTGTTGTTGATTTATAACATTATGTGGTTTATGTACCAAACATGGCCACTTCTATTTACATGGTCATTTCCAACTTCTCTTTATCCCTTAGAATGAGTTTTTGGCTGTAACAACTGCAGCCAAACGTTGGTGATAACATGTGATGAGTCCTTTACATCGCTGTGGAGGAGTTTTGGTTACTCTTTTTCACAGAATTGTTTAAATTTGGCTACACTGGAGGGTGTGCCAGCATGAACTTCCCATTTAAGCTTTTACAACAGCATTCCAATGGAATTCAAGTCAGGACTATGACTCAGCCTCTCCAAAACCTTCATTTTGTTTCTTTTGAGCCATACAGAGGTGGATTTCCTTGTGTGCTTTGGATCATTTAAGATAGATGTAACAGGCCACGAGTCATTCTACACTTGACTCATTATCAAATGCGAGATGAGTCTTGGTGTTTATCAGTGGTCAGCTGTGGTTTGTCCCATGAATGCCATTTTTGCCCAGTGTCTTTTTTTATTTTTATTCTTTAGATGCTCGTCAGGGTTCTTCTGTGACCTGAGTTGTTAAGGTGCTTTTGGTGAAATTCTGGTAGGTCATCGGGAACTCCTGGGAAGGTTCCCGATGTAAAAATGAAATATATTGTAAATATATTAAGTACATTTAAGCACATAGTTTTGTGTGCTAAATACAAATGCAATATATACATATTACAAATGTAATAATTATTAAGTACATTTATACAGTAGTACTTCAGTGAACACAATATAAGTATACTATTTTAATGTATATGTATGTAAGTAAGTATGTACAGATGTACCATTTAATATGTACTTGGGTGACTGTTAGTAGTGTCTCAAAAGCATACTTAGCATACTAAGTTAGTATTTACTTTATGAAAATAGCACACTTTCAGTACATTAATCATGAGTGAAAGGACATCTAGTAAGTATACCTTAATAAATTCAGTGTCCTTTTTTTCTCCTGGGTCACCACTGTTCCAGATTTTCTCCATTTGTAGAGAATGGCTCTGACTGTGATTTGCTGGAGTCCTCGAGTCTTAGTAATGGCTTTGTAACCTTTTCCAGACTGGCAGTTTTCAGTGACTTTGTTTCGCATCTGTATTCGAGTCTCTTTGAAACGTGACATGATGTGCTGCTTTGTGACAACTTCCAACTGCTTTGCATTGGCAGACAGGTTCTATTTAAGTGATGTTTAGATTCAGCAGGCCTGACAGTAATCATGCCTGGGTGTAGTTAGTGAAACTGAATTTGGTTAGCTGATTGATTTAGTGGGCTATTACTTTTTCACATAGGGAGAGGTAGGGCTGAAGGGCTCCCTCCTTCAATAAATGAAATCACCTATTAAAAACAGAATGTTGTGTTTACTTAGCATCGTTGTATAATAAAAAAAAAAATATTATTATAAAAATATATATTATTCAATATCTAAATTATATATATATGATTAGTTTGAATATCTGCTGGGCAAACCTCCATTTCTGCTGTCATTTAAGCAGCTTTGCATGGATAAAAACAATCAAAAAACTGGCCTAGGATGGCCTCCCTGTCTACAGCAGAAGATCAGTTTAAACATTTGCTTTGAATGCCTCAGTGCCGAGAGCTTTTTTCTCTTTGCATTATCCAGAATGCAGCTTTGCTCTGAACATGAAAAAACAACAACAACAAAAAGAAAAAAAAACCTTGAGTGAGCTACAATACACACACTTAGTGGATGCAATGAGCCAACGCAGCTCAGGTCTAGTGCCTCGATTGCCTTAAACATCCTGCTATAATAGCTAGCTGTTTCATTATATGGCGAAAATTAATCAAATTTGACTAACAAATTGAATGCGCAGTCCCCTGGTGTGCAGCTGAAAATGAATGAAACAAAGAGCAAAATACTTTTGCAGCTATATTCCTTTGTAGAAGCTACGCCAATGAGCATAAAAAAAAACATAACAGCGTAATTGTAATATATGGGAGCTAATGCATGCTAAAATAGCATTGAAAAATATGTGCCACTAAAGGGGGGGAGGAGATTTAATGAGACCCGTGTGCACAGCTATATTCCGCTTTGGATTTATGGGCAAGGATGGAGGGAGAGAACCTGCTGAACCATGAAAGAAAAGAAGGTGACAACATGAATTTATGAAACAGGGACGATAGCGGCACAGCAGTGGCCTCTCCTGAGAAGATTATTCTCCAGCTTTGCTACAAGCTTGCCAGATATTTCAAATGAGTGTGGGGATGTTTGTGTTTGCGTATGTGTAATTTCTGCATGCTGGCATGTTTTTAGCTCTTCGTGGGGACCAGACGTTCCCAGAATGATGAGGAAATGTGACATTGTTTGACGTTGTGGAGACATCTGCCTGGTCCCCAGTAGGGATTCTTGGTTAAATGGGAATTCAGATTTTTTTCGGCTTAGAAATGCAATCACAGTTCTCATATACGATTCTTCCACATATCGCTCCACAAAACCGCAACGTTTAATGCCTTGTATAAGGATGTTCAAGCATAAATACACTCTTTTGAAAGTTAACATGATATAAGAAGTGTTTTATTGACATACTGTGAACCTCAAACACTGTCAACTCCTTCTCCGAATACAAATCCCGCATTTACAAAAGAGGCCAGTACAATTACCAGGAACAATAAATGATGATAAATAAATGATGTCTCTGACTATGGTGAGGGGCCGCCATGTTTGCTAACGCAACATGCCAGACGTCTCGGTATGGAGTTGTAGAGTTTCCTAATGGTGTCCTGCGATAATCCATCCCATGCAGCTTGAACAACATTCTCACACAGTTCCTGCAGATTTTGCAGTGTGACAAGTGAAAACAAACCATTCATCTTGGTGCTGACCACGGTGCCTCCAGACACGGATTTGTTGGTCGTCTCCACCAAGACAAAAGTGGGACTTGACACTGAAGATGACCCGCTGCCATTCTGAGTCACTCTATGACAGTCTGGCGTGACACCATTGCAGTCTTTGGCAACGTTGACATGGTATTAAGGGCAGTCATCGTAACGATCTGCGTGCATGTAGTTATGCATCGTGCAGTCGTCTGCCAGTAGTGCTGGCACTAACAGGATGCCTCATGGAGGGCATCACTGCTCACTGAATGTCTGCAATCGTGGCTGTTGGTTCAGTCAGGTACAGCGATAAGGTCCGTTCTTTTGCAGATGAGTATATTTAAAAGCCCAAAATTTACATACAATGACAACTACGGCGCTACACAACTTTAATTCAGAGTTGTTAGTTTGCTCTGCACATTTCACTCAGGTAACAGTAAGTAGCAGCCGTGCCGTGTTATTGTATCAGTGTTTGCCATTTGAAGCAGATCATCTTAAACTGAGTTTCATAGTGAGGAACAACTTACGTTGACTTTGTGTTGATGTCCAGATCGTAAGCAAGTAGGTAGGATAGCTAATCTTATTTACACCACAGTGGATACAGCAAGCAATATGTATCATCTTTGTTTACACAGAGCTTCATTTTATTGTCCTGCTTGTGTTGTTTTTGAGAGCTGTCTGGCTGTGAACCAGCAAATCAGAGCAGAGCTCATTATATTATTTATACGCTCACCAAAAAAGGGAAACAAGAGAGGGCCAAATCATAGGGTGTAAATGGGCATCTAAATGTATTTTACACCCTGACCAAGGTCGCATACCTGCTATGTAGACATCATAGAATGAAACATGAAATTCCCTGAAAGAATAACTGCATTCTATGGCACGTTTTTGTTGTTTTAACATCAGACTTTACAAATGCAAATGTGTGACTGTGTATCTGTTTCTTGCCAAAGTTTTGTTGATATTCTAAGTGAAAATAATACAGCAAGTTATGAAGTACAACTTCTATTTATTACATGTTGGAAATAAACAAAAGTCAACATATTAAATATGCCATAACCTTTACAAATGCCACATTTTAATTGTTTTAGTATGTTAACTTATTGACAATTGAATAGTAGTAACTTACAGCAAATAAACAGTAGTTTACTGTACTGTCACTATCACTATCACTTTATATACAATGGTGAAGCATAAGCAACATCATGTAGGTCTTTTTAGGGGAGCCAGTTTCAGATTTTGCTTTATTCAACATTGCTTATTTCTTGTTTTCTCCATCGTTGGCATGGTCAGTCAAGTATAACGTCCACTTGGTCACATAAAACAGACAGAGAACAGAGAGTCATTTTTTTCATATGCTTTTTTAAAATGAAATCTCAGGAAAGTTGTGCACTTTTCTGCACTGGAAGGATCCTGGCATTCTGTTTAGCATGAAATGTTGCTCCGCTTAACAGTCACAAGCTCAGTGTGGGCTTGTACTTCTCATATTTGTCCTTCTCGTGTTATTTGATACCAAATTTAAACAAGGATGGAGAATCTGATTTGAGTGATATGTAATTGGAATCATGAGGGCCAAAAAACTGAAGTCTTGACATGTGATAAATTTCTAATTGGAATGTCACACTGATCTTGCAGAATGTATATTTATTAAACTCTTACACTACAAACCTAATTAACAGCTGAGAGACCAATAAGAGCAGTGGTTGCAAACCTATAAAGAAATGCAAACAAAAATAGATACATTTACAAGTAAACAGAAACCATCTGTTTGATGCGAGCTGACCTACAACTCGACTGATGCTTATAGACACACATATACTCTTTTTTTGGAATGCACATGGAATGTGTGACTTGTTTAACGCAATAGACGATCAGCAGAAACAACACTTTTTGCGTCAATCAAATTGGACTGAGTAATAAATCAAGATAATTTTTTGTTAAATTTTAGATTTCCTGAGAGAATTCTGGAGATTCCAGTTACAGCTGGATTTATTGTAGGCACAGTGTTGGGATGTAATAGTATGTAACAGAATTCCAGATAATTGCTTGTTTCATTCCTGCTTTCACCGTTTCCCCTATTAAACACAATCTTGTTGCAGAATGTTTTGCCTCTCTGTCTAACCGAGGGGGTGTATTCCAATGGGAATGTGATGTCAGTGCACACCCACTACTGTGGGGGGAAAAAACAAAATGTGGCCTGTGCAAAAGTTATGACACATTTTATATTTTTTTTTTTTTTTTTTTTTTTACAATATAACAAATTAACTAATTAGTTCTTAATATAGTACAACTACATCAGTACATACTAATATAGTATAACTATAAATATCTGCAGGGTGTTGGACAGGATTCATAGATTGAGAAGAGGTGGTACAGTTTAGTGAATGTCTCGTTTGATGTGTGAGAAAATGGGTTGCAAAGCAGATGTTCTTGTCAGAACTGTACCAGGGAAGGCATCCAGGAAATCTGGTCAAACTGAGCAATTCTTTGATTCAAAAATGGCTGATATATGGCTGATATATGCTCAGATCTGTCTTGATATATATATCACTACTCATAAATAAGCCCCATTAATGACTGTATCTGTTGATTACTGTACTGCTCTATTGTTACATTTTTCCTACACTGTGCAGTCTTATATGGAACACAGTCTTTATAGCCCTCTTTCCTTCACCTCTGTGTTTATTTAGCTGCCTGATTATGCTCAGAGCTGTCTTTATATTTTCAGAATGAATTACCCATATTACAGAACCATTAATTACTACTTTGTGACCCTCCAAGTAAAGTGATGATCTTCACTACTAAAATGCCAGTTATGATTAAGAGCAGATTTTACAGTAGAAACTTTGTTGTAGAAACTTTGTGTCCTCTCAGTGGACAACATACCCAAAACTGAATGCGCATGGGAGATATATAACAGCCAAACCTGGCATTTGAGAGATAACAGGTGTGTGTTCTCTCCTGAAATAGCATCTCATCTTCATTAAGTGGACACAGTAGTTAGGCCTAAACAACAGACTGCTTATTCAAAGACACACATAGAGTTTCCCAGAATTAAAGCTGCACACATTGACTGTCATACTGTCATATCTTATTATCTTCAGTTTAAAGGTGGCAGAAGGATTCTTTTTTGGAGCAGTGCCACGGAAACCCTCTCTTAAATCCCTAAAGAGCAATCCCAAGCCAGTGCTCATACCTAGAGTAGAAATGTTAATCTCAGTACAAGTGCATAAACATAAAAAGCATTTCAATATATACATTTATTAGTGTTTACTCTCTTGCACGCTTTACAAAGAGACAGGTCTTTAGCCTGTGTTTGATATAATCAGTGGAAAAATGATCACTTTACTGGAAGGCACACAATATATTAATTTATTAATAACAATAAATTAGTTGACTAATGACCAGAGAATTAATAGGACTGAAACATAAGTACAAATTCTGTTACTCCTTGTTACTCATGTTAATTCATCATATAGGTTTACTTATCAGTTAATTTAGTACTCAGATATTAAGCTATGAACTACAAGCAATTAAACACAACCAAACAATCAGATAACAGTGCACCCTATTACTAATTACCAAGCATTTAACCAGTAACTAACTAATAACTAAAGCTACAAGTAACTATAAGTATATTTTGTATTTTGAGTATGAGTATGTAATTATCAATTGATGTGTGAGTCTTAATGTAAAGTGTTACCTTGCCTTCTGTCCAACTGTGTAGGAACACTCTGTGAAACATTTTTCAGCAGAAAATAGCATAGAACTTGCAGATTTCTGTGTCTACAATACATAATATCATTAAAATCTTCTTTGTGGCTCAGGAACACTTCCCAAAACCATCCCCTGTGAACACAGTTACTCACTGCATCCATAAATGCAAGTTAAAACTCTACCATGTAAAGAAGAAACCATATAAACAGATCTAGAAATGCTGCCAGAGGTGAAGTGGAAAAGTGGACGCTCATGGACGCTCTGTCCTCTGCCTTGTTATCAGCACACAGTTCAAAAGCCACCATCCATGATGGTATAGCAGTGCCCTAGGGCACATGGCATGAGTGACTTCCATGTCAATGAAGCCACCATAAATGCTGAGCAATATATAAGGGTTTTGAAGCAACATGTATTATGACAGCATGGCTCCATAGTCAAAGAGTCTGAGTGCTAAACGGGTCTGCCTGCAGTCCAGACTAGTCACCCATGAAAACATTTACTGCAATATAAAGAAACTGTTCCTACGTCAAGCACGAACAGGAAACACTTCACTTTCAGAACTACAGCGATCATCTCATCATTATTCAAACATTTACAGAGTGATGTTAAAAGTAGGGGTGACGAACACAGTGATGATCATCAACCTGCTTCAACTTTTTTCTAAATGTATTGCTTGTGTTTAGCTTAAAATGGGCATCTATTCTTCCAGAAACAATAAAACCCTTTGATATGTTGTACTATTTTCTATGGGATATGGGTTTAAATGACTTGCATTCTGTTTTTGCATTTTGCACATCGTCCCAACTTTTTTGGGAATGGGCTCTCCAGTGAAAGGAAAGTGTGTATGTATATGCAATATTCACATCTGTGTTGTGCTAAGAATGCTGTCCCACCCAATTAGACCTGCACAACTCTTCAGTCACACCTCATCGTGAGGCTTGAAAGTCCACATATTCGTCTAAATGAACTCAAATTTAATTTGGAAGCTTTTAGTGCTGTGTGACTGCAAAAGAGAAGCTTGTCTTTTTATAAAGACATACTGTAAACGTAGCTCTGTCCTCATACAACACAGTCCTATTAATAATCATTACATTCATCCATTTGTCTGCCTTCATATGCAGTGTGAGGGGCCCTGGAGTAAATAAACACGAGGCAATTGCATGCTTATTAGAGGATAATGTAAATGTATTATCAGAGGTAGGTGCGTGGGTAGAGAAGCTTAAAATCATCCTCAGTGAAATGTATTTTTACCTCCATTAAATAATGATTCCAGTAGAAGAGGTAATCATGAAAAATGATAGCAGCAGAACTGCATCGAGTATCTATCAGTACAGGATCTGAAGCAGGCACTACTGTTCTCTTTTTGGGACCCTTTTTGGTGTAGAATAAGACGTTGAAGCTTGGATACAAGTGGTCTGAGTAACAGCAAAGCAGTGCAACCGTCAGACGAGAATGAAATTAAACCCGAAAAATGAGTTAGGAACTAAATGTCAAGGTCTAAAACGGAGCCGAGGAAAAAAGAAGAGTCCTTTTCTCACAAGAATCCTTGATATAATGCAGGATCGGAATGGTAAGTCTGTCTCCGAGTCCTGAGCCGGGAGTTATTAGCCTCTAGGGAACTTTAACCTCTGCCAAATGGCTGTTGACCACAAACCCACAAAGACAGAGTAAGCACTTCGCCTCCAAGTTATAAACAGTATGCCTGCCTTAATATACAAGCCAGCGAACAAGATTTGGTAAAGTCGAAAGACACTGGCCAAGGTCATATTAATGATTCATATGATAATTAAGTCTTGTGGTGTTGAAACCGAATGGGTCTCGAACAGCACTGCTGCCTGTTCGCTACGACTTGAAGTTGGTCCCACGTTCATTTGTGCATTGTGTCCTTTGCCCGCCAATGCTGGTTTGGGAAAGACTGAAATTGTTAAGTTCATGGAAGAAATAACATGGATATTACTTCCTCTCAAGCACGTTTTGGAGTCTTGCCCATTATTACCTCAAATGAAGTGCAAAATCCTAAACTGCAGATATCCAGATGGTTCTTCGTGGAGGAGCGTATTGTTTCAGCATATGTATAGTACACCGCAAAATCCTTCATTTCACAAAGAGAAGGTAGGGAATAAATGGCTTGGGTTCAGAATTTAGGAAATAAATGTCTTTGGGCCTCGTTCGGAGACTTGGCTCTTTTGGCTCAGGGGAAGATGCCGTGTTTGTTTAAAACTCCCCCTCTGCTCAGCGTACCAGCAATGGAAAGAATTAAAGCAGAGATAATGGCCTGTGGCTACTCTGTCAGGAAGTTACGGATGCGTGGTGTAACGATGGCTCTAGCTAAGCACACTCGTTTCTCATTGCCCGAATATGACATGTAGATTAGGAGAACATTTGCAACAGATGGCCCTGTTCTGCTCGCATTAGTATGACGTAACGTCTTGTGTATGAAAACAGATGTAGGCATCTCTCAATAGCAAAAAAACAATTGTATGACAAATATTAAACTTGAAAATGAAAGTCGCATCCTGTCAGTCCACTCCGTCCACCACGAATCATTCGGTTTTGTCGCACTTTACATTTACATTTACATTTACATTTACGGCATTTAGCAGAGGCTCTTATCCAGAGCGACTTACAACCGTGCTTAGTGTTCCATTGGATAATATTCCAGCTAGTACAGGAAGTTCAGAGCCTAAAACTCACCATGAGCTCGGACACTGCCCGAACAGGGGGCCAGTGCTGATACCTAGATAGATCAATACACATATATATATAGAGCAAAAAGAGCACTACCTGGCAAGCCCAGCCCAGTGCTCACACCTATAGAAAAGAAAAGGTCATTATAAGTGCATTATAAGTGCAACACAACACAAGTACATACACACAACTTACATCTCTACTAGTGCTTACTCACTTAAGTGAATTACGAAGAGATGGGTCTTCAGTCTGTGTTTGAAGACTGCGAGAGACTCTGCTGTTCGGACGCCCAGTGGGAGTTCATTCCACCATCTGGGAGCCAGGACAGAGAAGAGTCTGGTCGTTTGCCTTCCATGAGACTTTAGATAGTAAAGCAACATTATGTAACAATTTTAACACATTCCGGAGGTACACTGACTTATAATAGGGAGAACAGTGTCTCTGCCATTGCCACTCCAGGTTGGAGTTAGCATGAGACCTCTGATGAGAACTGCATACTGGTTTACGCCACCATGTCACACATCAAAAACTGTGGGTCTTCAGCTAGTAGTCCCAGCATGGGTATTCCCATTATGGCAGAGGCTGAGAAGAAACCAAAGTAGACCTTGTTGGAGAAAGTGAGAAAGAGACTGGACAAGAGTAAATCTTGAACTGGTTTCTTCTCATTGCAGAGAGCTAAAAGAGGTAAAAGTATATAAGACAGTGCCACGCCTAACAGGAAAATGAGTGTTCATCCCTGCGAATATTGTTTACGAATGATTGTAACCTTATCTGTGTCATCCATAGCTGTGTCCCAATTCAGGGGCTGCATCCATTGAAGGACGCGGTCTGTGAAGGAGTATCTTTCTAAGGCTGCATTGGCCACGAAGGCCAAACAGAAACCAGCCGACGAATTTCCTGTTTGCATCACCAGCCCGCAATGAACCTCAGGATATGTTGGCTGGTGAAGGATCCACCCACTGGATCTTTCATTGCCATGGAAAAGAAAGATGCAATGGGACAGCCTAATCGGGCCACTGTGATGGAATTGGTCTTACAAAAATGCAGCTTCCAAAGGATGTAGCCCTTAAATTGGGACACAGCTCATGTGTTACTGAGTTTTGTAGTTTTTCCAGATGTATAGTCATTTAACTTCAGTCCCATTTCAGGCTAGCATGCAAAGAAATAAATTCATCTCACGCCAGAAAGTTTGGTCATTCTTTCTCCATCTTGCACCACATAGGCCATGAAAGTTTGCAACATCCTACTTTATCCTGTAAGTTCTTTTCCTCTGATGTTGTCTTTTCTGGCATTTTGCAAAAATCCAGCACTCCCTAGCAGAATCCAGCTCCCTTTATATGCACGCACATCATACAGGCATATACGGGCTACAAATTACATTCGTGATTATAGTTACTTTCACATAGAAACAACTGAAACCGTGAGGGTATTCTGTAGCATCCATATGCATGCAGGATGTGTGTGGACGCGAAGGGGAGTCAAATTCTGTATCTTTCAGTTGGTCAACAAACGCATGTATACAGCTGTCCCTGAGGGGGGATCAAAGTGTGATTGTATTTACAACAGTGGTCTGAAAGTGAAATACACTCTGAAACTGTAAAAACAGATCAGCTCATATATAATGCCGCTTTAAACTCAACCTGAAATCTTTTTAACACGCTAGTTCATGTACATGTCAGATTTCGTGCTATTCAAAAATTGAACATCAGCAAGTATACGCACTGGTATGAATTTTGGGACCCCTGCCTCACCTCATTTCCCTTGGCAGAACCATGACTTCATATTGATACAATACTGGATTCATCTGTTTCTCAAAAAGAAAATTTTGTTTGGTTTTTTTTTGCTTCTTAAAAGTATTGCATTTTGGCTGTCAAAACAAAAGTCGATAATTAACTGATTTGTGTAGCATAAATGTTATAGGAAAGATGATGGGGAAGCCTTTTGCCAGCTTTACCATCGATGGTGAAGATGTAGGAATGGTAGACAGCTTATGCTTGCTCGGATCAATTATTAACAACAGAGAATCCTGCAGCACAGATTTGGACTTGTCAGACCAGAGATGAAGGAGCTTGAAAAGATCTTCAAATGTAATGATGTGTCTGTGCAAACAAAGATCAGAACTATCCAGGCTGCGGGCCTTTCTGCTGCTCTTTATGGACGTGAAAGACGAACAATAAACAAGTGACACTAGAAAAAACATGAAGCCTTTGAACATTTCTGCTGGTGAGTGCCCAAATGGGTGCTTGACCAAATCAAGCCTCACCGCTTACTCAAAGAGCCAGAAATCCAAACTGAAGCTCTCTAATTTTAAACACATCAGGAGAAGTTCATTCGGAAAGACTTTCATGCTTGGAACAGTTGGATGTAAAGAGGAACAGGACGTCCAGCAACAAGATGGATGGAAGCAATGAAAGATATCATGAACAAGCCATTAAGAAGCCTGAAGACCCAAACAGAAAACAGGATTCTGGAGAAACAGTGTCCATATGGTCAGCAGGAGTCAGAAATGACTTGACAGCACATAATAATAGTATTAATAAAGGAACAGATACAACAGTCAAAGCCCACTGAAGTTTCCACAAACACACCAGCTTATCCAGCTATAGATGATGAAATCCAATAAAGGAATAAAGGAGAAACTCTGGTTTTAATTTGCATTTCTTCTCAGACGAGAAGACACACGTTAAACATTCACAGTCCAGTTATCAAACGAACATCACATCTTAACACTGAAACATAGCGCACTGTGCACCATAGATTTATGGCCTTGAAATCACACTAAATTTAATAGAGCACAGAGTTGTGTTTAGACAGCTCTATCACATCATTCCTATCTGTCAGCTGCAGTTAGTACCGTATAAGCTTTCTTTTTTTGGCGGCGTCTTCATCTGGATTAGAAACGTAACTCATTCTTCTTACAGACCATGACCAGGCTAAACCATTACTGTTTACACAGGGAGGGGTCACGGGAGAGGTGACAGAATGCATGATGAATTGCTGTTGGCACTGTGTTACAAGCCTTTCAGTAAGCCCAAATGTGAGCTACAATATTTGCGGGCCCCTGTCTCCTTTGGGCCCTTACGGTACACCTGGATGCAAGTTCTGATTACATCATTGCACACCAGCAGGCAGGGAAAAATGATATTAACCAATTATATCATGCTTCCTGTCCCCCTCCCATCAGCCCTAGCTATCAGCAAGTGAAAATGCTCTGCCTGTTTAGAGAGCCCTTCCTGAAGGTGTGTTTTGTTTGGAAACATGTTACAGTATGGTGGGAAATGCAGTGCAATCTCCCATTCGCTTTGACTTGTTCTAAAGAGGAGGAATTTAGGGATACCTACTCCCCCCTCCTCCGACCCAAGACAATTAATATTTCAGCAAACTTGAGGATCTTAACATTGTTTGGGTGCAACTTGCAGTGGCATGAAGTGTTGTGGTACTTGAGGTACAGTCTCGGTCTTGTCTCTGTGTCAACATCGTTTAAACTCTGTCTTCTCTCAGTAAAGCAGACTCGGTTATTGTTCTTGACACCAGCCAAGTGCGATGCCTCCTTTCTTCTAGCTTTGTTGAATATCAACAAAACTAAACAAAATTAAACTGTGCTTTCTGTATAAGCTGAAATAAAGTCTGCTCACTGCTGCTTGAAGATCTTATCAATCTTTCCATGATGCTTAACTGGGTATTATTTATCTGTTGATGTTCATTGGCTCCAAAATTCAAGCGTCCCCTGAGGGCAGATCGGAACGTTATTGCTTCTGTGTTTCTTATTCAATGATAAAAATGAATGTATGTAGTTTGGTTTATATTCAGTGGGGATGTCTAAAGGACAGTGAATAATCTCAACAGTATCTACCTCTAAAAGGTACAAAGAGGGACTTAGACTTTAGGGTAATAACAATAATAGTATTAAATAATTTAAAACTTTAATTGTATTTAATTTTAGATTTTACAGGATATGTTATAAAACATCATACTGGTAATGACTGCACCATGAACTTCCTTCTCTTTATATTCTCAAGGAACTCAGACTCAGACTCAACTCAACTCAACTCTACACAGGTTTCAGGCTTGACTAGTTGCATGCTCTTTCCATTAGAGATTCAAATATAAGTGTCTTTTGGCAATAACAGTCCAGATGATTAACTTTGTAGAGTGTTATTTGGTTCATGTTTACATCGGGAGCGGCTAGGTAATGTAGTTTTACCACATGTTTATGACCAATTTATGACCAAAATCTCAGTATAAATGAGATAGGAGGGGCTTTATGATCTATAAACTTCCATACCATAACAAAAATTCCATACACGATTCAGCTCCATCAGCTGCTCACAAGTATCTGTAACAAGTCCAAACATGTTATTAATCACAATTTCTACTTAACTAAGTCCATGTATTGTGTCCTTAACTTGAGCATTTATAGCCAACAGTCAACATTGCTGCATGAAATCAAACAAGGCATTGGCTTGATTTAGGCCACAGAGCATACAAGTAAATGCTTCTTCAGTTGTTTCCATGGTTAAGAATAAACTTGTGAATTCCTACACAGGATCAATTGAAGCTGAGGTTATTTTTTCGCTTTAAAAGTACTTGCATTTATTTTAAGAACTCAACATACCAAGAGTGTGATGATTTTAGATGATATCGTTTGCAAGGCACTCACTTAGTAGCTATATATAACCACATTAGCTTCAAAACATCAGTGCAAAAGCAGGCATCAAACATGTTTTGTCTGATTAAAAGAGCAATGTGTAAGATGATGCAACCTGTCGAATTCATACTCCATACAACAGGGGAAAACATACCACCAGACGATGCACACTCCCTCCTCCTCCTTCTTTAGTTCTTACCAGTGTAGAACAAATGCTGTGAGTTTAGCATTAAATTTAATAACTAAAAAAAGTTGCACATTGCTCATTTAACTAAATTTGGGGTAAAAATGAAAAAAAAAAGCCCAAAACCAATATTATATTTAGCTAAATCATTGCTTTAAGTTTAATATGTGCTAATCCAATGAGATTTCATTCCACGAGATTTTGCACTATTTTTATTGGTCCATTTATCATCCCATCTAGCAGGGAATGTTCCCACAACTTTGACTAAAGTTACCAACAAGTTTTAATATAGAATATGCAATAGAAAATATTTAAATGTGATGTTCAAAGATCATTTTAAAGATGTTTATAGTCTCAGATAATGTTAAATGTTAACTTAATGAACATACTGTTTTAACTGCCACGTTTAGAGGATGTTTTGAGGATGTTGTCAGAGTCGCACATTATGTCACATGATGACAAAAGAAGAACATTCTCAGCACAACATTCAGAAAATGTTTATGGATGTTACTGAGACCTACCGTTAGACATTCTGGGAACCAAAAGAAAACTTCCCACTGAAACATTGCATTGTATATTCTCAGAACATTTTTTTAGAACAAATAATTTCTAGCTGGGATGATAACACAATGTGAAGGATAGCTTCCATTATCAGAAAGTGTGGGGAATAAACCCGATCACAAGGTGTTTTTATAAGGCAATATTTGCTGTACTCTACATTTTCTATGCAAATGTCTGACAGTATCAGGTGAATAACCAAATCCTCTGTTTATAAGCTAAAAGAAAGGCTTGTGCTGTTATGGTGCCTTATTTGTCAGCAATGATTTTGAAGGAGTGAATGAGTTTGTGGATTCTTACTGTCATATATAACGTACTGTATATATATATATATATATATATATATATATCCTACCAGAGCAGTTTATAAAACCATCCTTCTGTTTTAAGAGTGTCCTGCTTCCAAAAGGCTCTGAGATTGCACCAATAATGTGTATTACAGCCCCAATAACTGCATTCACCTCATGGCTCCCCCCCACTTCTTCCCTCAGAATGATGACTCTCTGCTGCAAATCTTCACCGCAGGGATACTCAATTGACAGACTGGCGGGCCAGCTCGCACAGACCCCCCCCCCCTTTAGTTTAGCTAGGAGTCAGGTGTCAGTACACGGTGGCCCATCAGTGGCAAAAATTGTTCAATTTAGAAGCTGTGATTAAAGTAAAAAGAGACAAGATTTGAATTTGTTGTGCTATATCTTGGCTCTGCTGCACAAAGGGCATGCCAAATGCAAGGCATATACTGTAGATCCAAATGTTTAGCTTCCAAACACATTTCTGTAACACTTTTTAAAAACCTCAACGTGTTTAGTTAAGCAGTTCACCTGTTTAAGGACAAACTGGGGAAAATATGACTGTATTAAATGAACAACTTGTTCATTTGTGTCATGTGTCGTAGCTCTTAAACAGTGTAGGTATGATATTCTTCTGAGGAGCATATGCATTTCTGACTTGTTTTAGCATTAGCATTAGCACTAACATATAGTGATGTAATCTATTATTTGGGACACTTGTACTTCTAAAATATAAATAAATAAATACATGAATAAATAAATAAATGGTGAGTCATGAAAGTTTGTGTATTAAATTGATTTACCACAGTAAAGGGGAAAAACAAAACAATGCAATATAACAATACACTAATATTCAATAAACAACTTCATTTATTATTAATAATTTTCAACACTCAGGGTCTTCAGAGGAGGCCAAATGATTCCCTTAAATATAACAAAAATACCCTGTTATTTTTGGCTCATTCTTTTAAAAGAGTCATCCTGTTTTTTATGTAAGTATTAATAGTTCTAATATTCTAATTTTATTATTTAGTTTTGGTTGGTAACAAAAGGGATAGACTCTTAAAAAAATTATCCAATCCCATTTGCTTCCCTCAGTGTAATCTGGGAAGATACACATGGGAAGATATGCATAATTAGCATAACTGGCAGTCATGTTTAAATTTCCAGTTGGTGAGAACAATTTTGGCCTTCTGGAAATCCATATACCTCACTGACTTTGAGTGTGAGCATAATATGTATGTTACTTGTAAAATGAAACATGGAATGTCTTTTACAAGCTTCATATGTTAGTGTGTAGTCTACAATGGCCAGAAATGTGAACGATGAATTGCTGTTAGTGTACATAACACCAGAATCCCACATGGGTGCTACAAGTTAGCATTATTATAGAGGTGCCATTTTGAGATTCTGGCCCAAACTGAAGGCTAATAATCCTGGTTCACCACTGATAAAAATCAGCATAAACAGTTCTTACATCAGGCAGTGCCAGTTATCAGTAAAATGTGACTGTGGAAAAAGATTATTCCATGAACATGTGTGCAGCCATATATGTATACAGACGTTTGTACCTCTCAGAATGCCCTGCCACTTAGATTTCAGAACCTGAACTGTCCTTTACATGAACGTAAATACATAAATAAAATGTTGCGAAAAACAACAAACTCAATATACTGACTATATTTGCATTTATATGGTAATGCAAATGTTCTGCTTTTGCATGCACATGGACCTGTGCAAGCTCAGTACAGTTTGGTGCATTCAAAAATGCACCAAGATTCCATTTCTTTCTTCTTTTCTCAGTGCCTGCCTGTAAATACTTCAGCAGGGTTAACGGCTGATAGTTAATGTCAAGCAGCACCCGGCTTTGCTTCTAAAGACTTTGCTGCTGAAGGGATTGGTGTCTTCTCTTAGGCCTGTAGTGATTTGAGAAATCGATGACACCATATACAATAGTGAGTGTTGATCACATCACGTTCGCTGGAGCAGTGTGTTCAATCAATGTGTTTGATGTTTGTCCTGGGATGGCTGGGATGAATTGATTGTGTGGAGGTTGGAGTTGATCTTATTTCGCTCTCTACTGGCTTACTCTGAGAACCAGAGAGACTAAACTGCTTAAGATGAAGGCAGCGTGGCTCCTTTTGAAAGGGGTCTAGTTTTAACATGAGCTGGCTTATTATCTGCAAACGGAACTTCTTGTCATGACTATATTTGTAAGCTGTTACATTTTCTGCCTTTGGTTCAAAAAGATTTTTTTTTTTTTTCCGCCTGGCCAACTGTGACTCAGAAATGATTTTTTTCCCCCCATCAAGCACAGCAGGCAACACATAGTACCTACCGAACAAGCTCATTTCTGGGTAAAACTATTGATTGATTGACCCTATTGTATCAGAAACGGTTGCTAATTAGCAATGTTTAGCACCAATTACATGGGCCGATTAGATCAATAAATCTTTAGTAAAGCACTGCTGCCACTAATGTCTGATTTATACATTATTTATATGACGCTATGAAGGCAATTTTGTGTTTGTTGGGCTTATTCATTAAAACATGGCAGTTGTTTTCCAACAACACAATTTGTTCCGCTAATATTATAATCCTTTATGACATGGACATATATTTACAGCGCTATTTTCAGCAGACCAAACAAAACAGAACAGAGTTACAGGACCAGATCACAGAGTTCATAAGCAATGAGGACGACATTGCCATTGTAGCACGGAGAAATCCATCCCAAACTTGGATTATCCGGGATGAGATGACAACCGGTTGGCTAATACCACTTAGCTTAGATCGGGATAGTGATCAGCAGAGGAATACAGTGACAGACATTGCCTACATTTTATTGTGCTCCTCAGGGGTTCAGGGCAGGATAAGCTTTAAAAAGAACAGGATTAGCTAATCCTCAATCAAAGGCCTATTACTGTAGTTTACAATGGGCTTATGGATATGGACCTGCACGACACAACTAGATTCAAGTTTCACCTGAAATCTGTAGCTGCGTATTTGAGAAGGTAAAAGGACAATTTATTTTTCCTCTCGTGGAGCTTTGAATTAATTGTACGGTCTTCTTCTGGCTCAGTACTAGCACTGAACACTCCCATAATAACTAGTTTTCATGACTAATCGTTTTTTCATGCTAAGGACGTTTCTGTTCCTGCGTATGTCTGAATCCATTCAGCCACCTGCTGTGGAGAAAAAACCACGTGTCTTTTCTACAGAGAACAAATCAACGCTTCCTGAAAAACACAGGTGTTGCCTTTTCATCTCCTTTCTCTTTTTGCTCATAACACTAATGAGGTAATCAGTGGAGGTGGTCAGTAAATTCTGGCTTTTGGCTGGAAGTGGTGAGGATAATGCTGAGCAGAAGCAGGAGAGAAAAGAAACGCACCTGCAGAAAAGAAACGTTACAGGACACCTGGAGGTTCACCAAGCGCCTCTCAAGTTCCTGTAGACCCTCACAGCTGTACAGCCTCGGTTCTGGAGATATTCTCTAGTGGTGAGATTCTCCCCTCTCCTCTCTTGGTTCCTGCTGATATTAAAAATTAAAAATACAGCTGGGTCCAGATTGGATAATGAGGTCAAAGCCTTTCAAATAAGTATGGGAGCTTAAAACAGGAGAGCTTGCAGGATCTAAAGTCTTTGGTCACAGATCCGAAGTCAGAATAAAACGCACAGTAATGTAGCGCAAAGGGCAGCAGGGAACCAGCACAGTGATGACTTTGTACCAAGTCTACTGTAGCTTCAGTGCAGTATTGTTGCTGGATTTACAATCTTATGTTATTGCCAGTTTATTGTGCACCCCTGTCCTTTACCGAGTGGCTCATTGGCCATTTTATATTTTACACCTGCCTTACAGAAGGACTTTGCAGCAGTGAAGTTTGAAGAAGATAGATAGATAGACAGATAGATAGACAGACAGGCAGGCAGACAGGCAGGCAGGCAGGCAGGCAGGCAGGCAGGCAGGCAGGCAGGCAGACAGACAGACAGACAGACAGACAGACAGACATACATAGATAGATAGATAGATCTCACTTATTACAATGAGGCAAGAATATATACAAAAAAATCTATTTACAAATATACAAATATCACTGTAGATGACAAGTACAAAAATATGTAAAACAAACAACCAAACAAACAAACAAACAAACAAACAAATAAATAGAATTTTGGTTTGACTAAAAACGAAACAGAAAACTTAACAAGCCCTCTGTTATTCTGAAACAGGGACATTAATTCAAAATCTCCTTTTTTGAGACTTTTGTGATAAAACAGTTCATTTCCCACTTATACCATATGTAGATCAACCAAAATGTAATATGTTTTGGCATAATACATTTTTAATTGAACTAATTTATTGCTACCAAACAGTCAGTAGTCACACAAATCTGTTATGTAAATGCCTTTCCAAAATTTCTCTCAACTTATTCACACCGCATCCAGGTCTTTGTTGAGGTCACACAGACTTGTTGCTGTGGTTAGGGCATGATATGAGTTGCTGTGAATCATTAAAATCGAACACAACAGGGCAGACATTTTGGATAATACCTGTTTTGTTCATTTTTATAGTTCACAGTAAGCCATACTTCGCTTTAAGTCACGAAAAGTCTGTGTGTCCTTAACAAAGATCTGGATTCAGTTTAATCAGGTTGAGAGAAGTATGTGAGCATACTTTTACAGAAATATTGATAGTGTTTAAATATTAAGAGTGTTTGTTAGCACTGTTAGCCCCAGAGCTCATAGGTTAAAAGTAAAGAAGCTAAATTTAGACACCAAACATGTTTTCACTAATCAACTGCATATCAGATAAATGGAAAAAGTGTGGAAATACAAAATTTTCAATAGATGTTTTCTCACAGGGCCAGACATGACATGTGAAGAGAATACTGTATCTGTGGACGACTACTTACATTGTTCCCTATAACCGGCAACCCACAACACCATGCTAACTTGTGTTGCATCCTTCATAAATTTCACCTTCACACTTAGTTTATTCCCACCCTAATAAACCTACTTTCCAATCCTCATTTAGCTCAGGATTTCTCATGATTGATCCCAGATGTTCTTGTTAAGAGATCAGGCCCCATGACACATGGCTTCCTTCATTCATTGAGCATTTTACACTGTGCAGCTTAGGAGCTGTAACTTTCGGGCACAACTACAGCCAAGGCTGCCTCAGGCATAAAGGCTTAGTTGATGATTGTCATATAAATAATTGTAATCAACAATTTAACTGTCTTTTTCTTATTCATTTGCAACTGTTAAAATACAAGCCAAAAGTGGCCACACTGGCTGATTAGCTTACCTACCAGTAATGTTTATCTAGTAGCTAACACTGGTTATACTGTTGAATCCAAAGAGTGTAGAGTAGGATTATGTGTAGGTCTTCCTGTAGCTATGTCATAGCATGTCCAGTATGTCCAGAGTGTGGTATCTGTCCACACTTACCTCCTTATTCATGGATGAACCAAATTTAACTCTACTATAAACATTTTCTCATCATTACATAAACTTCATTAAGTTAAGTATCATTTGGGGCTTGTTTGCTGTATCCGGTTGCACAGGATCAGACACTTTTTTTGGGTGGTGGATCATTCACAGCACAGCAGTGACACTGATATGCTAGTGAGTATTTGGCGCTGGTACGAGTATATCAGGAACAGCAGTGTTGCTGCTGGCTTGACAAAAGGCTACCAACCACAATATATCCAGCCAACAGGACATGACCACTAATGAAGGGCTAGAGGATGACACAAACTGTGCATGCAGCAGATGGCCAGTAAGGGTACATCAATGAAAGCAATGTTACACACTTAGCTGTCGTATGGTCTACAGTCATTTAACATGTGGATTCCTGACCTGTTGCTCACTACTGTTTAGTAAAGATCATCTGACCAAATGATCTTAAAATGCAGCACCAAGGCGAGGCATAATCAAAGATAAGCAAGCTACTACCATTTATACCGTATTGTAATATTTACTGTGTGTAAGCTTTTGCATGTCCTTTTAAACACAATTATAAGGAGTTTATTTATAGTTTTTGGCCATTTTTATATTGCAATCATGCGCAGTTCTGCAGAACACGTTAAATGTGATTCTATATTTCAGTTTACAAGTGCTGCAGCTGTATCGATCAAATTAGAAGGGCCGATCATGCAGGCTCAATTTCTCATTCACACAGAACTGAACTTTTATTATAAACAACAATAGCTGGCATTAGGGGCAAAAAGTCCATTACTTGTTTAATCTTACGTGCAGGACCTTTAATTAGAATAACCACACTCATTCCTTATTACTGACAACATGCTTAGATAAGGCTACACTAGTGTGGCCTCGTTAGCTTTTAGCACTTTTACTGCACACTCATATGCTTTATGACTGTAACAAGTTAAATGTGCTGGAATTCATTTCTTTGTTTGCTGCTGCTGCTTGGTTGACTAGGCTGGAAACACCAATGAAAACTGACATTATGTAAAGTAAAAAAACAACTGGAAAAATAATCAAGACTCAAACGTTATGAAGAGAGAATAAGATTCGATCAACGTTCTGCACCAACTAACCTTTGTTTATACTCATTGAGCACTTTATTGTTTATTTGTATCAGCTCCACTCACCATATAGGTGTGTTTTGTAGTCAATCTGTTTATTTGCATAAATTTTGTCCCCACCCTTGCCAATGGACAATCAATGGTCAGGATCCCCGTAGAGCAGTTATTATTTGGGTGTGGGATCATTCTCAGCACTGCAGTGCCACTGACATGGTGGTGGTGTGTTAGTGTGTGTTGGGCTGGTGTAAGTGACAGCAGTGCTGCTGGAGTGGCCCTGCTAGACTGAGAATAGTCCATCAACCAAAACTATCCAGCTAACAGCATCCTGTGGGCAGCATCCAGTGGCCACTGATGAAGGACTAGAGGATGGCCAGCACAAATTGTGCAGCAACAGATGAACAAGGTGGCCTAGCAGGGTAAAAGTGGACAGGGAGTGGGGAGCACTGCTGTGTCTGATCCACTTGTACCAGCACAACACACACTAACACACCATCACCACATCAGTGTCACTGCAGTGCTGAAAATGATCCACCACCCAAATAATACCTGCTCCGTGGTGGTCCTGTGGGGGTCCTGGCCATTGATGAACGTGATAAAGGTGGGAGAACAAAGTGTGCTGAGAAAGAGATGGACTACAGTCTGCACAAACCACAATTGCACACTGCACCTATTTGGTATATAGAGCTAATAAAATGGACGAAAGGTTGTAGATACAATGTAGGTGTACCTAATAAAGTGCTTAATGAGTGTATGTGGCCCATTTCGAACACTGTGCTCTACAGCCTTATGGAAAAGTTTGGGCGCTCCTGGTCAAATGACATGTTTTGCTGGAAAAATAATAATAATAGTTAATTAATTAATAATAGGCAAAATGCTCAGCTTTGACCACGGGCTTGGAGCACTGTTCCCACTTCTGGATAGCACATAGAAAATGGCAGTTCCACATTCTGATGTGTTTCACTTGGTGCAATGTGGAAATGTATGCACTGGAGCTACTCTGGAGGCTCATTTTAATGAGTTAAAGGCAAGTGAAAGTCTCTGAATGTATTACTAATAATACATTAGGTAAGCTTGTACGTCTTTAGCATACCACAGAGATGCAAATACAGCCCCCTGCGCTCCAGCCCAGTGGGAAGCATGTGAATATCTGATTGACCTGTAGATCAGTCTGCAGCTGTGAGAGATTCTTTCCTCCTCTTTATCTCCCTGGGAGCATCGAGGGGGTCATTCATGCCTTTAGCGTACCTGACTACAGGCAGGGCCTAACATAGGTGGGATTTGACCCCGTTTAATTGTCTCTATACATACGTTCTTGCTTAAAAGGATAAAAGTAAATGTTTTCTTCTTTCAGTGGTAGTATCGTTTCAAGGAAGGCATTTGCAGCTTAGTAGTCACTTTGACGCCTAATTACCCCACATAAAACAGCCATGACTGAGCTGCCTAAATCCACTGTATTCGTTTTCCCAACCAACATATTGTTCTTGTAGGATTTGTCTCCCTACTTGCCTCCATGTTTGAGAAGAATCCCCCGAAGAAAGAGCGCAACAGCACATTAAGGTCAGTTTATTAATCCATTTCATCCGCATCCCTGAAGGTAAACACTGCCGCGCATAATAACGTCTAGAAGAAGAGTTAGCGCTTCATGAATGTCTAACACTCCGCAGTCATTAAAGCAAGCCTGCTATTAAGTAAGTTTTATTTCTAAAGAGTAGCATTATCATAATGAAGTTTTCATTTTTCTGCTGTGTGTACTGTGGAAGAAAACTGGCTTTCTTTTGAATTCTTTGGGTGTGTTTTTGGGAGATGATAAGGTTTAAAACAGTAGTGCACTAACACTGCATGCTACTGCGAAAGCACCTGTGCTGTTCAGCCCTATGCCAAAATTGGTGGTAAACATGCAAGCAGGGGATTATACTTTCCACCAATATCCCATAAGCAACTCTCATCTTAAAGGCGCAAATACCCGCTCCACAGCAAGAGGGAATCAAAAGACGTTTAAGGTGGCATCTGGGGTGTCCGGTCAGATTTCAAGGGTGGACCTGGCCACGCTGGCCCCCCCTTTAAAACTGTACATGAACAGTGATGATGTTTTTAATTGTTTGAAGATTGATACTATTTACTCATTTATACTAATATATATATTCCAAGTGCATTTCGTTTTATTCCGTTACATCCAAAACCTGGCTAGAATCATCACATGATGCAACCACTCGAAACACACCGTCCCCCCAAACGGTTTACAAAGTAATGCACTTATGTACAACTGATATGGCAGCTGATAAATACAGATATGATATACAGCCTCCTAGCATTAACGATAACTACTTGACTTCCTTCAGCGTTCACTAAAAAAAATTAAAGCAGGAGGCCTCCATGTGTCTTTCCAAAGTTCCTGTAGATCTCAATATCAGGACTACCGTGGCGCTACTGTAGGAGGCGAGCAGGCATGTTTACAACAGATGTAGCAATGGTTCCATTTTTCATATCCGCCTGGGTGTACTTTTAACTTGTTTAGAATTTGCTAGAGTAAACAAAAAAAACCCCTGAACTTTTAATTAAACTATACATATGTAACATATGCATGTTCCATTGTACTCAAGGGGGAGATATAAAGAAGCCAATTGAATATGCTGTTGTAATGAATAAAGGCTGTGGTCTCTGGTTAGCGCACACACATATTTTGAAGGCCTCTACATTTGTGTGTGAGCTCGCGTATGCGTGTGTATTATTTGCTGCAGATGGTTTATGTTCTATGCTATGGCTGAACATCTTTGATCAAATATGATGAGTAAATCCCGCACAGCATTAAATAGGCCACAGTCCTTTCTGCAGTTTATGGCTTTTAACTATAAGCATGTAGGAAATAGAGAATATGCATCAAAAGGAGCTCATTTGCCCTCCACAGAGTGTATTTTTTCTCAGTGTGATGTTATCATGCATGCCACATTACTGAACACATCATTTATTTACAGCAAAATTAGGGGGTTGCCCGATATATCAGTCAGAAATGACGGATGTTAAAGGGGAACTGCAGAATTTCACGCTTTCAAATAAATTCACAATTTTTGAATTTCCTGCATAGTTTAACTGCTATAGTCTGATGTGAAATGCTCCATCCTAGAGAAACTTCCAGAGTCAGAAATGTTCCTACCTACCAAACACAAAACACTGTCAAAAAAGTTGCCACAACGTTGTCAAAATGTGTCTCAACAAGGTTGTCACAATGTCACTATTAAGTAGCATTGTCATATCTGTTGGCAATTTAGCAATATTCCATGGCGCTCCATACAGAAATAATGAAAAGTATGAAGGTTCTACCAGGTTGTGACAACGTACCGTCAACATAGCCACTAAGATGTCATAAAGTTGTCAGATAATATTGTCACAACTTTCTAGGGCATTACATTTTAACGTTATGACAACAATGTGGGCACCAAAACAATAGGTTGTCCCAACGTTGTAACAATGTAAATGTGTTTGCTGGGTAGTGTTGATCATAGGAACCAGACGTCGGAAGGACTAATGCCTCTAAAAGCTTCCACACAGAAAGTCATTACATGAAAATGTTGTGAATACACTGCGTGATGTCTAATAATTTATGATGGTTTTGAGATTTTGAGGTTTTGGCGTAAAACAGAATGTACACGCAGGTTGTGATATGGCAAAATAGTCCCCAAAGAAAACCCTTCTGATTTATCACATCTTACCATTTACATTACATGTTTTAATTTAATTATAATTTATATATTTTTTTAATTTTATATTTCATTTCCATGTTGCTATATATTTCATGACTTTTGTATACGTGCCACTGTCTATTTTGTGTATTTCATATAATTTCATATACTCTATATTTTTTATATATTCTATATTTTATTTTCTATATTATATATTTCATATATTCTATATTTTAAGAATGTGTGAGCGCATTGTGATGTAATTTCGTTCTGCATACACTTGTATACTGAATGACAAAGTTTGTCTAAGTCTAACATATAACTCACAGTCATTTGGGATTGTAAATACAATGGCTGGTTCCTGTAACCACCACTATAAAGAAATATGAAAAGACTGAAAGTTTCTTTACCAAGTTTCTGAAGCATTTCACATCCAACCACTCTGGCTGGTCACATCTCCACCATTACATTATACAGAAAGTTTGAACTGAAACATCAGTGAAATTCCACTTTAAGCTTCCAGACTTACAGCATTGGCAAAAATCCCACTGATAAAGGACCCATATTGTTTTGAAGTGTATTGTTTTATGTTAGAACAGAAAAAAAAACACATCTAATATGAAACATTCTATTTTTTTAACTATTGCATGCTCTTTATGGTGACTACTGTTAACTATGTGCCTTAAAAATAAAACGATACCATAGTTGAAATGACAAAAATATGTAAAATGGAGAACTTCAGCATTCCTACTGTTTGTTTGAGTTGTATTGCATTTGAGTAGTATTTCACAGTTCACAGTTGACAATAGACAGTACCAGTCAGTAAACTGCTTATCTAAAACTAATGAAATCTGTTTAACTATTAACCATAGAAGATTTATTAGTTCCTTAATATTGATATCAGAATGTGTGATACAATTCTCATTTCAGTCATGCACTACAAAGAAATCTGACATGAAACACATGTTGTGAAGGTCTTGATCTGAAAAACTGAGTTGCTTATGATGGCTATGACTTTGCATTCCACGTTGCCAAGCCCATATCTTCCAGAGAAACAATGTTTTGGAACTGATTCTATGTTTTCCTTCAACTTTTGTTGTGTCGTTCGTAATAAAACAGCACTCCTTCATCATAATTAGATTCATGTGGTATTTTTGGCAGCTTATAAAGAACAGCATCTACACAGTCACAAAACTAACACTAACATTCTCCTACTACAACACTTGCTGCAGTGTAGATATAGCAGGAGATAAATGCTGTATATCTTAATATGATTGAGCTTAAGGTGAAAGAACATTTATTCATTGTGATGTAATCCATCATGGATTTCCCACTAGCGCTGAGATGTTTAAAATGTCTGTCTACAGCTTGAAAATGGGAGAACTGGGGCTTATCAAACTAAACAGGGGCAGGTTTTTTTGCAGAATTAATTTGAAACAGAAGGCAGAATAATGTGAGGCGTTTTAAAAGAATGATCCAAAGCAGCTGGAAAAGTTGGAAAGTGAAACTGTTACATGTGAAAACAGAGTTTGCATGTGTAAAGGTTGCTTCCAATGCACATGACTGGATTAACCGTATAGGCCCACAGTTTAACCACAAAGAGTTAACCATATAGGGACAAAGGGACTGGCTAATCTATCAGGGACGTGCAGGTGCACTCGAGTACTTTGTTTAAGGTGCCTGTTCTCAAATACTGAAATGACCATTTAAGTATTCCTGACATCAGCATTATCCACTGAGGGGACATCATCTTGTCTTCTACCTGTCCTCATCTTGTCTTCTACAGGTCCTCGTCTGGTCTGCTACAGGTCCTCGCCTTGTTTTCTACAAGTTCTCGTCTTGTCTTGTATAAATCTTCATCCCACCATCTACAAGTCCTCATCTCGTTTACTAGAAGTCCTAATTGTGTCTTCTACAAGTCCTCATCTAGTCTTCTACAAGTCCTCATCTGTTTTAATAGAAGTCCTAATTGTATCTTCTACACGTCTTCATCTAGTCTTCTACAAATTTTCTTCATGTCTTTTACCAGTCCTCATCTTCTTTTCTACAAGTCCTCGTCTTCCACAGGACCTCGTCTTGTCTTCCACAAGTTCTTGTCTTCTACAAGTCTCCATCCTGTCTTCTACAAGTCCTCATCTTGTTTACTACAAGTCTTCATTGTGTCCTGTCATCTACTAAAGTTAGAATCAGCTAGCTCCTCTATAACTAGGTTTTCATTAATCACCCCGCTTGATAACCTGTTGCTATTTCTGTATAGTAAAACATATAATAATCTCCATTAGGAGATTATTATAAGATGGTGTCTCTGTACACCACCACGATGGATCTGAAGTAGATTGTCAACTTTAATTTAAAAAATATTGTATTAACTGTTTAGGAATTGCAGTCATTCCCCTCTATTTTCACAGGCTCAAAAGTAATCTGAAAAACTAACAGGATTATAAATACAAACATTATTTTTAATACTTGGAGGCAAATCCTTTGTGCACATCACCAAATGCTGAGTTTCCACCATTGAGACGCTTTGCCAGGACTTTACTGCAGCTGATACTTGTTTGTGGGTCTTTCTGCCTCCAGTTTTGTCTTCAGTAAGTGAAAAGCATGCTCAGTTGGGTTAAGGTCATGTGACATTCCATTTCTTAAGAAGCTGCAGGGTTGCTTTTTTGGGTTGTCCAAATATCCAGTGAGTTGGAATGCACATCACACAGTTCACTTATGTGGCCTACTGCTAACGTTTTTGTCCTATATGTCTAAATTCTAGCTTGTTGCACATTCCCAATAAACTTGATGTTATTAGTATGGATGTGGGAAGAAAGGGGTACTGAGGGGTCTCCAGGTTTCAAGACTGTTTAACTGCAAATCTTACAAAAAATCATATAAACATAATAAATAAACTGAACTTTAAAACATTCAGGGCCTAGTAGGAATCTGTTTTTGGTGATTCACTTCCTTCCCTAGCTGTTAAATGTTTCGTAGGTGTGTCGCTATAACAAAAGCACGTTTAGGTGGCCAGAGTCAAAGCATATGCAGTTGTAGGCTAGTTTTTTGGCCTCATTATAATCTTCACTCTGTGTGAATTACAGCACTGAATCCTCATGATGTAGCTTGATAACAATCTGACTGAGTGCTGCTTAGGATAGAGGGCAGAGTGGGCAGCTCAAAGTGAGTCCAGTGGCTGGAACAGTTTAGTTGTTTAGTTTAGTTAGATTTTTACGTAACAATAAGTAACACATCCTCTACACAGAACACACTTTTTAATGCACCATTTTTGTTTAATTACTAACTAACTTATAAAACACAAAATGTGGCATGAGCAAAATCACATTTTTATATTTTATGTTTTTTTTCCAATATGTTAAATGAATAAATAGAAATATGAAAAAAGGGCAGAAAAATGACATATTTAACTGTGCTCTCGAGGATATCTAACTTATTTTCAGCAATTTGAACAGAGCTGTTCACACTTGCTTGCCTGGTACTTCTCTCACCTCATTATAGCTCATTTTCACTTGTTTCATTTATTGTGAATTATCCAAACAATTCAAGTTTAAAATGGCTATGCATTTAGCATGATGGCTGTGATAGATGCTGCAGGTTCATACTGTTTATTTTATTGCGTTCAGAATTACTGTATGGCTTCATGCTGCCTATTTTATGTTCTCTATCTCGGTCTTGAGAATTGTATTTTATTTTCATTGTTATTCTTTTAATATTCATCTTAGGAGGCCTTTCACAATAAAATGTTTTAATCTGGCCTTCATTACCGTAATAGAACAGAATAAACAAAACTGGATCCAGATCAGACGGGCACATCCTATTAACAAAGCTACTCTCTCTCTCTATTTGCCTTAATTGTGCTGGAAGTCTCATAACAGCATGACCCGAGCTGGCTTCTGACAGCCACGGAACCCAATTCGACTGTATTGATATTTCTCGTTAAGCAAAATGGCAATGCAGGGGTCCAGGCACTGGCTCCGCTCTTCTCCTCGTGCTGGTGGCAGGCTCCTCCAGCTGTTTGCTCAGGGTTGTGGAACGCTTGCTCCGGGAGGCCCGTGTATCTAATTTCTGACAAGCTCCACTAATTAAGAGCTAGCTTAGCAGTGGCACAGAGAAAACAATGCGTGGCCCCGAACAATGGAAAGTGACATTAGGTTAAATTACTATTATGATGCTGATAATGATGATTGAATTTAGCACGAGGGGTTAGCGAAAGGGCTTGTAAATGAAGAGCGATGATATAATGAGAGAAAAGCCAGTCGCTGTGGATGACTGTCAGAACTGTTGTCAGACAGAGATACTGGCTTGTCAGGCAGTCCTAAGACAGCGCTTTGTCAATGGGCAAAATTGACATTTAGCCTGCTGGGATATTATAGCGTGGATGTAAATACAAAGCGTGTCATTGCACAATGAGCGTAATCTACATAAGTTAATTATCTTAAATCAGCAATCTCATTTTTTAAGGCATAATATACAGCTGCACAGCAGTAAGCTACATCCAATTTGAAACCGATGATTTTCTCTGGTGTTGTCTGTGACATTAGTTATTTAGGGTCAATCTGAAAATGGATGATAAACTGGATGAATTACAGAGATGATAATGATAATAGTAGGGTGAAGCCAAAGTGCCAATGATTATGATAGATGGAGGACCAATTATTTTCCACCGTTTAATTTGTGTGGGTTGAATGGCAAGCAGCAAATGAAAAATCATTAAAAAGCCATGTCTGCGCCGTTCCGTAAGAGCATATTTTATTCAGCAACGCTCCAGGCAATGTCCACTCACTGTCATGTGAGCTAAAACTAATGTTAACAAGAGAAGGTTTGGTAATGAGCATGTATTCTAGTGAAGCTCCCCCAGCAGAGCAGAACTCATAACCAGCCACCTGCCCAGAGGGGCGCGTGAAAGCAATCAGCCGCGTGTTGTCTTTCGCGTGTACTCGAACGTAACGAGCGCGCGTTTCAGTGAATCAGAATATTGATGATGCGAAATGCCCTTGACAGAGGAGAATTCAACTTAGTGAGCCAATCACAGGCCCTGTAGAATACAAGCGGACATTCATACTGACACATTATGCAGAGAGATAACTATAATCATCAGCTGTCGGCGCTCCACACATGAAAAACCGCTTTAATACGTAGTTGCCTATGAATGCTATGACTTTCAGTGTTTGGGTTCCTCTTTATATCAAGTGACCGTCATTAAATAACAGATATTCAGCATTCTAAGTACGATTCTAAGGACGACTGAACTATGACAGGGAATGTACACCATCCTGGTACACAGAAATGTTGTACCAAATAACATATTGAAATATTGAAAATAGGTAATGCTGCTGCAGAATTCAGAGAAATTATTTATTATATCCCAGGGCTGGAAATCTCAGACCTTGGTTTGATTAAGATTTGTAGCCTCTTCCTGCAAGCTCCCTAGTGGGCATTCCGCTGGTAGAACGGAAACCGAAATGTTTTTGTTGTTCGCCATAACTCTATTAGCAGATTAACAAGAACACTGTTGGCTGTGGAATGTTGAATGAGACTATGTGCTGAACTGCTAGTGAGCAATTAAGTGGGGAAAGGGGAAGAATGAGAACCCCCCACAAAAAAGGAACAGCACACCTGCAGCTTTCTTGGTATCAAAAAACTCCTGTACAACTGGCAAAATAATAAACAGCGCTTAAATGCAATAATAAACACTTTAATAAATGTTTCAATAAATGTTGTCTTACTTGTTTAAAAGTAAGTTGTTTAACAGCTCGCTTCTGGTTTTGTTATAATCTACATTTCCATCAAAATACACTCATCATCAGGAGAAAAGTTGCCCAAATAGTTGCGCCCAGAAGGAATCAACAGACAGGAATGAAACTTGGTGGGAGGGTTTGACATTGTGAGACATGAGAATGATTCAAGTTTCACACTGGCCGTGCATGTGATGTAAGCAAGGACGGGCCTTATTGCTGCACCTAACTGACCCAACAGCCATGACTGCAGATATGCCCTCCATGAGTCATCCTATTAGTGCAAGCACCAATAGCAGATAGCTGCACAACGCACACTTCTTTCTGAGTGCAATTATTGTTTTGATGATTATATTCAGTGTATTCTGAATGAGTGTATTCAGCTACAATTAAGAAGTGTTAGGCACACAATTCAATGTGGTAACAAAAACTAAAAAGAGAGCTCATATCACTCCTGAGCTGCACTGCCTACCTGTATCTATTAGAATAGATTTTAAAGTTCTGCTGCTAGTCTATGAATAACCTAGAACCTGCTTACATCACAGAATGTCTCTCTGTTTATGTTCCAGCTCATGATCTTAGATCTATAGATGCTGACCTTCTGCAAATACCTTCTGTAAAATGCAGAAAACATGGAGAGACTTTCAGTTCTTATGCTTCTAAACTGTGGAACTCAATTCCAGCTTCATGATCGGGCCATTAGATGGTCGGGCCACAGGTGTACATACACACGCACATTTATATATTCATTTATATATTTATTTACTATAACTATTGGTAGTCCTCCCCATTACTGATGTCAACTGTGTGTAAAGCACTTTGAGCTGCCAACGGTATGAAAGGTGCTCTATAAATAAACCATTATTATTATTATTATTATTATTACATTATTAAATTTTACCACTAATATCTTTGATTACTATTATAATAATTTCTATTGTTTTAATAACATACTAAATACCCAAATTCCTCTTTTACTGAAAGAAATGTTCACACATGTTTTATTGAACATTACTATATCTACAAATATATGGAGTGAATTTGTTCAGAATTTTGGTCCTACAGTAAAATAAATAACCAGATAAAATAAATAATCAGCTCTATGATCTCACATTAAAAACCTGTGAAAATCTGATTGTTTGCTCAGATCCGATCTCACTAACACAATGGCTCTAACGTCATTCATGCAAATGAATCAGCTTCTGAAATGACCCGCTTGCACACATCCTAATCAATAACATTATGTGAATGAGCTTGTCATTCGTCAAGAACAGCAAACTAACCAGCGGAGTAAGCCTTCCTGTGAAGATAATTAGCTCTGAACAGCTCTCAGCAGCTCATTATTAGAGCGAGATCAAGATAAAGCAGAGTCAGATGTGTTGCTTTTCCTCCGTTTACTGGCACGAACTTCAGGTTAACGCTGAATGATGGCGCATGCACAGAAGAAAAAAAACCCCATGAATTCTGACCTAACTTCACATGGCCACAAATGCAATCTAGGACCACATATGAACGTGACACAGGTTGGATTAAAAAACATCAGATTTGTGTCACATTAGAGCAAAAACCTGCATTTGTGCTAAGTCAGCCTGAATGTAAGCTTACACGTATAAGGAATATGTTATGAACCATAAAAGCCATTCAATGAGATAGTAATCACCATTTATAGGGTATGTTCTGTTGGGAGCTGCCTGTCTCAAACCCTAACCTCTGAATTTACACTTCTGAAAATGATCCTTTTTTTCATAATTTTAATAAATTTAATATTTTTTTTTCATGTGTTTTTTATAGATCTTTTAAAGATTCTTTTAAAGCGAAGAATTTGAAATGTTGAAAGATTTAGATTTATTATGAGTTTAATATCTAAATAAAAATAAACTGCAATGAATAAAACTTGTCCCTCACGGCCACATGCTATAAATCTGTCTCCATGCCTAAAACTCAGTGTGTAACATTAAGTCACTTGTTGTTCATGACGAGGAGGCAGGATTTAATAAGAACCAAAACAACCAGAAACAAAAGCAACCCATAAAGGAACAAAATTAGAAAGAACATGGAAAATCAAATAATACCTAAAATATACAGCGCAACAGCAAAACCGACAGAGAGACAAAACACAAAGGCAACAACAGGGAGTCTAAATGCACAAAGACTAACAAGGAACACCTGGGAAGGGGCGGAGCCACAAACTAGGGACAGGTGAGGGGCATGATAAAAGGGCGGAGACAGGAGGAGCTATAAACCAAAACAGTAGCACATGGAACAGGACAACAAACAGAAACAGAAAACCAGAGACAAACCGGGACAAGGCAAGACAGGATGTGACAGTGTCACTACTAAAACACATTTTTGTTTTAATAAAGATTTTATAATTTTAGGGGTTCAAATCCTTAAAGTCATTTATGGGTTTGTTAGTCATGTGCTGACTTGTGTTTCTGAGTTCTGCTCAGCTAAACTCATCACAACCGATACAGTAATGTAATATAATGTTTAATCATGCATTTTAACAAAATAATCATAATCAAGGTGTAGGGTCACTCAAAGCAAAATCATTTTAGCCTCAAGTCACTTAAATCAACTTTGAAGTAGTTTGGCTAAATGGTACATACGGTATTTTATCTGTGTAAATATTTATCTAATATTGTTATTTATAGATTATTATAGCAGTATGGTTATCAATATTTATACATGTTTTGTACAAATGTATTAATTAATATGGTTATTAATGCACGCTTATTAACAGAAAATCAATTATAATCAATTTTAGACTTGACCTGCCATCTTATCTCCAGATTAACACAGTTTACAGCGCTGCTCCATACAACCACTCTATTATGAATCTCGAATCTGTAGATAAGACTCCAGCATTTTAGTTACCAGTTGAGGCTCTCTCGTCTCATCCAGCCTGGCACGCTTCTGCTGCAGCTGTAGACTTGTGCACCAGCCATTTTTGTCAAATTATACATACAAAGTCGAAGAACGTGCTCAGACAGCAAATCAGCATATTACTTGAATCTGAACTTTTTACATTCATCAACTAACCAGGTGAACTCATTAAAGAAGGAGAAGAAAAATGAAAGACGAAAACAAATTAGTAAAGGGTTTTAAAACAAAAGGAAGAAGCTATTCATCAGAAAGGTTGATGACCTCCAGCATTCAGTACTAGTCCTTGAAGCACAGGTAGCCATGGACTGCAAATGAAGTTTCTTGTTATTCTGCCTCTCCTTCACCTGGTACAAGGTGGCAGAGAGGCAGGTATTGTAGATCGTCCTTTAGGAACATCTAAACTTTAATAAATGCTTCACTAGAAATGTTTTGACTTCACTGAACTTTTTTATTCATGAAATATAGGAGGATCCACCGTGCAGATCAACATCAAACATGCTTGTGAAATATCCACAGACTGGAACTTGAAAGCAACAAGAAGAGGTTCTTCATTAGGAAGGATAATGACCTCACCTGCTCATCTTCCTTTCTGGGAAGGCTTTACAATAGACGCTGCAACATTGCTGTGAGCACTTGACTGCATTCAGCCACAAGAGCATTGGTGAGGTCAGATACTGAGCAGCTCATTCCAAGGGTACTGAATGTAATTTCATCATTCCAGAGAACTCAGTTCCACTTCTCCGCAGCCTAAAACCCTCATGGTGACCACTGGCACATGTGCAGCTGTTCCAAAAGCATTCCGTTCAATTGAAGGTGCTTTTACCATGGAGATTATACAAGCTGTGTGTATGCAGTTGAACACCTGTGTCAGCAATGGGTGCATTTTAAAGTACCCGAATTCACTCATTTAGAATGGTGTCTGGAAACGTTTGTAATTACAGCAAATATGGTATCAGTTTGTCAGATACTAAAGTTGAACTCTCAGGTGAATCTAAACACACAACATTTAGAGCTTCATCTTCAACAGCTGCAGCCCATTTGCACTTCAAAATGTACTTGAAACATTATTCCCAAAGTTTCAAGGTTTATAAGAGTCTAACTGCACCAGTCTGACTCAAAAATATTTCTGTGGTAACAAAATCTAATATTTCAGAAGTGGTAACTTTACAGAGGGAACATAAAGCAATAAGCCACAAGAGTTCACGCATTACTTTGAGTGAAAGAGCCTTAACCAAGGTAAAATCGCTGTACAGCTCAAGTGACGTGTAACTTTTTAAATGCACTGACAATGTAAAGCATATGTAGCCCAGTCATTTCAGTAATTAGTGAACTGTGAATTGTACACTGCAAAGGAATGTGCATCACTATTTGACGGTATACCTCTTAATACTAATATTTCTCTAGCAGATTTTTGTCTGCTAACTTGTCCCACAGTTTCTCAGATATTCACACCATTCCAACTCCATAATGTTCCATCTGTTCTGGAAGGCTGTGTTTGCATAAAGATTTTAGATTTTTTTTAGCCACAGAAATAAATGGGGTGTTAAAGCTTGTTCATCCGACTTTTATTATTATACCCTAGCTACCACATGGGATGCCATAGAAAACACCCAGCAACAACATAACAACTACCTAGGATACCATAGAAAACACCTAACAACACCCTAGCAACCATCTGGGACAATATAGAAAAGACCTAGCAACACCCTAGCAATCACCTGGAACACCACAGAAAACACCTAACAACACCCTAGCAATCACCTAGGACACCATAAAAACACCTAGCAACACCATAGCAACCACCTGGGATACAATAGCAATAATCTAACATTTTAGCATGCTGCACAGCCCTAATACAAAAACCTAATACTGAATATTAATATCAGAGTGGTTCTTAAATAAACCCCAACTTAAATGAAGAAGACGTATTCCTTCATTTATTAATATACTTGGTGGTCCATGCTAGTAGCATATCACTCATTTGTAACATTCAGAATTCAGTTGTTGTGAGGGTGTCATATTTGATTTGAAGTATTTTACAATGGTCTAGAATGAAGCTCAGCCAATCAGCTTTTAGAACAGGAAAGATCCATTTTATAAAACTTTATTAAGTTCAGTGGCACATATTTATCAAGCATGTCAGAGTAACAACAGTACTCTAAGAGCACTGCACATCAGTCACGTTCAATCCATGTTCACGTCGGTCAAATCAGTGCTATGTAAAAGGCACTAAATGAGTCCAAATCTGTATTTTTTGATCTGAGAGGTTTGATAAATGTGAACCAATGTACATTTATTTAACTACGTTACTGGACTTTGGACTATTTCCATGAATCCATTTGTCATGAAATGTTCGCACAGTGTTTATTTATTGTTTGTTTGCATTCACTCTAAGCTCATTTCGGTCCCGCAGAGTGAAGCCGGATGAGCCGTCTCTGTGTGGAGACACTTACAGAGACAGCCTGAGTTTACTTCCCTTTTATTGATGGTGTTAGGTACTAATGGGCCAGCACTTAGGTATGGAAAAGGGACGATGTCAGTCATAAGGTGTACTAACATCCATAAAGGGCTTTCTGAATTACTTTTAACAGGGATGAGGGATGTTTAGATAATTGGTGAAGATGGATTTGCGTCCCGATAAATATTTCAACACGTTGGCTTTGTTTATTGATTGAGTCAGTAATTTCCACACATAAGACTTTAGCGCTAATGAAGGAGGTTCCAGCCTGTCCAGACGCTCTTCACCACATCTCACTCAGCCTGTGAATTATGCTATAATAAATTAACAACTTTGGAGAGGACTCTTCCTGCCAAAAAAGAAGCCGTTCTACTTCGCTTTCTGCTTTGTTTTGTTGTGCGGAGAGCCAAAATGAAGTGGATAATGACAGGAGTATTTGAAAAGTTGGCGACCACCCTGGCCGTATGTGCCTCTCTGTGTTGGTTGTTCATATTTGAGCATACAAACTTTCTTTTGGCTGTCAAAGTCGACGCTTTGTACATAGTCAATCACAAAAAATTGCTATTTGGAATGTCTGGATTTCATGCTATTGAGTCACACTCTTACACAGAGACATGTTACACAAAGTTACTAAAGTTTTGGCCCAGTAAGTTTAAGACTGAACTTTACAGGGGAAATCTCAAACTCTTCACATGATATGGAAGAGGGTGCTATAACAAGGGGAACCCTCAGGGCCTTGTAGGCCTTCGGAGAAGGTCAAATGATTTGGGGGAAAACAGGAAATAAAAAATACATGTCTGGAATTCTTAGTTCATTTTTATTTAATAGAATCATCATGCCGGTTGTATTTGAACCCTACAAGTTTTGTAGTAATAGTCTTATTTCATAGTAGAGTTTTGTTCAGAAACTAACAGGTTAAGATCTGGAAACCCGATGGAAAATTTTCCAGGATTTTTTCCTCTGTGGTATCTATGAAGATACAGCCAAGCAAGCTTCCCCATTGGTTAGTCCTTCAGACACTGGACTGAAGGCCTTACACGTTAAGATCAACAGCCAACATAATAGCGAACCGACAGTGGAATCAATTTGATTTACAATGAGTGTGGCCAGTTTTGTGAGAAAAGCATCACTCTAGATCTTCTGGAAGTCCAAGATACACCACTGATATGCCACTGGCTGCAAATACAAGCCATTATCTAACCATATTTCAGTTTTTGGTTAGAAATTGAAAACAGTGGAAGCAGAAGTAACATACATGCTAATACACACTATTACATCTGTTACAAGCTTTAAATGTAAGCATGGGATATCTTTTACAAGTCTCAGTTGCTGATGTTTGATCTAGAATTAATGTGCACCAGTATTAGTCCAGGCTAACATACTTACATACGTATGACTGTTGAGGTGAATTTACTTCTCATTTCCCCAGTAATCACTGGAACTGAAGGTCTGGCAGTAATATTACAGCTCTTCACTTTCGCTATAGAAAAGGTTCTACGTCTTGCAACAATAGCAGAACCTTATCTAGGGCAACATAGGACCCTTAAAAACAGAACAATATACAGCAGAGTTCTTTATAGAGTAGCATGCAAATGTTGCGACATGAATGGTATATATATATATTTTTTTTTAATAGAAAAGCAAGTAGAGGATGACCTGGTTTCCAAAAGCGTAAAGTTAAAGGTGACACGTTTCTTTAATAGTTCCAGCAAAATTACTTTTTTATTACCATATTTTACAGTTTCAAAATAGGAAAAGGGCCTGAAGCCAAAGTTAGGGCACCTTGCATACTCAGTAACTCCCCCTTGAGAAGTGTCATAGCTCACAATTGCTTTTTGTTGCCAGCTGCTAGGAGTCACTCAGTTCTTGTTAGGGGAATTTAAGCACATTCTTCCTTGCAAAAGACTTTTGGGCCTCAAACTTTTTTACACACACTGCTCTTTGGGCATCTGTCCACAGATTTTCAGTGATGTTGAAGTCAGGAGATTATGAGAGCAATGCCAGATCCTTTAGCTACTGCCTACTCCATTGTGGTTTTTGAGGTGTGTTTAGGATCATTATCCTGTCGTAGAAGCTATCCATTTTCCACCTTTATCTTTATACATATCAGTTTTCTTCCCTCTATCAGTAAAATGTTAACAGTCAGAGAGATTTTCTAGAAATTCTTTTTTATCCAAACCTTTGCTCATTGACTGCTGATTGTTTAGACAAAGTTTGAGGTATTTTTAAAGCTTCGAAATATGCATCACCTGGCCTTTCCTAACAATACATTTGAACAAGTCATAGCCCTAACAAGCTAATTAAGTCTAAGACCTTGGTATAATTTATCTGAGAACACAATTCTCTTGGGTTGGTGCTAGTTTCATTTTTTTTATTCTGAAATTGTTTCATTCTTTTTTGCCTTTGGGAGATCAGTTCATCTACTCACTTATTCACAGTAACAGAGATTTTGACCAAAGGTGCCCAAACTTTTACTTGCCAGTATATAACCATTGCCTTTAAAGTACCCCTGAGGAACTCCCTTTTGCCTTCTCATCTACTGCAGTGATAAATATTTAGCAGTCCAGTCAGACCCAAGACCAGCACTTGTGGTTAAAACTTTTCCACAGAGTTTCAATGTGCCTGAAGGAACAGACAGGAAAAGACTAGTACACACACACGTGCTAATTAATGTAGAGCTTCCCCCCACCCCATCTCAACCCCCCACCCCCCCANTTGGGTTGCCTAAACATTTGCATGGTGCTAGTTTCATTTTTTTTATTCTGAAATTGTTTCATTCTTTTTTGCCTTTGGGAGATCAGTTCATCTACTCACTTATTCACAGTAACAGAGATTTTGACCAAAGGTGCCCAAACTTTTACTTGCCAGTATATAACCATTGCCTTTAAAGTACCCCTGAGGAACTCCCTTTTGCCTTCTCATCTACTGCAGTGATAAATATTTAGCAGTCCAGTCAGACCCAAGACCAGCACTTGTGGTTAAAACTTTTCCACAGAGTTTCAATGTGCCTGAAGGAACAGACAGGAAAAGACTAGTACACACACACGTGCTAATTAATGTAGAGCTTCCCCCCACCCCATCTCAACCCCCCCCCACCCATCCACCCTCCAGCCTGGCGCCTCTCGCCATCACCATAATGAGAACATCACATTTATTTCCCAATACCTAAATATCTCCTTAAGTGATCAATACTGTGCATCACCATAAATCACACTGCAGCTGCCAGTTATTATTTCAAAAGTCAATACCGACCACGGGAGCAGCTAATGCTAGTTATGCTACGTCGCTCCTCTGGAGAGGCCAGAATAAAAGAATAAAATGAAATAAAAAGGCAGGATTAAAAAATGATTCATGCATATGCATGGGCTAACTTTTCACCTCTCTGAGAAAGCGAGGCAGGGAGCCAATCCAGCTCACTGCACTGAGACTCCTCAGTCATAGGATAGAGCGTGGTGATGGAAACGGTGATGTTTCAGTGAGAACTTGGCTGGGAAAGTGTTCCATTAATTCGGAGAGCAATTAGGGTGCACATGTGAGAAAGAAATTTGCAGGATGCCTTATTTAGTAGACAGAGTGGCTTTTTAAAGGGGCATTAATATTGGGATTATTCAGACTGCAAATGGCTGCACAGAGGGAGGTTATAAGGCAAACGTTTGAGCTGTGGTTCGTTGCAATTGCTTTGCTTGGGCTGGTTTGCTACCTTCATGTGGACTGCAGAGCCGATACTGTTTAGACACCCCTAATTTTATTAATTTTCTAAGTGATAGATGTGGAACAATGTTTAGTATTCTCACAGTACACAATTAAAATGTGTTTTTTTTTTGG
>CM067489.1:21386275-21525746 GCA_034552555.1 Semaprochilodus insignis | reverse complement strand
TGTTTTTTTTTTGGGGGGGGGGGGGCGTTATTATCATCAATTCATTTGAAGCCTTTTATTTGAAGCCTTTTATGATATCACCCAACATGGTGATATTTTAACAAATGTTATATTGAATATAAATCAAAGACTAAAAGTTATTAGCAGTAATCAAACAAGTATGACACTAATTTAACATTCAGTATTTCTCATTTACAGCTCACAAGCACAGGAAGGGTTGGCAAATGTATTCATATAATGTATTAAAATAATTCTTATGTATTATGTTTTTGTACAGAAACACAAGTCACATTCAAATACAGACTTGAACCTCAATGTAAAATCAATATACATGTTATGTACAACGTATAACTCACAATATGACTTATGGAAATATAATGTAATTACAAGGAAAGACAGTAGCACCTTCCAAAATTTATATGAGTTTGTATGATTCTTACTTGGATCATCAGTCTGTCAAGCTGTGACGTTCTATGCTGAAGCTGCTCCAAGTGTGGACCAGGGTTGGCCTGTGATGATGTTTGATCTGGCACACCAGAAACTTACCCTAAACCTGCCTCCTCACCCAATGAGAAAACAAACATTTCTGTATTATAGCTTAAATGAATGATCGAATTCTCATTTTCCATTTAAAATACATATTTTACATATTGTAAAAGGGTTGTGTCTTGAAAAAATGGTTCTTAGCCTGGTTCAGTGGTTCCTCTCCATGGTGAAAAACCTTTTCATTACGGTTCTTTAAAGGGTTCCAACAGTGTTACCAGCTGTGCTGCCCTTTTTTGGTACTGTATAAAACCTTTTTTTTCTGAGATTGTGCCTTATTTATTTGTATATTGTTTAGCACTATGCACCTCCAACCAAGACCACCCCTGCTATTCGCTACCGCTTTTACCCCTTAATATGTGAAGACACATTTAAACTGGACCTCATCAGCACATATGCAGCACCGTATAATAACAGACCCTGATAAACCACCGCTGTAATAATTTTAATAGGTAGTCAATAATTATGTAATAATATGCATTAATAAATGATACCATTTGAGTTATAAGCCATTTATTCAGTGGATTATGAATAATTAATAATTGTTTTAATGTGTGGATATCATTAATTACAGCTTGTTTATTATGATCTAGTTAGTTGACGACAGAACATGAAACATTAAGTATTTTCTTATTTGTATAAAAACAATTCTAAATGATTATGAAGGAACTTCCTGCTCTGTTTTAAATGGATAAATAGCTGATTACTTTCTTGCTACCTTGAGATGCGTAAACTTTTCTTTAATGATTAGTTCAGCATTATTAAGTGCCTAATGTAAACAGTTGTATGTAAAAAGGGTTTTTCTAAGTTAACACAGCCTCTATAGAACACTCGCTTCCACACTTTTTAATGCACAGTTACCAAAAACAAAAGTTAAAAGTTTTTTTTTTTTAGTATTCCAATACAGAACTGTGCTTTCTGTAGAGGATGTAAAAGTCAACCAAACCTTAATGATCAATAACCATTATTAGACTATCATTAAATTATTTTTTAATTATTCAAATGAATGCACTTTTTAACAATTATATAGCATTAACTACTATTAACAGCCTATTAGATAATTAGATAATAATTAAGGTCCTATTTATCTGTAAACTGTGGTTTGAAGGCACTTGCAGAATTTAATATAGGCAATAATGTACTAGAATAAGGTTGTTTATTGAGTTGCATGAGTGAACAGCAAATGTCAGCCACTCCAAAGTTTTGACAAGATCTGAAAGACTATTTAGAAAAAAAAGAGCCAAAAAAAGGTGTGTGTGTGTGTGTGTGTGTGTGTGCACGCATGTGTGTGTGCGCATATGTGTGTGTGTGTGCATGTGCATGTGTGTGTCCCAGACGGAGGGTGCTAAATAACAGGCTCAGTTTGACAGTCTGGGACGCTGAGAGTTGACAGGCAGCTCACTCCTGGCCGGAGACGTGTGGGGAGGGGTGTGTGTGAGTGTGTGTTTTGACTAATAGGAAGGCAGTTCTCAGCGTCTCCAGCAGCCAGAGCAGACAGTTTGAAATCTCTGGGCAGTTAGCTTTGGTTGCCTTTCAAAGATTTCCTGTCAGATCATGTCTATAAAGCCTGAAAGGTATTCAATAGTAAAGAAAGGATACCTGAATTTAGTGATTTGGCCTGGGTTTCCTTAAACTTTGATAATTGTGTTTCATTCAGAATAGCAGTCAACAAGAAAACAATGAATGCAAATCCTCACTGTCTTAATAAAACCTCACATCTCTGAAATGCTAACTTTTTAATATAAATTATTGCAATACGATTTGTAATGTTATTTTGGGCCATTTCTATTAGTCGTCATTCATCACAAAATGTTCACATTATGTATATATGGCTGCTAGAATAATTAGTTTGTTAGATAACACTTTATTGTAAGGAACACATATTCAGAATTAATTAAGGTCTTATTATTTGGTCAGTAAAGCTGGTATATTTACTATGAATTAAGATTTATTCATTATGAACTGTATTAGTGTACTATAACTGGTGGTCTGTTTCATTAAAACACTAATAATCATTGTAATAATGCACAATAAACATTTTTGTTGTGCAAAAGTATTAAGAATGAATTTTGAAAAATGAAATTTGTTACACAGTATTGGCCATGAGTTATCACATCTATATCACATATAAATTCTAGTTAATAAGTTCTAGTTAAAATCGAGTGATTTCTGGGTTTTATTGCTTTATAATTAAGTTTAGTAACTAATGCTTTAAGATGATTTTCATGTTCTAAAGTGCAGTTTTAGTTATGACTAATTATATATACAAGATTTTCAGTAAGTTCAGTTGTGTCACAAAGTTTAATCACAAATGTAATGCTTACTAATTAGTCATTTTGGAAGCCAAAAAGATTGAATACTTTAGTATTTTAGTAATATATGTTACTTTGATAAGATTTGCATAACAATGTCTAAACAAAGTGCTTTTAATTGATTGTCCATTACCACAGCTAAAGTGATTATTACCGATTTTCACATAAAAGACCATCAATTAATCTATTATAAAATTATACATAGGCTTTATATTACTCCTCTTTGTGCCTTCAAGATGAAAATCAGTACTGATAAAAATTGTACACGATGCCATCTTTCATCACTGGATACTTTTTTCTGCTTTTTCTGGGAGTGTCCAGTAGTAGCATGGTTTTGGAATCTTGTAGCTGAATTTATTTCTGAGTTATTAGATATAAGAATACTGGTGTGTCCAGCTCTTTTGTTATTATTTGTCCCCAGAGACTGTAATTATGTGGACATATGTATGCATATTTTCATGTGAGTGATCTAGTGTATTTAAAAATGATTAATTTTTGTTTTGTTGAGCAAATAACAAGACCATAATAAACTCTTTATATATGGTTCATAAAACAAAGTGATATAGTTTGTTAATGGCTGTTAATCATTATTATGCAACAGTTAACTGGTACAATTGTTAATTGGTAACTTTACAGGAGAAGCAAAAAACAGAGATACAACAGAGATACAATGTAAAAATTGAGATGCAAGGGTTTGTTATGACAATATTTAGAAAAAAAATACAATTTGAATAACTTACTAATTACTTACTGAGATACAAATAATCAATTATTATTTCAATGTGTAGATATCTAATTATTAATTATAGTGTTTTAAAAATAATTTAGTTAGTTGATAATGACTGAACTTGAAACATTATGCATTTACTTACTTGTATAAAAGCATTTTAGAATAACCATAAATGTACTTTACCTGTCCTGCAATAACCCTACCTTCCAATGTATAAACTTTACCTTAATCATTGTTAAGTAGTAGTAAATATATACAGTCATATGTTTGGGCACCCCTGGTCAACAACAAGAATTTAATGACATCTATGTAAAGGGCAGCTGGCATTACCAAATGGCTTAAAATTATTAGTATTAGTATTAATAACTGAGTTACAATGTTTTTTTTAATGACAGCAATGATATACTCTATCCCTTATTGAAGCCAGTACTGCAATATTGCAAAGAACATTACTAAGAGGAAGTAAACACATATTTTAGGCAGCTTGTCTTCAGAAGACAAAATAATTGCCAACTGCAGTAACGATGTCGTGTACAATTAGCAAGCATGTCATCGTCTTAATATAATTCAACCAGATGTGAAACCAGCACTGTTTATTTGTTTACAGAAGCATAATTTGAAAATCGTTGCTGTTGGACCAAAATGACGAGAAGGAAAAACATTCTTAACATTCAATATAAGTTAATGTGAAAATATTTCATCCCAAGCCTTTTTGGACCATTTCTATTGATCCATTCATCATGAACTTTTCACGCAATGTAAACAGCAGATGGTATTTTCAAATTATGTCAAAAAATGACAAATGAGGTTTTTTTTGTCCCGACAGTGACAAAATACTTCTTCATAGTATTAACAAAGAAAATCAGTTGACGCAACAAAACTGATTTTCGGCAGATACAATAAGACCCAGGTAAAGGTAAACAGAGTAATAACTGTATGGCGCATTGTGCTTTTAGAGTGCTGTTTTCAAATGACAGTATTTCCAGTCTAGCTCAGAAAGTAGTTCACTTATTCAAGCGTATACATCTGAATAAGGATAAAGAATGTTTGTGAAAGTTCAAGAGGTCTCAAGCCAGTAGAATTCTTGCTACAGTCTGAAGTCTGCAGCATGAAGCTCCTTTTGTGACTGAAGTGAATATAGACGTTTTTAGTCAATAGTCAAGTGTGCTGTCCTTGGATCTTAAACATAATGCCCTTTAACAAATACGTCCCAAAGGCCAATGACATTAGAATGCTGCAGTTTCAAGCCAAGAGAAAGTTACTGTGGAGCCCTTCTATAGGGACGTTATTAGACAAATCTACACCTAGCGGATTGTCATGTAGGCCCTTGCCTGGAGGGAAATATAACAATTGGCCCAGAATGCCCTGCAGTGATTTTGTTCTTCTTTTCTTATCTTCACTTGTTCATTCTTTCTCTCTCTCTCTCTCTCTCTCTCGCACTCTCTTATTTCCCCCCTTAAGAGTCCAGTGAGTGTTCGCGGAGGTAAAAGCAGTGGTTTTCTGTCCTGTGCCAAGTCGGATTACTGCAGGATTTTCGCTTGGCTCTACCTCAGTGGCAAATTGGTCCGGATCCAGATTGCCTGATTTGTCTTTTTGGGTGCGGAAATTGAACAGCAGTGTAACTTTATGTTACCCTGTACCCTTAAACCTCAATGTTGCAAAAGGTCTCAAGGTACTTTTTTTCCCCATCCATTTGTATACTAGAAACCACTCATGAAAGAGATTAGATTTCAAATCGGTGGCCGTGTTGTTAGACTTCTTTCTTGGGGACCAAGCACTCAGATAAGGGTCTGTGGGATCTTTCCCTGCTGAATGAAGACTTGCTGGGAATATTGTGCTTTATCTCTGTAAGTAAGTGAGCACTTCTACGCATACATGCCGACAAGCGCGAGGGCTTTGCGGGATGTGAAGAGGCTCCCTGAGCACAATGCATCCATTGTCGAAATTCCTCAGACATGCGGTAAGCCGATTTGATAAAAATGGAAATGATCATGGGGCCACTTGGGCCAACTCATCCACCGCCACCCGGTTCAAGGCTAATGAATAAACCCAGCACTGTTGCGCTTCTAAAAGTCTGTGGAAAGAAGGGGGGAAAAATAAATTGTCAGATTAATAATTGAATTAGATGCTTACGTTCTAGATTAGATCCCTGGATGGCAGGTTTTCAGTTGGGCATTTAAACCAGGGAGGAAGCAATCAAGCTTCATATATGGCTGGTGCGTGCCGCAATCGTCACCGCTTCTGGGAATGATCTGGCTCCAACAGCATTTATAGGCCTAGATGGTGGAGGGAAACACACCATATGTTTGGAGTTTAGTGCAAAGCTTCCTTAGTAAGGAGGAGGACATAATTCAACTTGTCACATCTGCTCACAGGCTGCTCGACTAGGATTTATCACTAATTCAAATGGTTTCTGAACTCCTCTAATATCAACCAGAGGGGCTTTCGCCTCCCCCCCACCCCATAATCTTCTTACGTTTTTACAGACAGTCTGCGCCAAGGGGAAGGAGGTTGTTTCCATGCTGTGGAGGAAGTTGGTGGCGAGCCATTACCATCGGCAGTGGGCACAGCAGTGGTGAATAGTCATAAGTAGATGGCATTTAGCTCTCAAAGTTGATGACGTTTCTGAAGTGGATTGCATTGAGCAAGAGGGCACAAACTGTCGTTTGTATATAATACATCTATTCGAGTCTTCAACGTGTTCAACCTCACAAAAAGGAACTGTAGCTTTTGTATTCCTGCCTTATATAAAAGTATAGTCCTTCTATAGACTGTATTGAATTCACTTTATTCAAAAACATCATTTCTACAAGAAAAATATATATTACCATTAACATCATTTTATGTTAGAGTGCACCTACTCCTGGAAATGACAGTGTTGCTGTAATATACTTTATTCATCTGGAAATTATGTAGGTCTTATAGGAATCCTATTGCAATTCCTGTAGTTACTACTGGTTATTAGTGGTGGACAGTAAGGAAGTAAATGTAAAAGGAAGTGAAATGAAGTATTAGTGCTATAGTGGTTAGCATAGCTGCCTTCCAAGCAGTTGTCCCGGGTTTAATTCCCAGCCAACGTAGGGCTTTAAAACTATACAGGTACATGTACAAAAACTCTACATACCATTGGATGTTTCTGTATGCATCCATTACTGGTTGGTGTGGCGCAACTGATAACAACACTTGTTAATAAGCTTCTATGTCGTGTGGGAGATGGGGGTTCAATTCCTGGTCTGGTTGACTATGCTGCGATACATCAATAAGAGCCCTTGGGCAAGACTCCTGACGCTACATTGGCCTACCTGTAATGTGATTAACCTTGTAAGTTGCTTGGGATAAAAGCCTCAGCTAAATACTGTAAATGTAATTTCCATTTTGGGGGACTTTTTACTTTAACCCACTACATTTTAATGTCTAATATCTTACTTTTTACCCCTTATGGCCAAATCTGTCCTTCCTTTTGGCTTATGTGTGCATAAAAACGTCACTTTGTTTTGAGCTTGTTTTGACCTGTCGGACAGAGCTTGGTTCTAGCTAATGGAAACTGTTCTCCTTCAGTGTTCTGTGCTTATGATCATTTGAATAGACATCAGTGTCAGACTAATTAATGAGCTTCTATTAAAGACTAGTGGACCGAGAGAGACACTAGAGTCTCTTCACCTACAGTGAGTTGATTAAAAGTCTTGTTCCAGAAATGATAATAGAACATTAGAGCCATAATAAATCATGCTGCTTTTACTCTCCATACTTTAGTACATTTGAAGGTAAATACTTTAGTACTTTTACTCCAGTGGAGGTCTAAAGGGAGGACTTTTACTTTTACTGGAGGAATAGTTACTTTGGGTATCTCTGCTTTAATTCAAGTACATGCTTTGTGTACTTCATCCACCACTGTTGGTTATTTAGTAAACCATTTATGCCAATAGACTCCCCCAAATCTTACACACTGTAACTTAAATGGCTATTGTGACTATAAATGTAATAAATCTCACAGCTTAGTTTCCATATACTGCATGGACTGCATGGATTGAGGTCTGAGCTTTTAAAAAGTAATTACACTGTTTATATACTACTGTAAACATAACTACAAGAAAAGTGAGGAAAATGAGGTTTTCCATGTTAAACACTGTCAAATGGAGCAGAGATGGAAAATGTATGACTCTCTTGCCATTTAACATGGCAGGGCATACAAAAACAAAGTACAAAACCGTCTTTCTTTCTGTCACACATTCTTCAAACTTTAATGAATGGAGCCATTAACAGCAGCCAAAGTTCCATATGCATTCATCTTAAGGGCTAAAAATACTCCTGTGTAATCAGTCCTAATACAGAGATGAAACATCTGCTCTTCATTGACTAATTATGGCAGTAATGAGATGCTAATTTCACCACTGACATCGCACGCATGAATAGGCCAAAGCAATGTGAAACACAACTTTATGACAAAACTAATAAATAAAAGCAGCTCATTGAGAGTAAACATGAAGCAACCCGGGACCACGGAGCCGTGATAAACAGTGACGTTATATAAGACAGGCTGCGCCGGAGGGATCGGTCTGTTGGCTTTCGCGGTTTAACAGATAATATGGGAAATGATAGAAATTCCATTTGCGCTTGATAGGTAATATGCTGAATGTTGAGTCGCCACAGCTTGTCACAGGCGTTGCAAAACACAATGCTGCTTTTATTATAAACTCGACTGGAGTCCAGCCACTGCCACTGACAATACGTGGCAATATATCAGACAAACTATTTGGAAAACACTGAGAAAGAACTTCTGGCGGATTATACTTCTTCTTTAAAGGCGTCGCTTTCATACACTGCACGGCAGAGTGGCATTTCTAAAGTAGGCAACAATGCTATTATGTCATCGAGTGCTTCATTTAAACTGACATGCCTACCGCAGGCCTTGACAACCCAACAATCTGACTCACAGAATAAAAAAATAATAGAGTTTTAGTTGCATAGCCTTAACTTCTCTTTACATGGAGTGCCATTATTCTGAATAAGAAAAAGATCGCTGCATTCATTTCTTCTCCAGTGCATGTTCACATGAAGGTTTCCTGAGGTTAATTTATTCCAGAAAATGATAAAGTGTTATATAGCCATGCAAGCCTCTTTACATATGTTCCATTCCTAGAAGCTGTTGTAAAAGCAGATTCACAACAGATGAAATTGAGGCTACATCCTGATCACTGTTCATATCAAGGCAAAACATGATCAGTTAAAGGTCAACATACTTTAATTAGCCTTTAAAGGTTTATATTCAAGTATAAACACTCTTCCTAACATCAGACATTACAATAGAAGCTGAGTCTTTTAGAACCTGAATATATTCAAGTTTGCATTTCAGTTGGGTTCATTCAGAGTTACAACACAAACCGCACAGATATCAAGAACCCGATGCCTTTATCCAGGGAGAAATGCAACGATGACTACTTCGAGCACAGCATTGAAATATTACAGCTTTATATTATAGCAGAAACACTCATATATTATATCATGTCAATGTGATAGCGATGAATTTTGGATTTTGAGGTTAGTTCACAAGGCCTTTGATCTTTCCTTTCTGAACGCTTTATTCTTTATGGTTGTGTGAAGTTTCAACCTTATCCTTTAGAAGTTGAGAGTAGTTACATCTGTTTTGCTATGCTATTTGAATGATGTACACAATTATTTATCGATGAGTCATACTTTTGCACTGACTTTTTTATGTTTAGCATAAGTGTAGTTTTAGAGGGTTAAGAGCATGGATGATCCCATCTAGAAGTATCAGTAGTTCGTAAATATTACTATATAAATAAATGTGCATTACTAGGTCAAACCATTTATAGTTCATTCTTATTCATTCTTCATTATTATGCCGTCATGACTCCAGCTTAACAATATACTAGGGCGTGACCTGGGGGAGGTGCTGCTGCTGCTCTAACCTAGCGCTGCCTCTACTGTGCTACCTGAGGTTTACTGTGTAATGTAAAAAAAAAAAGTGGACCCCCTGATTCAGCCAGTCATATCAGACCTCATAAGTTGTAAGACACTGATATCAGACCTTGGGAGTTCGGCTAGCCATTGGCTAGCTAGTTGACTAGAGTTTTCAGAATCTGAAGGTATTTCACTTCTTGACTGTGAATGAGAGACAGCAATAGAAAATAATTTTATTTGCAGCTCTTTATGTTGTTTGTTTTTAGATTTCTATTTAGTATTTGGAAATAATGATGTCAGTATCATATATTGCTGTTTACAGTAATGTCAGTGAAGAAGTCATGCAATGCTGATCGTATCCCTCAATTCCTCAACCTGTACATGGACAGTAAGAAGCCAAATAGATGTGGAATTATACCAGTTCAAACAAACACATGTAAAAAAAAAGTTAGGTAGAACAAGTTGGCAGACCCAATCCACCGTCACAAACTAGACTGGAGCAGGATGCATCAGAGTGATCATTTTCTGCTTTTTAGCTGTTTGTGCATTGCATAAAGGTGTGCCAAGCTTGCTGGTGGGTGGGCCAAAAGGACTGTGTTACAAGATGATGTCACCTTGCAACAGCAAAATATGGCTGGATTTCAAACAAAGTGTTTCAGGCAGCTGAGGAAAGTGGTTTCTGTGCCCCCGATTCAGCCAATCAAATCAGACTTTGTAAGTTGTAGGTCATTGATTTCAGTTGTTAGGCTGGGCTTTGGATAGCTAGTTGATAGCTAGTCTCAGAATTTGAATAAATTTCACTTCTTGAGTGAAACTTCTTTGTTTTTAGATTTTTATTTAGTATTCGGAAACATCGACATCAGTATCATATATTGTTGTTTACAATAGTGTCAGTGAAGAGGTCATGCAATGCTGATCATATCCCTCAATTCCTCAACCTGTACATGGAAAGTAAGAAGCTAAATAGTTGTGGAATAGTTGTGGAATTTTGAGGTCAGTGATTAAGAAGAAAGTGAGGGGGATTGTTTAAGCCTTCAATCGCACTTAAAACTGAAATGTCATATTTACCACTATGACCATGAAACTCTGTCACCTAGCTTATTAAACATGCCTACAGAACAAAATCTCTCTCTTTCGGATTGAGAATGGACTGACCTATGATGAACTGACTTATGTTTTGCATAATATATTTGGGGTCTTGTTGCTTATTTAAGAGAGAAGAGACGGTATTGCTTGACCTCAGTACCTTTACTTGTAGTAAAGGTGTAGTATTTAATGATAAAGTCATACTCTGTGCTTAATAACTAAACTACAAATAGGCTACAAATCTGCTGGGTGCCTATTTTAAAATACATTTTCTGACTGTCGCTACTCTAAAATTCCATGATGAACAGACATTTTGGGCACAATTAAAATATTCTCTTGTGGGGACCTTGTCACCAGACCCTCTTAGAACAGGCTTAGCCCTCCTGTGCATAAAACTCTAATGATGCTCCTGGTCCTGTTGAAATGTTTGGAGCAGAGTAAACTGCTATACGCTAATTTGGTATAATTTGAAAATACCAGGTGCTCTTTACATTGTGTTAGCATTTCATAATGAATGAACCAAAAGAGCTGATATAAAATCCAGTTCAATCTCATTCAAAGGCTTTTTGCTTCTCCTGTAAATGTACCATTTTATGGGTATGAGGTTTTGTCCAGACACTGACAATATGAATACTCTGTTCAACCATGATAGGTAGATTCTACAAATCTACAAATTGATTATTAAGTCTTTTTTAACAGTTACCACTAATGGAAAGGGGGAAAAACTTGTTGAATAAAGTACATTGTATTAAATAAATACCAGGCTTTATGATAATAAAGTGCAAGTAAAGGCTCATAATGCTAAATATCCACTGCTGTGATTAGTGAACAGTTTTATAAAGCCTATATAATAATGTTAATGAAGTTATTGGAGAAGCCAGTTACAACACTGGTCATGGTTTGCTTGATAATTGCAAATAGTTCAGATGAGAGAGAGAGAGAGAGAGAGAAAGAGAGAGAGAGAGAGAGAGAGAGAGAGTATAGCAATTTAAATGATTTCAGGGTTACATATTATCATATTTAATGTAGTCATATAAATATATATATATATTACAACAATATACTTTAAAATGATAAGAATAAGATGATAGGAAGGCTTTAAAATTTAAATAACTATTTAGCAGCAAATTCCTGGTGTAACAAATTCTTAACATTAAATGGGACCTATTATGCTCATTTACCATGACTATAATATTATTTTTGGGGTATACTAGAATAGAGTCACATGCTTCAATTTTCCAAAAACACAATATTTTTCTTATACTTAGGCTACATCTGTATTCATAAATGCTCTGTATAAGGGCTCTGTTAGCATTCATGTGTCTTTAAGCCACGCCTCCCAATGAGGCTAGCGTCCAGAGATCGGTCAGCTCTGTTCTATCCCCACACTGCTCACAATGTTGTTGCTTCTGCTGTATTAATTCGGTGCCATATTATTTAATTAATTATTAATTAATAACTCGGATCCTGAAAGTTAGGTAGAACAAGTCGAGTGACAAGTTTCTGCTGTTTAGCTGTTTGTGCATTGTGTAAAGGTGTGCAAAGTTTGCCGGTGGGTGAGCAATAAGGACTGTGCTATAAGATGATGTCACCTTTCAACAGAAAAAAGGGCTGGATTTCACACAAGGTCTTTCAGGCAGCTGAGGAACGTGGTTTCTTCCTCTGGCATGTACTTTATTACTTTGCAGACTGTTTACATGCACAAATAGCTATGAACACATTAAAATGAAAGAGAAAATCAGAAAAGCATAATAGCTCCTCTTTAATAATTAGCATAAAAAAATATCATATGACAGTTCAGGTGGTATGAGTAGTGTGTCCACACCCTGTCCCAACCCCCCACCCTAACACAGCTCAAATTATTAATAATTATAATAATCAAAATCAGAATAAAGTATCTCTTCTTCTACATACAGACACAAATAAGGTATTGATTAAAGTTTCTGATATGCACTTTCAGCTGAATTTCCCCACTTCTTTTGATGGGCTATGAGTAAAAAGTAATTCATATTAAATCATACCATGCTTTTACTACCACTGGCCATAACTGCAGCTTCTAAGGGTTTATTCTCATTTTGACTTGTTTGCTGTTTTCCTTAAAAATATGGACGTTTTTAACCTGCTGACCTCCTGCCTAAAATGCTGTCTTTGCTTCACAGCTACACTCGTCCCCTCTCTCGGGGCAACAGAATCTTATGACATTCGAGCTTGAAGTTGGCAGGAGCGTCTGAATTGATGTGGTTACTGTAAAACACGGCCAGCTGTCAGCTCCTAGCAGAGCACAGCTCCTGAACCTGCTGGCCTCTATTTCAATGACCTAATGAAGCGTGGCCATCAGGCTTTAGCATAGGCTTGTGCTCACTTACGAAGAAAAGGTGTCAAACCAGGAGTGGAAAATTTGAGGTCTGCCTGTGTCCTGTCTCTTGTCATCTATAGAGCAGAAACCTGAAAAAAAACCTAAATACGTTTTTTACTATGCATTTTCTGCTTATTGAATGTGCTCTTTATTGAATCTCTATAAAATACATACTTCACCTAAAGTCAACAACACTTTTATGACCAATTTCATAATTGAACTTTACTGCCACATCAACAAGCGGTTTGTCAGGAATTGAAAAAATAGAACATACATCAAATTTCAAGGACAGGACAAACAAAAGAAAGATTAATTGAAAAGGATGGAAAGCTTGGAAAACAAATTTGTTTTCACTTTTTAATGAAGGACTCTTCTTTTAATTAAGGATTTTTTTTTGAGGAAGGATAATGAATTATAGTGTATAAACACTGTTAAAGTTTCAATAGGCAACACTCAGTCCCCAGTTCAGTCTATTACAGTACAGTCCATTTAAGAACGCTAAGCTGTATCAGCCCATGTATTCAGTCTACTATAGTTTAGTCCCATCCATTCACACTGAAGTTATTTCAGTGTTTCAGCTCTTAATGTACAATCTAACTATCCATAGATCTATATCCCTTGCAGTAGCGTTAGCAGGGCTCATGTAATTTAAGCTAACATTAATCTTACACTGATAAACCCCATCAAACAAATACTCAGCTATTAATTGCTTTTTTGTGATCATGATGCCATTTCAAGTTTTGCTAACCTATTCACTGACCAAATGAATGATATGTATATATACATTATCCAGACTCCTAGATAGATTTGGTATGGATCAACACCTCCAATCAAAATGACTTTTTCTTGATATCTTGTTTTGGAAGCAATAGCCGGCACTGACCAGTCATATACATCATGCTGCCAGAAATTCAATCATATGGCCATGGGACAACATCACTGGGCTCTGTGAATTCTATCTATACAGAGAAGCCAATCAGAACTGAGCTCATTTACATATATCATATATTTTGTTTTTAGGGAATAAACACACACCCAAACACACACACACACACGCACACACACACACACACACACACACACACACACATATATATATACATGGTGTCTGAAGTGGCAGTGCATGTAATGCTATTAGCTGTACCATCACATTTAATACATTAATGACAGAATAACATTACAATGCATGTTTAGGTAGAGTTTGTTTTCTCGCTTCTTCAGGACAGCAATCATTAACTTCATATTAGTGTGATTAGACGCTTCGACAGATTGCTGTCAGACGCGTCACATGCACTACAATTACATAATTGGGACAGGCACTAATAATCTATATAGAGAAAATTTGTGCTGTATATGCATCATACGTTATTAGTGATGCGCAATGGACAACATCATTGTTATCCAACGGTATATTCTTCTTCATCTTCTTCTCATTATTATTCTTTTTGCTGCACATTTTTTGTCCACTAACTAGTCCTGCAGTTCGAGATATTGAAACTTTTTCAACGTACGGTTTTCAGAAAACTTAAACTCATTAAAAATGAATGAGTTGGAAAGTATACGCCCATCTACTGTACTTCTGCTCGACCGACAGACACAGTTTCGAATACACATGTCAGGCCAGACCCCTGAGCGCGAATTCAATGTTGGTCTTACCCGCACTTGTTTGTTGTCTGTCTTCCCCCCCCACCCCATCACTCATTCCTACCCTAGAGCCCGTTTATTTTTGGCCTCACCCAAACCCTATTGTTTCCTTTGCCCCACAGCTACCAAACTGCATGTACTTACTCAGAACAGACCCTCAAGCTGTTATCCACAGACATACTGAACCACACTCCTCTATGTGTTGTTTATTCATCCCTTGATTCTCCCATACACTTCCATTCATTTTTAGCAACACATTTGCAACCGGCTAGCAACAAACATCAGCTGAGCAACCACTTTTCTAGTTCATATTGTTCTGTTAGGCACATATGAGTAAGTCAAAGGTGCCACTTTGTTCCCCCCAGCACTACTTACTGAAGTAAAGAAAGAGGAAGAAACTCATCAACGTGAACTATGCTATACTCGTTAACGCTAACAATGTCCATGAAGTTGTCCTGCTGCTCAGCATGTCATGAACTCAATGAGAGCACTCCATTTTTGTCTAGTCTGATCCTGGCCCCGCTCTCCACAGTCATTACTCTGTATGGACCAGGCTGTATTTTACCTCATTGAAAAGTGTTTTTATAATACGTTAATTTGAATAACCCTTCGGCCTGTTCCCGGCACACTACCACGCTCACACGCCGCACACGCTGGCTTGTCTGTTCCAGACAGGTGCTCCATTGTTTTTAAATCAACTGGCTCTCCAGAAAAAAAGTCTCCAGGCTTTTCTTTAGGACAGTGATAATATCCCTGTCTGGCGCTGTGGAGATATACTAGCAATGTTGCTATCTGTCACTGTCAGCCTGAAGACAGAGGAAATGAGGGAGGGAAATGGGCCAAAAAGGCTGAAGTGCGTGTGATTAAGAATAATGAGTGAAACGTTGAAGGAAAATCCTCCCCTAAATCATTCATAAACTGTGCTACAATTGCTGTCAACTTTCATATCAACAGTGCTACATTGACTCGTTCTTTGGGCTGGCACAACTAGCTAGCTGGAGCGTCGCTTTACTCTCTCGGGAAAGGTGGCGCTCTTCAAATAATGAAGAGAGATGCCTCCGACAGAGCTGAGACGCAATTGACTTAGCAACATAGCATAAATGGATTAAAGAGGAAGGTGACGTGTAGGTGAAAGTGATTTCCCAGGCTGAGGAGAGCAGCTTACAAAAAACCCACAGTGTCATATTGTTCCCATCACGCCAAACTTTGTCAAAAGCGCTTCAATAACACAATCTGAAATAACGTCCGCCGGCGCTGGGGAGCCATTCGCTCGCGGAACGTGGCTTCATTGCTTTTAATATAGCCTTTACATGCGGTAAGGCCATCTTAATAACATACAAATGGCAATAAAAAAGGGGATCATGATGTCCACAGGACTTCCACGACACTGACATCTCATTGCCAACAATTACGATTATGATTCAGACACATGCTCGAATCAATTTGCTTGCTGTTCACATGCTCTCGCATGTCAGTCCTACACAAGGGACGTGTCACAAGCACTTGGCATGAGATTGAAGGCGGAATTTTTATCATGAAATGGAAATGTTCTCCTCAGGAAGATACCCTTACCACGAAGGGCATTTTCACCCATAAAGACTTCAGATACAGTATATTAGCCGTGCTGTATGTGCTTACAGCAGCTGTGCTGTGTAATCGAATGGCTCTTGTAGGAATGAGATGCTGGGGTGAGACAATCGAACAATAAGAATGTCAGTGTTATTTCAGCCGTTTCAGTGATTTGGGATGAACACAATCACCGATCTGTCATTGGGAAGCAAGAAATAATCAACGTTAAGACCGACAAAAAAAAGAAAAGAAAAGAAAACAATGGAATCTCATTGAAGTGCCACGCAGTTTGCTTTGAAGTATCTTTGTCCTGGGGAAAAAAAATCCAGTTCAAGTCATCAGAATTCACAGATATTCCACGTTTCCACACATCTGCGCTCTGTTGCTGGCTCCTCCTGCCAAACCTGTCAACAGAGGAGTGTGTCAGAATGTCAGATGGTTTTTACACTGCATGTGCAGGACACTGTGTTTGTCAAATGGATCTCCTTCCTCGCTTACAGCTGTGATAGAGTCCACTTCTCTCCACTGCTCTCTTAGCGCCTCAGAGCCATCCATCACTATTCTGTCTATTATTTTTTTTTCCTCCCCCTTTTGGAAGGCCGGGGGAGGGAGTGGTGTGGGGCAGTGTGGGGTGCAAAGAGAACTTGTTGGAACTTGTTTGGAGACATTCTTTTTTTCCGGTGGTGAACTGAGGCTAAGATATTTTCTCAAAAGATTTTATGAGTAAATGATGTATGAATCAAAGAATGATTAACCCTTAGGATTCATATTAACTTCTTGGCTTGGATGAATGATATTGAACCTGTGCATTAAGTTGCACAAACAGGTCCATTGCAAAAAGCAAAGGGGTTCCTCTATGGAACTGCTCCAAAGAACCCTATTTTGGCACCTTTATTTGTATGAGGGTATTAGTAGTGGCAACAAAAGCATGGTGATTATGATTTGTATTTGATGAAACTGTATTTTATTCATCATATAGTCTTGTTTTGTAGAACAAACCCCTCCTTTTGCATTCTGTAGCATGCTTTTCATTTTAGCATCAAAACAAATTAAAGTCTTCAAATCAAATGTAAATGTAATAATTATGTAAATAAGCACGTCATTTTGTTATTACACTTAAATAGTATGGCAAGCATTGAATTCCAAGAGTTAAAGGTAGGGATGCAACAGTGTATCAACATAGTCGACTAAAATCAATGACCAAACTAATTTAGTAGTCAAATAGTTGGTGATGTCATTGCCTCCATTTCAAAAAACACCTGTAATTGCAGAGTTTAGTTGCCACAGAGCATTGCTAAATTCAAAAGTGATAGCTACATAAAAGTTGTTGGGTAAGCAAGTGATTCATAATCCAAACATTTCTTGATTATTTGTTTCAGTAATCAGTAGATTATTCAACTATCAAAATAGTCGCTCACAACTCAGTGATCCTAACTCAGTGAGTAAGTCTTTGGTGTGAATGGGGAAGAAGGCTATTCATTTATAAGGTGGATTCTAATTTTAAGAACTGCTGAAAATATGTTTAATTATTTTAAAGCAACAAAGAGTTTCAGATTAAAACTTTACAATATTATGTATAAATGTATATGTATATAAATAACAGATGTCTTTGTATCGTGTTGCAGAGATATCCACAAAGTTAGCATGCTAATCAGCTAGCCCTGGCCAGTCCTGTCTCATAATACCACTTTATATGCCTAGAGGTGATAGTGAGTCACTGTAGTGTGGAGTTGAATCAGCCCAAGATGAGAGGAAGAAGAAGTAGAACTGCCCTGATGACTTATTGTAATCAACCATGTTGAAGGTTCTACTCCTGGTTAGATCATTTAAGGACAAGCAGCCAATGACAAGAACAATAAACGTAACATTGTCTGACGCTCTCAGCGATGATTGGTGCAAAAGATGTGGAAGCAAAACAAGAGTTAACACTGGAGTCACTGGAGATGGATTGATTGTCTAAGTTGCACAACTGTTTAAGCACTGGCTCTATTGTCTAAAAAGTCCTTGGTGACATGGACATCCGTTCCATGACAATAGGTCCAGTAGAGCATTACTGGCCTCTCTCTGTTAGGATGGCTTTACCTCGCTTATTCCTTCTGCGTCTTTACCCTCCCAGCTTGATAGCAATGTGTGATGGGGGAGACCAAGCTAGCAAGGTGTCCGTGAGTAAATTGAGGAAAATCTAGGGTTTTTGAATTTGTATTGTAAAAGTTGATTCTCATATCTATCCTATGTCCAGGGGAAGGAAAGTCCTTTTTGACTGTATGCTAATGTAAATCTTATTTTAAGCCATTTCTGTTCAGCCCATTCGTCATGTAATGTTCACACCATGTAAAGAGCAGCTGGCATTTTAAAATGGTGTTAAAAAACATGTATATGTAAATGTATATGTTCGCCAGCGTCTGGAATGATTGGGAGCATCTTGCAGCAGACCATCAGAAGGCAAGAGAAAAAGGAAAGGGTCCACATGAAGCAGCACTCCACCGTCTAACACCCCAGCTGTCAGGGGAGCCTACGCAACTTCGACACTTCTTAAATGAGCAGTCAAGCAAAAACAACTGATACTGTACCTACTCCAACTCTCCCAGCACTCACTCCAACTGATATCGTATTCAAATGGAGAGAAGAAGCCATCGACTCCATTAAGTCCCTTGGGCAGCACATGTCTACAAGAAAGAAAAGTCAAGTGGCAAATTTGTCCGGATGCCAGCCCTGTCTTCCACCGTCCCCACAGGCATGCCTTATTAGCATCGGCTGAATTATTGCCTTACTGTGGCTTATAGCAAGAAGTTCTTATGGTGACAGATAGCCAAGGACAGATGAAACCACATTACTCTGGGATGGGAAGGGGATGGAAGTGTCCTGAAATCAGTTTATTTGGTGTTGCAGTATTTGAGATTTGAGAAATGCCACATGTATTGATATTGGTTAATCAAAAATGCAATTACTGCAATAACAGTGTGGCACCAACATGATTTTCCCCTGGTATTTCGAGGAAATGTCAACATGAACAGTTCCCAGTTTTTCTCTTTTTTTAGATTCTGAGAAAATCCTTCGGAAATATCACACTGGCATTCTCTAAATAATTAGGCTATTTTCTGAACAATGCATGCAAAATATAGCGCATGTCATTTTTTGTTATTCACTGCAAATCAAACAACGTAGCAGAAGCTTGTTGAGGTTTACTAGACTCATGGATCTAGTTCAGGGTGAAGGCACATGCATGCTGTTTACATCCCTTTTCAAATATGAAGTACTGCTTATTTACCTTTTTATTACAACACTGTTTCCAAAAAAAACCAATATAATTTAAACCCTATGTTTAATTGTAAATAGTACAAAGACATATTAAATGTTGAAACTAAGACCTTTTTAGTGTTTTTTGATGAATATATGACCATATTAAATTTGATACCAACAACACATTATAAAAAGTTGGGACAGGAGAAACAAAAGACTGGTAAAGTTGTCTAATGCTAAAAAACACCTGGTGAGGCATCTCACAACTAGGTTAAACTAGGTTAGCATCAAGTCAGTAACAAGATCCCAGAAAGGCGAAGTAAAGATGAGGAGATGTCACCACTCTGTGAGACTGCGTGGACAATTTATTCCTCAGTGTAAAATTTCATACATACTACAGTACATAATATCATCAAGAGATTCAGAGAATCCAGATAAATCTCTGTATAAACGGGACAAGACCCAAAACCAATACTGGATGCCTGTGATCTTCGTGCCCTCAGGCAGCACTGCATTAAAAACAGACACTATTCTGTAGTGGAAATCACTGCAAGAGCTCAGGAACATTTCCGAACACCATCGTCTGTGAACACAGTTTGTCGCCGCATCAATAATGCAAGTTAAAACTCCACCATGCAAAGAAGAAACCATATAAACAGATCTAGAAATGCTGCTTCAGCCTGTTTAAGATGGACTTAAGATGGATTTACAGTTTTTGGGAATCATGGACACTCTGTTCTCCAGGCTAAAGAGGAGAGGGGTCATTTGGTTTGTTGTTGGCACACAGCTCAAAAGCCAGCAATTAGTACACATGGCATGGGTGCCCTGAACGTTTGTAAAGGCACCATTAATGCTGAATGATTTATATGGTTTTTGAGCAACATATGCCGCCATCTGGATGACATCTTTTTCAGGGAAGACCTTACTTATTTCAGCAAGACAATGCCAAACCACAATCTGCATGTACAACAACAGCATGGCTACGAAGTAAAAAAGTCTGGGTTCTAAACTGATCACACCGAAAACATTTACTGCAATATGAAGAGAAACACACATCCCCACCACTGAGCAGCTATTATTTGGGTGGTGGATAATTTTGTCACTGCTTTGACACTGATAAGAGTTTTGTGCTGGTTTGAGTGGCTCAGACACAGCAATTTGGCTGGAGTTTTGAACACTGTGTCCACTCACTGCCCATCCTATTAGACACTCCTACCTTATTCATCCACCTTGTAGATGTAAAGTCAGAGACAATAGCTCGTCTGCTGCTGCAGAGTGTGTGTTGGTCATCCTCTAGTCCTTCATCAGTGGTCACAGGACGCTGCCTACAGGAGACTGCTGGTTGGATAGTTTTGGTTGGTGGACTACTCTCAGACCAGCAGTGACACTGAGGTGTTTAACTACTCCAGCAGCACTGCTGTGTCTGATCCACTCACATCAGCGCAACACACACTAAAACACTCAGCATAGTTCTTCTGAAGTTCACGGGGGTTGCGCAAAGCTGAAAGCGTCTTCATGAGTTTGTAAGTTTTCGTACTTTCTGCAGTTTCATTTTGCCTGTCGCATACATTCCACTACTGCAGATGACGCATGACACTTTATGGTAAGTTCATATCACAACTGTTCTAGCTATGGTGACATGTAAGTCAGAAAGTGGGACTGGAAAATTCAAATTGGCCAATAGGAAGCCAACTTCAGCCTTGTCTTCTTGTGAACTTAAATAAATGATATCATGTTTTGGTGGTTACTACTAATTAATAACACACATAATGTCTACATATGTGTGTATATATATATATATATACACTCTTAAAATATGAGCTCTAAAATGCAGTAATCCAGTCTTATGGTCGTAGTACACATAAAATACTTTAATGTACAGTGGATAGAACAGACTAAATGAGGACAAAATCTAAATGTTAATATCACATTCAAAACAATAATTACAGGTTTCATAGTAGAGGGTTATTGTTGACACATGCATATAAAACAAGGCAGTGCAATATAAATATCACTAGGCATATATCTAGAAATAAAGGCTTCTATGGGATGCTACAATAAAGCACATTCAGTTCATGTTAGAACTTAAAAAATATGTACGTGCAGGAACTGTGCTTACATGAAATTATAAGAACAGATGGGATTAAATGATTGAAAAGATAAGTTCAAGGTTGAAGGTTTAAGATTATTTACCTTTTTCTTTCCCTCTACATTCCTGACTAGACTACCACGCAGACATTTTCTGACCATTTCTGTAAACCAACTAAGAGTGAAAAATCATGAACACAGTTTGCAAAACTTACAAAAAAATTACATGATAGAATCATGCATATAGCGCCAGCTGTGGACCTTACTATACAGTTTGGTTTGTAAAGGTTTTTTTTTACAAAAGATTCTGTCGCAAAGCCTCTTAACAGAGCTTTGGTCCAGGCCATTGAACTAGCCAGAGGTGAAAGTGGCAATGAAAAACTCCCTAACATGTGGAAGAAACCTTGAGAGGAACAAAGTCTGAAGAAAAACTCTGAAGAGTAACCTGTGCTCTTCAACTGAATAAAAAGGTTGGATAGTCATAAAAGGGGCTGAATCTGCATTGAAGTTACTGTCAATCAGGACAGCAGCTCAGTAAGAGGGAAATCAGGATGGATTTAAGATAGATTAGAAGTTAGAAGAGGAAATGTAAGTAAATTAAGAAAAGTAGTGTAGGACTCTGGGGGTCCATTTGTGAGCTCCAGTGTTCACTGCAGAAACTTGAGTAATACTCTGTTTACACAGCTTTACCCTGCATTTAACTTGAATTTAAATCTGGACCATTTAAATCTAGGAGTAGTGTTAAAAACACGATTAATTTCGGCATCAGCTCAGACTTTGCATGAGGTTTCAGACGGAATAATGCATATTTATGTATTATGTCACACCCACAGACCCAAAAAAGAGGTCCTGCTCAATGCTTATATCTCAAATACAAAATCAACATTATACTGTCGAAAGGAGTAGATAGTAGACCATTCAGTAATGTCCTCAGACAGCATGCCACAGTTCTTTTGGAATATTTTTCAATGCACTTGCAATCATCAGATCCAACCACTCGGGGAAGGGGTCCGAAGCACAACCCACTCTACAACATGCTTTTTTCGGCACATTGCATGCAATTACACATTTCTATCAGAGAGGTCTCCAGATTCCCACATGTTACATAGCTTCACAGAGCTTTAACCAAATATCTTACCCTTTTTTACCACAAGGTACCCAGTGGTGGACAAAGTACACAAACCATGTAGTTGAGTTAAAGTAGAGATACCCGAGGTAAAATATTCCTCCAGTAAAAGTCCTCCCTTTAAACCTCCACTTGAGTAAAAGTACTAAAGTATTTACCTTCAAATGTACTTAAGTATGGAGAGTAAAAGCAGCATGATTTATTATGGCTCTAATGTTATCTTATCATTTCTGGAAGAAGACTCTTAATCAACTTATTTTTGGGGAAGAGACTCTAGTGTCTCTCTCAGTCCACCAGTCTTTAATAGAAGGTCATTAATTAGTCTGACACTGATGTCTATTCAAATGATCATAAAAACAAAACAGAACACCGAAGGAGAACAGTTTCCATTAGCTAGTAAAACTATAAAATAACTTTTTATCAAACAACAAGTTTCGGTTTAAGATTTATTTCCAACTAGGTTACCGGTTTGAGTTTAATAAAAACTTGCTTTAAACAGGTTCACAAATGAGTTTTCCTTTACTATATTGCATCTATACCTCTCCAAAAACAAATTTACTATAAAAGGAAATAGTGTTTGTATAAATGCAGAAAAAGACACTCGCCAGTCACAAGTGAATGTGTACATATGTCTATATTGTGGTCTATTTACCCACAAAGTCATATGTTGGTACTATTTTTGGTACTATTGGTACTTTTTTTGGTATCACCTTCTTTGAGGTTTCAAGCAAGCTGAGCTGATACCAAAAGATGACATAAAAAGACTAGTTGGAGACAACTTGATTGGATGCTAGCTACCAGGTTGGCATACCCTCTTGTGTTGCCTCTGAGCAAACAGATTTGTCACGTCGTCTGTTGTATTTCCCAAACTCTCCTGTTTTTTTAGCGGGCTTTTATCTTGCTGCCATCAGCGTCTCCTTCACGTCATGGTATCTGGGGTCCTGTTGTAAAACACTAGCTGTATATAGAATTGTGAACCCTAAAAGAAGTATTTGAATGCATGAATAAGTCTTTGCACAGCTAAAATGGTTCTCTGTAGCACCAAATAGTGCTACAGTGATAGTCATAGAACCTTTTTATACCATATAGAACCCTTTTTGGCTGTAGGCCAGAGAGTTTCACCTAGTGATGACTCTACCATCATGAATGGTGGCTGATTTAGAGTATATGGTGTGAGGCAGGTGTGAACAGGCTCTGTGCAGGTGTGCAGCAGGCCTATTGTTGTTAATAGGGCAGGGATACTGGTACTGCTTGAACCCTGGGTGGGCTCAAAAGTGGAGAAGCAGTGACTCAGGGATTCATGAACTCAAATCCCAGGGGGATTAACTCACGTATGAGGCTGGGATGCACTGTAGCACTTCCTTTCATTAGGCATGCTCTATAATAACCGCCTGAGAAAAGGTTTATATAAAAGTTCATTATTTCAGATTTGTACCATTCACAAATTATCTAATTACAATGTGTTGATGGATAAAGGTGTCAAAGCTGAACAAATGAACAAATTAAGTAACACATTTTAGCCTGTGTGAGCCTTTTTAAGGTACACGGTGGTTTATGTGCGAATAAAACATTCAGTGTTATTACATGAATAACAGAACCTACAAAAAAGAAAATGCAACAGATAAAAACTGTGAAATTAAACTGAACGGAATAATGCCCACATAATGATCTTATTAGGTCTTATCAAGCCAACAGCTATTGACTAAACAGTAGCTCATTACTCTCCACTAAGCAGTAAATGCAGTGAACTAAGCATTTTACAGAGATTCCTATCAGTCCAGCAACAGAAGATCACCAGTTAACTCTGTATAAAGCAATCTGACCCTCTATCCTGGGGGGCTTGTTTAAATACATGGTCTGCATGAACCTCTAGTCAATATATAACCTGGATCTTGGATGTTGTGTGGAAGCTTATGATGTAGCGTTGCATGCAAAAGTTTTAAATTTAAATAAATGACTGTGCAAAAGTTTTTTTCAATATGTTAAATTCATCTTTCATCTCATAAATAGATGAGAAATTGTGCAGTACTAGCAGAAAGTGCCATGTTTAACCTAGTCCCAGTAGAGCATGTTATATTCAGTTAGAGAATCAATAAAGCATGTCATTTGGATGGGGAAGTTCAAACGTTTCCTTAATAAAGTAACAACAAACAGTCTGTTAGTTAGCAGCTATTGAGTGATAAGGCTTAATAAGAGCGTCACAAGAGCATTATAATGTCCTCATATACTGAAGTGCTAACAAAAAACATGCTAACTGTACATGGATTACTAATTCTATTCAACATTTTATGCAGACTAAACCTCTACGGTGGCCGAGAAAGCCCAACGCACTGCAAGCTAAAAACGCGCTGCAAAGTCTCAAAACACAAGCATCAAAATGACACGACTTGCACAACATTAGCCAAACGCGGTGCAAGATCTGAAAACACAAGCATCAAAATGAGACCGCTTGCAAACCATTAACCGAACGCGCTGCAAAGTCTCAAACGCGCAGCAAACACTAAAAACACATGCAACTTCCAAAACACATGCAGAAAGCCTCAAAACACAACGGAAGTGTTTCCGAGGGACACTGAAAGTGGACGGACCCGGACCTGGACATAGAGCCGAGACAGCCCCAGTTCCAGCAAAAGTAAGTTTTATCTGTTTATTAATGAATATTCAGTCGGGTTATTATATATTATATATTATATAATATATAATATATTATATATTATATTATATATTACCATTAGCAATATTATTGTTCACGTGACTTCTCAATCTAGAAAAGTAGATATGATTAGTAGCAATATTGAAGTTGATGTATATCATCCCTGTCCAAAGGAAAAATCATCGTCATCTTCATTTGACCACAGCAAATGTCCTTTTCATTGTGTACTATTGTGTACATAACTACTTCAGAATTGCTTGGAATAAAATGTATTTATATTAACTTACAAACTTACATTAGTTATATATATACACTTATAGCTCATGTTTAGATGACTCTCCGGTTGAGTCATGCCAGATCGAGAGCTTGCTGTTCTAAGGACTATGTACGTTAATAATAAAATATTTAAATAATGAATTAATTTTTTTATTCTTTGGTTCACTCTGACTTTTATGCTAATAACCTAGTTTGTAATGACAAATGTTGTATTTAATTAGAAAAAAAAGCAAAATAGAACCATTTTCACTAGTGTTCTCTAGTGACTTTAGAACCAGAGTTCTAAGGTTGTAGCATGTGTAACAGTATCATATGCAACATATTTTACATCGTGTAGAAGAACTGTATAACTGTATAACCATGCAAAAGACATGTTCACGGTTCTACATATAACTACTGCCTTGAAGAAAGAACCCTTGAAGATCCACTGGAAGTACCAATAAATCACATCATGAACGCAAGTCTATTATACCGCACGTTTCCATTCAATTAGACCCGGCAGACTCGGTCTTTTTGGCTCATTTTCTATTTGAGTTTGTAAGGAAACATTCCAACAGTCCACTGGAACTCCTTTCTGCACTATTTCATTTTATTCCTTCTTTTCCTTTCCTTTCTTTTTTTTCCATTCAAGATGCAGGTTTTCCTGAATTTGATATTCATAATCAGTTGGGGGGCAGGGGAGTGGGGCTGAAATGGCCATCCGTTTTTCTAACAACACTCAATCTCTCACAACAATCTCTCCATTCTGTTTATTCTTTGTTCACATGAATTTCACATTACAGTAATTCACAGCTGAAAGTCAACAGACTGCATCCCAATGTCGGAGTGGGGGGAAAGATTTCATGGCAGAGCATCAGAAAATGTCTCTTTGTAGCAACATAATTTACATGTAGGAAACGCTGATGGTTCACAGTGCTGATATGCCACAGTCGTCAGCGCAGCTCTGTTAGACGTCTCCCCCTGACACCAGATAGCGGTGCATGACTGCACAGACACTTGATGGTAAAGTATGAATGTTCAATTAAGCATGCAGCAATAATGGCGCTTCCTCCACACTGTCAGGCCGCTGTAGGTGAAAATGTTTTCTTTGCAGACAGCTTGATGTGCAGCCCCTCACCAGCATATTTGAATCTGCTGAGATGGTATTCTCACCCTCCAAAAAATAAAACTTCATCTCTGTCTCAAACAATGTGTGAAATCTCCACTGAAATTAACCCATTACAATGAAGTAAGAAGTCCAGTATTAGAATGCATAGCTTTAGAAACCGGATGCACATAGATTTAAGCAGTGGCTTTACGGAGTTGTGTTTTACCGTGATTTCACTGTACTCCACCACCACATCCTGAGAGGACAGGCTTTTTGGTGTGATTTTAGAGATTTCACAGACGTTAAAGTGCGAGAAGAAGGGGAGACATCATTAAAGTATTTATGGAGATCTATATTTAATGATGCTGTATCAGTGTGGGGAAGAGTGAGAGCCATTAATGGCAAGATGAAACCATTACAACAACAAGCTTCTGAAAAATTGATCATGTTTTCTTGCTTAAATGTGACAAGAGTGTTAATTTCTGAAAGTAAAAGCTTACTATTTAATACGCGATAAATAAATAACCAAATAAACAACTCACTTTCTCCTACCAGAAAATGCTCTATTTTAATTAGACTTGGATTTTTCCAAGTATTATATTTTATAAGATTTAATTTGTCTAGAAATACAGGTTTGCTATTATAATATATATATATGTACTCTCTATATATCGGATTGCTTTTGCGTTAACTACAAGAACAAGATTTTTCTATAAAACAACAACTAAATATAATATAGGGTTTTTTTTCAGTATGTATTGTGTCCACTCTTTGCTCTTATTACAGCTTCCATTCTTTTCAAAAGGCTTGCTGTAAAGTTTTTTAAAGAAATTTTTCTACACCTACCAAGTTCTGTCTTAGAAATTAGCTGCATTTCCTGTAATTAATATCCAGAATGATTAACATTTCACAAGTTGGAATCAAATTTTGAAGTGGATAATTTAATCTGCATCTTAAATAATTTTAGATGTTCAATAAAAAACATTTCTAAAATAACTTTTGTGCTTAATTTAAAATATCTACATACACATTGTTGCAATGTGTTGCAATGTGTAGTTATTGTTGTATATAAAATTACAAAGATTAAAGATTTTACTGTTTGTGGTCATATGCACAGAGAAAATGATAGTTTCAGTTGCACTATAAATCAAATTCAGTGAAAAGTACAAAAATAGAAGAATAAAAAAATGTATATATAATTAACAAAAATATACAATATGTTATATATTGCTGCACTCAGAACAAAACCTTCCTGCAACTTTACAGGAGAAAGTAAAAAATATACTTCACATGCCAGTGTAATCAGACTTTTTTGGACCATACATCACGAAATTTACCCACAATGTAAAGTCCAACAGCCATTTCCAAATTATGTCAAAAACTGAAAATGGTTTTGTTCCAAGAATAATGATATACAACAGGTTAAGAACAAAATATATGAGTGGAACATGAGTGTAGACTCAAGTGACCTTAGAAAGCATACAATAAACAATTCCAAACTTTTGAATGGCAGTGTATGTAATATGTACAAAATAACTGTATTTACATACACTGAAGTAAAGATATTTTGTCACAAGGCTTTTTTTTATGACAGTAATAATGCACATAGTTAATCAAAAGTTAATTGGTATACTAATATTTGTTATTTTATATAGAATAATAACTTTAAATTACAAAATTTGTTCTTTAAAGATTTAAAAACTTTTAAAAAATTCTAATTCTAACAATGCTATTCAGCTCTCTTTGTCATTCTAGAATTATTTACAGATAAACCTCCAAACTTAAGTTGTGCAGCACTACCATATTTTAAAAAATGAAATCAGTTAGCCCTGATTAAGTTTTAAATTGTTGAAAATATTGATTTCAAACGTTAGAGCAGCGATTCCAATCTTTAGAATACTAGTGTACATACACTTGTATGCAAAGACATTAGCACTCCCAGTCACTCTGTATGCTTTGGTAATTTTATTAGTGATAAAAAGGTTTGCATGGATCACATTTAAATATGACAATTTTTCTACACATTTATTTGCTGAGTTTATCATATTGGAAAAAATATATACCTATAAAATGTGCCATAACTTTTGTACAGGCCATTTTTACCTCCCCATATAATATTCAGCAAATAAAAAGAAATTGTGCATTAAAATTTGTAGCGGTGTGTACTCTGTATGCTGAAAACTTGTTGAGCTTATTCAAATGTATTGCCTCAATAAAATTAAGTAAAGTTAAGTTAAGCTACTTACTGTAAGGTTAGGTGAGGTTAACTCAGACAGACCAATAAATAAATGGTGTCCACTGAACTGGCAGTACTCTACTTTTTCAAGTTTACTTTTGGAAGTTTTACGTTTTCCTCTTTTCCAAGCTTACTCTTGGATTAGTTAACTTGACTAAAATACTCTTCCTTGTGAAATGTATTGGCATCTAATAAAACAACTGCATTATAGGTGGATTGTTTCAAATTATATCAAAGAAATGGCTTAGATAAGACTAATCATTTTTGAGAACTTTAATAGCTTAATACATATTTGTCATTTTGTTGGCATGTATGGTGATTAAACTGGTACAACTGTATACAAAACACTGTCATAACAACGTACAATGCTTTGAAATTTCACATTTAGCATGAGAAATTTCACATTTAGCATATTACACAAAAATAACATTTTGCAAAGAGAATTCTATTAATAAATTAGGAAAATAAGTTAATTAACAGAAAGCAACAAAAACACTAAGAATGATGGGAAGCATTTTGAGACTATTCAGTTTGTAGGACTGATCCAAATGAACTGATCTTAACAAGATTCAAAAGTAAGACTGCAAGAGTAACTAAATGTGTTACTAGTAATACCAGTTCCACTTGTGGTGTATTTACATTGACATATTAAGGAATATTTACACTCTTTTACACACATCTAATGGACACTTAGCATGATGCAGTTTTAGTGATGCAGGTTTAAAATGCCACCAAGCAGTTTGGTATGGTCAGAAAGTCTTTCCTACTGTTGAAAAAGAGAGAAGATTGAGTGAAAAAAGAGTGAAGTAACGCTACACGGCTGGTTAAAGTGTGTTGCGATGTGAAACAACTATGTGCTTAATTCAGAAACGCTCCAAAAGTTCGCCCGCACTTTCTATACCAATTCTGGCCATTTCTTAAGCGAGAGAAAGGTATTCATTCTCACACTTCAGGCCTGTCTTTGAAAATCGAACGGTGAGATTCAAGAGGTGTAATGTTTCTCAATACTTTTCCACTCCACCGTCTCCAAGGTAGATTAATCATTGTGCCCCAAGATTATTCTTTGTAACTAATCACTTGGTTCACTGTGAGGAGCAAGCTCTAGTGCTTGTACTCTACAAAAGCGAAATAACCCCATACCAAGTTCCCACCAGGTGAGAAAATCTTTCTTTCAGAACTGATTGGATTCCATTCAATCCACAGAAAATATATTTATATATATAGATATAGATATATATATTTATATATAAAACCTTGACATTTTTAATTCAAGATGATACCCGTTCCGTAGCCTACAGTGAAAAAAGCCTTTCGCCCTCTGGTTCGTGTTTTTTCTCCATTGTGCGATTGCTGTCGCTCACGCCAACATGTTTTGCTCATTCGGTAACTCTTGGTTTCACATCTGCCAAGTAGCGCATGTTGTCAATGCACTCCCAATGACATCCCACTGTTCTGAGCGCTTGATTGACAGCTCAGGCAGCCAGCACGAGCAGGAAATCAATAACGCTGGACCCTCCAGACGCTACAGTGGTAGTCTTCAAGGAACTGGCCTGCTGGACACTCTGCCAATCACCGACCAGAAAATGTAAGGCTAGCCAGCCATGAACAAAAAAGATACCCAAAGGCAGCATGACGAGGCCAAGCTTTAAATGGATTTATACTTTTTTCAAAATTTCAATGGACAGCAGGAGAGAATGGATGGATGTTGGGGGGGAGAAGGAGGTGGGGGGCTTGAAATGCCGCTACTGTATATATTTCTTTATTCTCATTCATATGTAAAACTCTCAACTCTAGTGAATTAAGGGCTTTTGGGAGTGCATTACAAAATACAAAGTCTCCTCTGCGGTTAAAGCTTCACTTGACTGAGAAGAGCAAAATACAGAATGTCACTTTGTCACAGAAGCATATTTTTTAGGAGGGAGTTTTCATGCATAATTTAAATGTGAATGGTCGTGACAAAGTGTTGATTAAATTTGTTGGAAGCTTTGATTTGAACAGGATATGGGTTTATTCCATTGTTTGAAGGATATTTTAGGTGATCCAAGGTAGAATCCAGTTTTGTTTACAGTACTTTCAGGTAGTAGTTTAGTTGTAGTCCTTGTTTGTAATTCATAAAATTTGAAAATTCAGAATTTGATGGAAACATTTAATTTAACAGAATAAAGGTTTATGTTATTGCTCTAAATATATATGAGGTGATGTCAGATGGAAGTTAGGAGTTTTCAGCACATTTATTTATGGTACTTTTAAGCATGTAGTTCTTACTTTCACCTCACTAGTACACTATAACTTTGACCATTCATAACAAAGCATTCAATTTCAAAATTAAGTTTTATTTTGGAATCTTAATTTTAACCAATCCAAGCTATTGATCCAAGCTATAATTCAAAATGACTTTGTTAATGCTATGTTGTTTTAATTCATCATGAATTAAACATTTTATTTGTTGAGAAAAAATAACTTCAAGACAGTAAATTATGCAAATTAAGTTTTCAAAAGTTTTGGTGGCAGTATTAAAGGCATCTACTTGATTTTGAATCAGTAACAAAAATCAAAACAGAAAATTCACAAGAAAGTATTCAAAAAATGTTGGAAACTTTCATTTTTACACAAAAAGAATTTAGTAAGTGTTAAACATTTTAGGTGATCCAGGATGGCTTTGTTTACACTATTTTGGCCATGCAGTTCATCTTTGCTCTGAGGATGTATTGAGTTATGTGAGATGGAATCAACAGTGTTAAGCAGCTTTGTTTACAGTATTTCAGACATGTAGTTCTTGTTTTACTTCATTTTTCTATAGTTTTGTTGAAAGTATATATACATATGTTTCTTCTTTTAGTTAATATTTTTACTGCAATATTAATAATCACATTTGAACTTTTGTGAAAAAAGTATTATCTAAATGTGTTTCTTGAGTTTCTTGAAGAATACAGTCTGTAATTTAGGTGATCCAAGATAGAAGCCAATAGATGCCAACAGTGTTGTTGACAGTATAGAAGTTGTTTGTGTTTAATTTTATATTTTCAACTCAATAGCACAATTAAGGCTGTAACATTTGAGACAAAATATTAATTATATTTGATGAAAATGTTCATTTTAACAGAGCAAACTTTCACATAGCTGTCTGAGGCATATCATGCAAATGAGGTGACTGGAGATGGAACGCAGAGTTTTTGGCAGTTTTGTTGGCGTGTTTTATCTACTTTATGTAAGTGCAGCTTAAGCTGTTAAAGCATCTGCTGTCTTCTCAGGTTCTGTTTTACATCCCGACTGCGTGATCCCTAGAAAGGCCTTAATTTGAACAGCAATGTACTTAGCAATTACTTTTTTTTTACTTTATACAGAACATGATGGCTCAAACTTCAAAAATACAAGCTGATGTGAATTCACTCCCAGTACTCCAGATAGTTTCACTGCTAACAGAATTCCTCTGGATGTTAAAAACCTTTTGATGGCCCCCGCATAGACTTTGTCACACTACTTCACCGCTTTAGAAAGGTGACTGTTTTTATCTCTCTCATGTCCATCTATGTAGAAGCTCTAAATAGAAAATATTGATCATCTAGGATTTCCAAACTGGCTCTATACAAATCATATGGCTCTTGGTGCCAATAGCGCCTGACCATTGTTCATGTCAGTCTGAGAATTATTCATATATTCAATGTGCGACCTTCAGAATGTCTCAATAAAATCAGACTTTTCAGCACAACAGCATAATGCAGCAGCATGACACAAGTCAAAAGGATGTCTGAATTGCAAAGTCAATTACTCGCTCCCAGGTTGGGCTATATTTTAAGCTGTATTTAGATTTGCATATATTTAGATATGGAAATCATAGGTTGTTGCCTGTGGTGCATTTGTTTCACTGTAAAGATGCCCTTACTTGAAATGATTTGCCAGTGTTTTCCCCCCAATGCAACTCGAAGGGCAATTGACCTAACCACACTGTACCCACAGATGAGCTCTTTTGTAGATCCTGTTTGCAAATTTGGAGAGCTTTACAGAACATTGGCAAAATTCCCATTCAACCTAATGAGAAACTGTAGAGTATTCCGAGGGTGTTATTCCTTTCAAATGACATTTATTTTGTTGGTTAGGATGCTTAGGTGTAGCATCTTTGTCTGTAACAAACTAATGTTATCTACGCTTAGCATTTCCACTACTGTGCATTGTTAGTATTGCCATTATGCTATTAACCTTAGTATGATGTCAAATTTGTTGTTCTTATTAGCTACAAAACAGACCAGCTGGAAAACTGGGAATCTAATGTTATGCAGTCAACTCGAAAAACGGATTCCCATTAGCAGGTGAATACCCATATTTAACCAGTAACAACTCAAGTTAAAATCCCCACAGATGCCCTGTAAAATAGCTGTGCTTGAGTTTATATAGTCTCCAGATCCTGTGGCCCTGCACGCCAAGACATTTAATGCACATAAAATGCCTGTTTGTTTTGTTTTTTACTTCAGCTCTTCATCATATTTCCAGTCCTTTGAAAATGCATGCCTTATGTCAGTTCAACTTTATTGCCATTATACCAGTATCGGGTTGTACAGTATACCAAAACATTGTTAGGCTGCTTATCAAGTGCAGTGATTAAAAAGAATAGATAAATTGTAAGTAACAGTGCAAAGACAAAAGACGCATTACGATATGAGTATAAACAGTAAGACACGTGCAAAATGCACATGTGCAAGAGCAGTAACTGTACGTCAGTATGATAGAGTACTAGAACTGAGGTGCAAACAGACGTTAGCATATGCAGTAGGGTGAAATACAGCTTAGTGTAAGTGTACATGTAGGAAAGTACAGTGCAGTTAAGTATGTGGTTGTAAACAGTAGATGTATATATAGCAGCTCATTTTTCAGGTAAATGGCTAAAACAGTGTGCAGTACGGATGTTCAGTATATAGATTAAATAAAGTACACAGCTGATGTTCAAGTATAGGTGTAGTTAAAGTGTAAGTGCATATAGTCCCGTGGGCTAGTGGAGCCCAGTGTGTAGTAGTAGAACCGCTTTAGTGGTTGACCAATCAGAACTGAGGAGGCAAGCAGACCAATGTCAGAGCACTCTGGACTCACCGGGAGGCGGGGCTTAAAGATGCAGAAACTGTAACAGAGCGTTTCAGACAGTGGCTGCGTACAGATGTACAGTATGAGAAAAACATTGTGTTTTTGGAACTTTGAAGCATGTAAATGTGTTCTAGTAGACTCCACTGAAAAGTGTGCCAACAACCTGAAAACTATACCACACTGGACCCCAGACATTGCAAAATGACAAATTCCCCTTTTTGGATGATTAGAGTAACATAACACGTAGACTCAAACTGCATATCCTCAAACTATCAACTGCAAAACACTTTCAGAGCAGCTCAGCAGCTCCAACAGGAAGCTGGAGGAGGTACTCAGATTAGCTGGTATACTGGTGGAGAGAGAGGAACTCTGCCATACTTACTACTCTGCAAGGGCATGGGGTGAAAAAAGAAGCACCTTAGCTGGGCGAGCTCCTCAAGAGACTTAAAGAATGAAAAACGCAACCTTTTCTGCTGCATCTGGAGTCATGCGAAATTCTAATGAAGCGCTGCTGTCACTGAGACTCTGGCAAACCAAAGCCCAAGCCAAGTCAAGCGCCTAGCATCTGAGAGGTCGTGAGTCTTCTCTGTCCGTTTTGAACCCTGCGTTGCAGCGTGTGTGTTGGAAGTGTATTTACTGTTGGAAGAGCAGCTTGACATTCTGTGAGCAGCCACTCGCTGTGACCTTGCTGGCAGGCTTTGGCACACTCACACACATTTGAACATTTTTCAAATATTGTCGCCCTGGGCCTTCTGCCTAGCACCTGCCTTTTTTTTAACGTCTGCTCTGACACTGGGAAAAAAAGGGAAAAGGAACGTCACATTTCCATGGTTACTGGATGGAATTAAAAATGCATCAAAACTTGGAGAAAATGGCAGAGAGACATGTGCCGAGACAGCAGCAAGTGGGTACAGCACCACCAGGGGCTGACAGATGTGTGTGAGTGCTGCATAGCATCGATGAGCGAGCCCTGCATTTGCGCCCAGGCGCTAGCGCAGTCAAAATAATCAAATGCTCCGGCGTCAATTTACAGCAAACAACTGGCGATAGCGTCTTCTCCTCTGCTGGCTTTTTACTTTTACGTCTCGCCCGCCAAAACCACCTCCCCCCCACCCCTCCATTTCTCTGGCTGCCACCAAGCCCACTTTGCTGTAGAGAGGAATACATTAGTGTGCCCTCTCCCTAGCATTTTTATGGCTTAGATGGATGTTTGTGAAATGGAATGGAAAAATAGTCTTACAGTCTTATCCCCCCCCGCCACCGTCCCCACCACCACTGCCACCACCCCCCTTCTTGGCCCTGCATTCTGCAGATTAAGGATAACCCAAACAGGATATGAAATTCTACTGGAGTACGCCTCCAGCAACAGATTGTCCTTGCGTGTGGTAATGGTATCTACCCACAGGCAGATCACCTGGGCTTTTAGGTGAGCGGGAGTACATTGGGTTGAAGGTAGAACAAGGCGAGGGCACACTAGTTCAGACCAGAGGGCGCCCGGCCACAATTTACACCGGGGCACGCAGGGGCCCTAGTGTCATTCTGTTACAATCAAAGTCGATAATATAGTCCTTTATTCCTCTGCTCGAAAGGTGACTGGCTGAATTGTCAATTTCAGTCCATCAACCTCCCTCCAAGCTGGGGTTATGACTTCATCCACATAAGCCAAGGCTCTTGGTGATCTTTGTCATGATTAGAAGTCACTCACGCTAATGTTTAGCTGATTTGATATACCAAAGGTGCTCGAGCAGAGAAGACTAACTGGTTGTTTTCGCTAAAGCAAAAGCGCTTGATGTCAAAACCATTAAGAAAAGTGGTGAAAAGTTCAAGAATAATTATTTGAAACAGCTGACTGTCAAAACTATATATTCTAAACTTTCAATCATTGCCACATTTGTGCTTGATTGTCTTGTTTTGTGAAAAGCAGAAATGTCCTTTTTTTTCACATATTTATGTCATTTCCTGCTGTCAAAACAAACAAAAAAGGGCTCGAAACTGTTACAGAAACATAAATCTAATAACAAAGTCATTCAGTATGTAACTACATAATTGCATTTAATTTGCATAACAAAACAGAGGTCAACAAATTTTACTTTCAGGTTGAACAGTTCTTTCAGGAAGCCATTTGTGTGTACAATAATTATTACATATATTTAGTATAATTCACAGTAAATATTAACTCTCTCTGTGGTATATATTCCTTGAAACACTATTTGTTTAGTTAAACAACAAAGAAAAATATGTTCTGCCAAAAGTATAAACGTCTAATTAATAGCCCATGTGTTTGTAAGTAGAAGAGGAGATATTTGATTATGATTTGAAACTATAGACTTATTCCTGTGTGGCTTTTCCATTTTTGTAATTTCTCACATTTGTGGCATTTGGCAAATGCTGTCACGCAGAAAGACTTTGAAAAATAGAATTTGCATTCACACATGTGAAGGTAGTGTTAGGAGACTCACCCAAGGACTCTTATTAGCATAGCGTAGAGTGCTTACAAAGGCAGGGAGCTCGAACCCCAGTCTGCAGCATGGTTGAGGTGTTACCCATTCTATATACCAAGCATATTGCTCTTACAAAACAAAACCTCCAAAATGCCAAGTTCCCAGGAGAAGGAAAAAACATACTTTACATTTAATCTAAGTCAGTGGAATCAGACTTTTTCCAAGTAATTTTATGCTGATTCTTTGGTATCATTAATCATGAAATTCAAATACAATACAAAGGTGTTTTGAAAAAATGCCAAAAACCAAAAAACAACACAAAAGGTGAAATACAAGGTTTTGTAGCCACATTCTTGACCTCAAAACAAACAGAAAGCAGCTGGAAGTTACTGACTAAAACCTGTCGGTACAGCAGAATATAAACCGACTGTAGCTGTAGCCTACAGTATCAATCAATCAATCTATCAATGTATCTGTATTTGTCTAATTAAGTAATGCAATGACGTAGATTTCATTTTAACTTTAGGGGTGCTGTAAAGCTCATACGTGACTGACCCATCATATTTCCGAAGCTGAGGCTTTCTTTTCTTCATTGCCATTTCTACATGTAGATCTCTGATCTCTCTAGCACGGATAAAAGTGGCTGTTAGAGGACAGAGAGAAAGTGCAATGACAAGCCTAGTACGCCACTTTATCTACTTAAACACATCAAACACCTTTAGAATGAGACTCAACCAGACATATGTCAGCAATATCAACCAGGCATTGAACAATGGAGCTCAAAACCAGACACCTAGAAACCCTAGCTCTTTTTCTAGGTTCTTTTTCTAGGTCATGTAGTAGATGGTAATGTAGCAATATCTTACGTTATCATATATACTTAGAGTACCAGGCAAACATCTAGACATGGCTACTCATAGAAGGTTTCCTTAGTTCTGGCTTAATGCTTTGCTTTAGAATAAAAGTGAAGACATCAAACATATAATATTGTGATACATCAAGAGTATATGTGGTATATCAGGATATGTATTGTTTTGGACATCTCATCAGCTGGAACTGTTAAGTGTAAGCCTGTAGAGTCTTTAAGATAACCAAAAACATCCATTTAGTTGGGTGCGTCTAAACCTTCGACAGGTACTGTATATTGGACATACTGTATAATGTAATTGTGAAATGGAAGCATCTAGGAGCAACAGTAGCTTAGCCATGAAGCAGTAGATCATGCAAACGTACAAAGCTGGGCAGATGAGTGCTGAACCAAGAAGGGAGTAAAAATCATTACTATACATGGCTCACTACAGAGTTCCAAACTGCCTCTGGAAGCAACATCATCTCGAGAACTTTGCATCAGGATCTTCATGAAATGGGTTTCCATGGCCAAGCAGCCACACAAAAGCATAAGACCACTATTTGCAATGACAAGTGTCAGCCGGGGCTAGCCGGCACTAGACTGAAAAGTTTGGTGAGATTTTTTATTTCCTAGTTCCAGTGAATGCTAATGTTACTGCTACAGCAAATAAAGAGATTTCATACAATTATTTGCTTTTTTTGTGGTAGCAGTTTGGAGGGGTCCTTTCCTCTTCCAGCATGACTGTGCAGCTGTCCACAGAGTGAGGTTCACAAAGACATGGCCTGACAAGTTTTTGTTGTGGGAAACTCCAGTGGACTGCAAATATCCCTGACCTCAATCCCACTGAAAACCTCTGAGATGAACTGGAATGCTGATTATGAGCCAGGCCTTCTCATCCTGATGTTCACTGCCTGATCTCACAAATGCAACATAAATTGATTGAATGGACACATATCCCCACAAACATACTCCAAAACCTTGGGGAAAAATTTCCCAGAAGAGTAGAAAATGTTATAGCTGCAACTTGTGGGGCTGATCGGGTTGGAATCCTTATTAATCTCCATGGTTTTGGAATGGAATGGGATGTCCACCAATGGACCGATGTCCACATACTTTTGACCATACAACCAAAAGCAAACGTAACACACTGTTAGAAAGCAAAGATGTCAGCGAATTGACAGCGAATTACGGCGGGGTCAGGGGATTCATCCCCTTCCAAATATTAGACTTCTAAGTGTTGTCAGATTTAGTGTATGCTTCATACCATGCAATTTAAGCCTGTTATTCAGTACAAATTATTAATAATTTCGACTTTCCAATCTTTATGGACGGTACTGTGACCAGTGGAAAAAATGCAGTCTAAACTTGTTACCCCTTGCTGAAAAGGTCACACATCAACAAGTCAAATGAAGATAAATTATAGACAAAATTGGACTGTGCTGTTGCCGCCACTGACCTGTCAACAAATATTCCCATCCAAGAAATTCCATCTCTTAATAAATGATCATGTAGTTTCATGCTGTTACTGTCAGCAATCTGTTAAACTCAGCACTTTGACTTGATCCATGTTTAAGTTACATAAAACATGACAAATTTCAAATACCTTTGTTAGTTATATGGTCATAAGAGCATGGGATTTCTCTGTGAAAGAACTTTAGAGAGGAGGCCCACTTTTTTCTTGGCTGTAGATGGTCGGAGCCGCGATGCTGACAAGCTAGAGAGCCACGGTGCCGCCATGCTGACAGGCTGTTTGAGCCTGGGGATGGCTCTGTTCCTCCACGGTCCTCTGCCTTGCACAGTCCAGGACACGCGGGTCAAAGGTTGCTGAGAAAAAAGCCCTTAACCGCTTGTTGTTCCTTCCTGTCGGCACTTGACCAGCATCTGCTGAGAGACAAATGAAGCTGTTGTGTGAAACAGAGAAGGGGGAAAAAATGGCAGTTTACAATGTAGCTCTGTTTTTTGTAGAGGGTTTAAGTTACAGCTGGAGGACACTTAGGACTGCCAGCCACACCGAATCTCACAAAAACTAATATTTGCCCTGTCGTTTCCTGCCCACGATTACCAGTGAGGCCTCTGCAAACCAAGCTAAGCCAGCTTTGAGATGATCTGTGCCGGACGCCGGCCATGCAGAGTTTACAGCTCGAGTTTAGGCCTGGCTTTGATGGATGGGTTCAGTATAATCCATATTACAATATGTGGGTATGTGCTGACACTGTACAACTGGATGAATAGGATTCTGATCCATAGAAAGAGTGAAGGTTTGGAAATTTTGTGGTCTGCACAGTGCAGCCTGACCTTTGGAGGACAAATCCTGACAATGTTAAAAAAGTTCTCCAGACTTATCAGCATCCTGATAAAGCGCTGATAATGTCTCTTTAAATGTACCATAATAAAACAGCACGGAAACATAAACCTCTATTCTGAAAAACAAAACATATAGATGCATATATAGAAGCAAAGGGGGAATAGTAATTTACTTAATGCAGATCTATGCCTGATTAAGTGTGGCCATATACCTTAATGTTATGTTTATGTGTAATTATGTTTGTTTTGTTAAAATGATTGTCTATTCCATTTTGTTATCAACACTACCGAAATTTTACCAGATGTTTTGGTGGTGACAATTTTTGCTCATTTTGAGCAACTTAAAAAACACTTCACTAGCAAACACACATTTGAACAGTTGCACAAAAAAATCATAATGAATTTTACAGAATTTCAAAGAATTTTATTAAAACACACAAAAAATACCAAATAGTTGAAAATTGTCGTATGTATTGGGCTTTTTAACTTAGCTTTTTACTTCACTACATTTAAAAGACAAATATCCAAATATACTAATAGTTAGCTAAACAAAATGCAGAGTTAACATTACTAAATAAAGTATTTTAGAAATAGAATACTCCCTTTTCCTGATGGTGTGCACCTCCCATGAACCTCGTGCAATCACCATGGCCATACCTCACAAGCTACCTGAGGTTTGCACCAACCAGTATGATAATTCACAGCAAGAGAATTACAACCACTCTGCCAAGATGTGAAATATACTTTGTTGTATTTCTAAATTATAAATTACAATTATTTTATAACTATATAAATATAACAGCATGTCACATGAAACAACAATGTTGGTGCTTGCTTTCCTGTAAAAAATGTTATTTGTCTGTTCTATGTTCTTTTTTATTATTATTTTTATACATAAAAAATTAATATATAAATATAAATATATAAATACAAAAAAGTCTGAATTATTTTGGTATAAATATCCACAAGGACAAAAGACAAAACTGGAGCAGTCCAAGCAGTCCTTTTCTGATAAGTACTGACTGTTTCAGATGTCCTAAAAAGATGTTGTCACCACAGACAGTGGACTGTATTTCAGAAAAGCTCAGATTTGAGTCATTTTGTCAGTGGTGTTACTTTACTGTCGTTGTGCTTTTGCCTGGATTTGGAAAGGACATTTCATAAAGAAAGCATGTCCCTGCATTAAAAATGCACTAGCACAGCATTATAAGAGCGACTGACAGATGATGTCATATGCTTGCTCTAGTAATAAGACCAATTTCTTGAAAAAGAAGAACTCTCCTGGTCGCTTTCCTAATAACACAGTTATTACAATCCACATGCTTAGGCCGGCAGTTATATTCTGCGTGTGGGTTGTAACCTGTCCCATTACCATGGACGTCTTTTTAAACCAGTGTTACATCTCGGAGCTGTACTCTTTCGCTGGTTTGATCTTTCCTTGGGATAGCGTTTCAAGCCTTCTGCCCTGTCTCTTTGTTTATTTGTTTTAATAATGCTGCCCCCTGTAAAAGAGCGTTGAAATCAAAGAGGAGGCTTGTGAAGGTGGAGGTGATTCTCCAGTGCCCTACACACCGCACATGGTTAATAGATGGATATAATAAGGCTGACTTCTTTGAAGATACTTCCACTGCGAAAGCCTCGAGGGAAAAGACCTCTGCTGCACAGGCACAAGTGATGTAATTCAATTGAAATAGTTCACTTGCTCCAGCCACTCTGTGCTATGGGAGGCAAGGCTAATTCATCTCTGCTAAGAAAAATTGAAAAAGGCCTCAGTTTGACTAGTCTTGATTGTATTGATTTTTAAAAGCATTTTGTTTATATATATATAGAGAGAGAGAGAGGGAGAGAGATTGTATTGCTCATTAAGGCATAATGTCTCTAAGAGAAATCATAACTGTGAATGCTCATGTATTAAAGGGTCCATATCATATAATGATTTTAAACTGAAATTGGAATAACATAAATGCAATATATGTAGGTTTCTACATCCACTGAGACTCTAAACCTAAAGTGCCAGTGTACTGAATTTAGAAAACCACAGATTTTAGTCTTTTGAGTCAATGGCATGAATGGTACATTCAGTATATCGCTGCTGTCAGAACAAGCTTTTTGAAGTCATTTTTAGTCATTTCATTTGGTCCATTCATCATCAAATTTACACACAACGTAAAGGGCAACATGCACTTTCAAATTACGTCAAAACCTGAAAAACGACAAAATGGAGATGGAGGTTTTGTTCTGACAGCAGCAATAAAGGACTTGAATTACAAATCATTATTCATACCCTGTTTGCCACCGCAATAGTAGCAGGACCTGTATAAGCCACTTGATTAAACAAGTGTCTTATTAAACAAATGTTTTATTCATTCACTTAATACATTCATCAATGTATTAATAAACTTTTAAATCATTGATCATTTTATGGGACTTATTTTAGATTAGAGTTTTTCTCAGCCCTGGTACTGGAGGTCCACTGCCCTGCATGTTTTAGTGCTTTGCCTGCTCCCAGCTCCACACCTGATCCAACTAATCAGCTCCTTAACAGCCCATCATTGATTAAAGTGGGTGTGGTAAAACAGGAAACGCATTAAAATGTGCAGGACAATGGGCCTCCAGCGCCAGGGTTAACAAGCACCACTATAGTTTTAGTACTATGAGGAGTAGTGGCTATAGAGCATGTTAACATCTTTCTATTTTAAATAAATACAATCAAATAAAATATGTTACTCTGTAACTCTGTTATCAGATTAACTACAACACCATTGGCTTTCTGTGTGTAATGTTGTGATTCTCAGATGAGCTGCTAGTGAGCAATAAGGTGCGAATGGAGAAGGCTGAGAATGCCCTGCTGCAGAAACAATTCACACCTCTCCACAAGGATGTGTCAAAAGAAAACGGACAGCATACCTGCAGCTTTCATCAGATCAAAAAACCATGTCGTAATATAAAATAGCATTTAAAAACAATATATACTCGTTCATTGCTCTACACTCACTGAACACTTGATTAGGTACATCTACCTTGTGTCTGCGCTCACTGTTCATTTTATCAGTCCCACGTACCATATAGGAGCCCTTACGTAGGTCCATTACAAATGGTAGTCCATCTGTTTCTTCCTTCCTTGTTAGCCCCCTTTTCACCCTCTTTTTTCAATGGTCAGGACCCCCACAGGGCCACCGCACAGCAGCTATTATTTGGGTGATGGATCATTCTTGTGAGTATTGCGGTGGTGTGAGTGGATCAGACACAGCTGTGCTGCTGGAGTGTTTAAACGCCTCACTCTCAATGCTGGACTGAGAATCGTCCACCAACAGTGTCCTGTGGCCAGCGTCCTGTGACCACTGATGAAGGACTAGAGGTTGACCAACACAAACTACGCAGCAACAGATGAGCTATCATCTCTGACTTTACATCTACAAGGTAGACCAGCAGGGTAGGAGTGTCTAACAGAGTGGACACAGTGTTTAAACACTCCAGCAGCACGCTGTGTCTGATCCACTCACACCAGCACAACACACACTAACACACCACCACCACGTCAGTGTCACTGCAGTGCTGAGAATGATCCACCACCCACATAATACCTGCTCTGTGGTGGTCCTGTGGGCGCCCTGGCTATTGAAGCACAGGGTAAAAAGGGAGCTACAAATTATGCAGAGAAACAGATGGACTACAGTCTGTAACTGTAGAACAAGAAAGTGCACCTATATGGTAAGTGGGGCTGATTAAATGGTGGATAAATGCAAGATAAATGTAGGTGTATCTATGGTAAATCATGCATATTTCCATCAAAAAATTCCTCCAAAACAGGTGGAAACCGTATTTTAATAACTGTGAACAGGGGCTGGAGAAATGATCTTATTATCTTGACTATAAACTTGGCAGTTAAGCTTAATGCAGACATTTGTAGCCTGTATAGTGTCCACACAGCTCAATACCTCAATGCCACCTCAATACCACCTTTACCACAGCTGCACTGTAGATCAACCCTGACTACAGCTGGACAACTAGAAGCCTGTTTACAATTGGCCAGAAGCGCTGCATGGTAAATAACAAAAAGACATGCAGGCTGAATGTTTATAGTAATAAGAAAAAAAACCCTATACATCATATTATAATTATTGTCTCACTGTGACACCATAATGAAACCACAAAGTGTTTAATCTCTGTAGGAAGTGTGTAACTGTTGAAAAAGACGCCTCGGCATTGTTTATCTTGTCATGTTACTGGAGCCATTTCCTCATGTTAAAGTCTCTGAGAAAAAACACATAATTAATTTGTTTACACTCCCTCCCACCGCCGCATGATCCCAGTAACATTATGTGCTTTTGTCCAGGGAATGCTCTGGCATTATAAAAACGTCACATGTATATATCTGTGGCTGTCTGCCTGCAGTGCTGATGTTTGGTCCCTGATGGCCCACCCTGCGCACACTTCTTTTTTTCTGCACGGGATCCATATCAAAACCTCCGCATCCTGCTTCCCAGAGAGCCGGGGCCTTTCTTATTTCCTCCCGCGGCAAGCGCGGTGGCGTTGGCAGGGCCAGGGAAACAATAGCTGCGAATGTTTGGTTGAGATTTGCACAGAGGTGAGCAGCAGTCTGACAGCCAAGCCCACAGATGAGAGTGTTTAATGGAAGGCTCCGGGGAATCGCAGCACCAAGGGAGGAGACAGCGGGGGCTGAGGGTGCGCTCACTCGCTTTGGTTGTTACGCCAACCTGCCAAGGGATATCTCCATCACAAAGCCAGGACTGCTTATGGAGGCTGTTTTGCTGCAGGTGGATGGCGCTACACAGAATGCTTATTAACAAAAAAGGTTCTCATTTTACAACAATATTAAGAAGACGGAAGATTGTTTTTGGTCATATCCCATACTGGGAGCGCTGCTCCTATATCTAGAGCTAGCTGAAGAAGCATCTTTTTGCGTTTCTGACCAAATATGTATGTTACAACCACAAGGTAAATGTAGTACTGTGCAAATGTCAAAGACCATCCACCATATGATCACCCCTTATCACCAATTCACAATTAGCCAGCTCTAAATATAAAGCATTTAGGCAGTTTGTGATGGGCATTGTTATTAGTCAGCCTCTAGTATTACGACACACCAGCTGTTAAGATGGGAGGGACATGTCACAAATCCTGCTTAGGACGCCCAAACTACCTACTATGGGTCTGAAAGGCACTGGTGTACCTATGACAATGGACTGGCCACCCCAGAGCCCAAACCTCAGCATTACTGAAAGTGTTTGGGATTACTTGTGCCATCACAAGAAGAAAATACAACCAACTTCTAAGACTGAACTGTGGAGGTATAGAGAATTATTGATGCAAAATTAAAACAACTGAAAGTAAGTCTCCTGAAAAGAATGGAGGCTATAATAAAGGCAAGGGTGGACACACTAAAGACTGAAAAATAAATATGTTACATTTGGTTGTTCAGGCTTTTGTGCAGTGTCCTGCAAAATATACATTTCTTCCGTTTTCCTGGTGCTGAAAAATCAATAACTTCTTCCTAATGGCCATTTTGACAGGCAATTAAATATATGAAGGGTGCTCTCTGCACAGTTCACAGCGAATCAAAGCCCCTAAATGGTTCTTGGCTTTAAATAGTATTGAAAGTTTACAGCACATGACATTTAAAGCTTAGAAAGGCTCTTCGCACACTTCACACATCTCATTTACAAAGAACCTTATATAAAGAACTGCCCATTGAAAGGTTCTTGAGGGAACCAGCAGTGGTTCTTCTATGACAAGACTGCCCAGATTGTAACCCGTGGGCCAAAGTCAACTTGAGAAGATGTTTGATTTTTCCTGTCAGAAGGTTACACCCCTTTAGTGACCCCACCTTCTCAACCAAACATATGCTTATACTATGTGTATGTGTATAATGGGTAATGTTGTCAAATCAGTCTTCTTTATTTATCCATCTCCGCATATTGCTTTGTCTTTCTGGCCCTTGGCCCACAAGTCTAGGCATCCCTGCTCTATGGCATCACTATGAAGGATTGTTTTTCATCATCAGTAATGCAGATAAGAGCTGTGAGCCTTACCTACAATCCCAGAAAGTTTTACGCTAAGATCATCTCAACATCCCTTAACTGATTGTCGTAATCCTCACAATCAAGACGACGTCTTTGCCGGACATTCGATCCCCTAAATCAATAGGTTAATCAGTCAACTTTTTGGGCAGGCTCATCTCACTGCTATGATTACTGCAGCTAATAATCAGTTGAATATTACTACATTAGCATGTTAACATCAATCTCTGTGAGTTGTCGCCCGGCAGGAGGGAATTCCATTTCTTTGGCCAGCAGCATTTGTTGATTTCACTCCCGGTTTCCTGTTTGAGGCTTCCTCCGTCAGACTGATGGGAAATGATGTCTTCTCGGCGGGGGACGGAAGCTCCTCCTGCCTGTGCGCTATCCATCATGAGCGTGACTCTGGACGTTAACTTTTTTATCAATCGCTCTGTCTCCAGCATGTCTGCTGTCCGCAGTCTTCCAGCTGCCCTTTTTATTTAGCAGCTCTTAGCCCAACCTCACTGTGGTAATGGAGAAGCAGTGAGCAGCGAGAAAAAAAAAGAAAAGAAATATTAATGCAACCGCAGGAGATGAAAGTGGTAATTTGTCATACATCTGTGATGTATAATCATTAGATAGTAGTGGCCACTCCTTGGCATTTGTCTGTACTAGGCTTTAATCCACATGAAAGACCTTTTTTCCCCCCCTGTCATCTGTGTCGCAAACAGACAGAGTGGAAGCTGAGACTGTACATTTTCCATTGTTTCTTAAAACACATCAGTTACAGTGGATATGGTAAGTTTCATCCGACCAAGTTACACTTCCTTACTGAATGATGCGCTTGCCGCTTGTTTCCATGTACAGCTAACAGACGACACCTTTAAATCAGCTTTCGTCCATCTGCTGGATTTCTAACTTCTGCTCGTTTCATTACAAACCTGTGATTTGTTAGCGGCTGGTTTTTATTAGTCGTGAGGACCGGTCTTCATGGCTTGGCTGCTTGTGGGCCACCTGTCCCCTCTCTGTCTCCCTTAAAAATGAAGGAATTTGAATGCGAAGGCAGCCTTAGGGCCATCAGCAACAGGATTAATATTTATGTATCAGCCCCTTGGGTGCCATAACGGCTAATACATTTGCCATTTATCACATCCTTTGGGGAACATTCTGTTTGGGCCTTAATTACAGAGCATTAAAATTGCTCTTATTGTCAAGTCGCACACTGAATGAAGAATTTTGAAAGTTTTAGGGGGTTCTTTGGGGACATTCCTGCTTGCTTTTGATACCAAAAAAACTAGTCAATATACAATATTTAGAAGATAGTTTGAAATGTTTAAATATATAACTGTACAGAATAACACACAATCAGTGTCCGATCAGTTTCAATAAAATAAAACCATTAAAACAACTACTGCACAACTGTACAACTTAAGATGTAAGTTTTAAACAGTACAGCTGTAATCTGTAAGTAAAAATGACTGAGATAACTGTATAACATCAAGAATTAAGCCTTAATCAATAAATATTCAAAATTCATCATATTTCAAAAGTGATTAAATCTCAAGGCAGTTAGCTTGATTATGGTATTTATTACACAATTATGATAACAATTAATACATAATCTAGCATATAATCTATAATTTAATAACTTACTTTTCACCGTTTATTTTAAATATTGAGTAAAATATTCCAATCTGTCACAATATACTTTTATAAAGAGTTTATTAAATATAAATCTACACTGTTCAAGTAATTCCAAACTTATTCTGTGAACAGTAGTATTTATACATTATACTGAGACTCTAAATTGCCACTGGAGGAAAAAATATTTGCAACAATATAGCATTCCGTTATTGTGATATTTTTGTGCTGGATTTACCGGGGAAATCCAATGTCACTATCTTTTTTAGGCATTTAAGAAAATTATTTTTAAATTAGGCTATTAGTTTTTAATTTGAGTAGAGGAAAAATAACATTAATATCAGAAAAAAAATCAGAATCTTAAACAAGGCTGTTTTATTTGTAGTTATCTCCTCATCTCTGTCTTGACTAATCTGTACTTCATTAAATTAAATCAGCTGTGCTGCTGAGGGATTTTAATAAATCCAATGGCTGTGGATATTGAAGAGAACCATGTTTATCGGACTAGATGGATATCAACGTGTAGTTGTGTTTTTTGATGTTTTCTGGGTTTGTATTTGTTTGCATTTTTTTGTAATGCTATGTCATGTTGTGTTAAAAGCATAAGCACTTAGATTTTGCATATTTAATTAAATATAAAAGTGTTGGATTGCAAAACTATTGGGCAGGAAGATAAAGGTTACCAGGAACAATAAATGATGGTAAATTTAGACTGATATGGGCAATATTTATTAAGATACACATACAGAAGTAGGGTCTCTCAGTATGGCGTTGGGTCGCTATGTTTGCTAACACAACATGCCAGACATCTCCTAATGTCCTGCGATAATCCATCCCATGCATCTTGAATATTCTCACACAGTTCCTGCAGATGTTAGGGTAGGGATGGAGGTGGAGTGACACCAGGCCTTCTGGACATGTGACGCGCGACAACAAACCGTTTATCTTAGCACTGACCACGGTGCCCCCACACACGGATTCATTGGTTGTCCCCACCAAGACAAAAGTGGGACTCGTCGCTGAAGATGCCCCTCTGCCACGACAGTCTGGCACGACGCCTTTGCGGTACAGTTGTTGGCACTAACAGGATGACTCATGGAGGGCATCACTGCTCATTGAATTGTTGGGTCAGTCAGGCACAGCGATAAGGCCTGTCCTTGCTTACATCACATGCGTGGCCGAGCATGAAACTTGAATCGTTTGTCTTACAATGTCCAACCTGCCCACCAAGTTTAATTCCTGCCACTGCCCCCAAAAGCGCACTATGGTAGTACCCACATGACTGGTATGGTGTGCAATATGTTGATAAGGCTATCCCGCTTCTTGGAGCCCTATAATGCAACCCCTCTCGAACTCTTACAACCTTTCAAATTGCTTTCAAACTCTTCTCCGAGGCATACAAAAAACATTTAACAGACAATTATAAAGCAACTACAAGAACTACTCTTTTTCGGTACATATCGTCCACTCTTTGCCTTTATTAGAACTTTCAGTCTGTTCAAGAAACTTACTTTCTGTTCTGAGAATGCTAGCAGCGTCTTTGTTTTTTTCTTAACAGCTACACATCCTTTAAGACCCTTAGAACTTAGAGGTCTCCTGGCATTTTTTTGAACTCAGTTTCCTTGGATGGATATTTGAACTGGAAATGACTGAATAATTGAAGGATGGTCTCTGAATTTTGCACAGTACTGTAAATACAAACATAAATAAAAGCACTGAGCAATCAGTGGGAGGGTTTTCCATTGCCTGTCAATGTAAGTGAAGTGTGATCTCACACACAGTTTGCACTCTCACTGGCGGTCAGCACTGTGTGGGCTACAGTCTAAAAAAATGCAGTGTCATCCTATCTGGCTACTGCTGGCAGGACAATGTGTTAGTGGAGAAAACCACAAAGGAAACAATGGAAATTGCCTACAATTATCACCGGGGGAAATGGGCAAAATCTGAAATGGGGCATAAGGTAAAAAGCATAGTGGCATAATGAAAATATTAAATAGAATTTAAATGAAGGACATAAGCATTACTACATGTTTCTACATTCAATGCTCAAGCCAAGCGAAAACTTAATCAGACTGTGGTAATGACTTAATAACGATGTCTTTTTTTTCTCTCTTTCAATTAAATTATTCTGGGCTTCTGGCAAAAGAATGATGAGCCATGGGCACATTCTGGCCTTCCCCCTAGTTTTTGAGTTGAATTAATTCTTTATTTATTTATTTATTTGTTTTATTTTTATTGTCCACTGCTAACACTAGCGTAGGACAGTTCCTGCCTGACAGAACAGTGACTGGACCTATTGCTTAATGTGTGCTGGAAATAGCACTGATTAATCTCGTTCATGTTGTCCAAGTATTGCTTTTAATGTGGCCTTGAATCTAGTGAGTGATGATGCTTGCCAAGCAGTAAATGTCTCCCTCCTCTTTCCGATTTTGGGATCTCTTTCAAAATAAACACTAGTTAACATTTAAACAGGGCTTCAGGACAACATTAGGACACCGGCCAGACCAACAGGCCCGACACAACGGGGTTACCGTCTGCAGCTAACGCTAACGTCAAAACCTTCCCGAATAAATGTGTGCACATCTTTGAACTTAATTACTCAGGGTTCAACATTTCCTGTACGCTGGATTAGAAAACTAAAAATGTTTAATGAGTCGAGAGGAGAAAGAGAGAGAGAGAGAGACAGAGAGAGAGACATTTAATAGGCTCAGCTTTCCCTGATGACTGCATTTGATATGGTCATGTACTTCTATGTCTAACTGAGCTGGTGCTGAGGTGTATGCAGTGCAGAGTAGACCAGTAAAAGTACTCCACTACTGTGCATAAGTGGAATATTTCAGTGTTTGCATTTTGCATCATTATTTATACTTTCAGAGACTTTGAACTTCCACTGCACTCACATTAAAAGAGAATTATCCCACTGTTGATAGGCCAATAAACAACTTCTTGTCTCGATTTGACTTTTTAGAGTATTACTGCATATATAGTGAAGTGGATATCATGTTTACTTATGCTATTATATAGAAAGTATAATAAATTCTAATTCTAATAAATTCGTCCCAGGACTGCTCAGGTAAGTAGAGGAGAGTGGGGCTGTGTGCTGTAAAATCTATTATGGATATTTTATGTAGGTAAAGAGGTTCATGTGAAACATGTTTTTAGTCATGTTCTTGTATTCCCATAGCATCATCACCTGCAGATTTGGACAGTGACCATAAAAAATATATTCTCAGGGATATGAGCTAACCAGACAAAAAATTAGTCATCTGTGACTGAAACGTACCTAATAGCGCTTAATACCTCCACAAGCACTAATAACAGCTGTGATTTGATTTTGTCAAGGACTGGACAAGTTTCAGAATGTAGGTGAATATTCAATATTCAGAAAGAATTGCTCTGTTGGGCCAGATTTGGTGGAAGTCTTCCCTGGCACAATTCTGATGAAAGTTTCCTGTAACCTGGGATTTTTGCCACTGCTGGTAGATCTGTATTACCATGCGCTTCCATACAGCTGAAAATTCTGCTACTTCCTTCACACTATGGTCTTTGGAATGACTAAATGTAATCACTCCTTTTAATCATTAACATCTGCTTTGGACCCATTTGAGGACATTCAATGCACTGCACCACCTCTTCTGGTGTTATTGGATGTCAAGCTCTCCGTTCTAAAGGCAAAAGGGACCATCCAGAAAGGTGTAAAAGCCAACATCTGTCATGGTACGGAGGGGCATCAGTGCCCACAGCATGGCTGACTCACATGTGTGAATGTACCATTGATTCAGAGATGTACATTGGGATTTTAGAGAGACATATGCTGCCAGCAAGACAACGTCTGTCCTGGGAAGACCATGGTTCCTGGGAAGTTCACATTATTGCAATTCGGTGAATACGTTTGACAGATGTCTGTGTAAACAAAATATTGTCATGTAAATAAAATGACCTTTTTGTGGTCAAAAATATACCTGCCTCATTTGACCCAGTCTCTTTTCACTAATCATGTTTATTTTGATGTAGATATGTTTATGTATTTAGGGTGGAAAGCTCATCCGGTTCAGTTAACATTTAGACGTTTTTGAATTCCTTGTGTTTGCATTAATTTCCTAGACGTCACTAGATCTCGTGACACCTAATCTCTCAGTCTGTTACAATTAATCCCCTCATGGGGTAAATTTCATTTTCACCTCTGCCACTTTTGGCTGACATGTCCACAAATGGTGCACACCAAAGATTATATTTATTTATAGCACAGAAGTATGGGTTGCTTATATGTAAAGATTGTCTTGCTTAACTATTTTAAAACCATTAAGCAGAAACTAAAATGTCTCCCATATACTGTAATTACAGTCACATGCAAAAATAGCAAAAGTAAGATTCTCTACAGAGAACAAACTTCCGCACATTTGAATAAACGTTTGCTGTTTATTTGTATAATATATAAAATGTGACCTGTGCAAAGGTTGTGGTACATTTTATAATGTGTTTTATTTTTCCTTTAGATAATTAGAAATTGCACTCTAAAATTCAGAGAAAAAAAATATGTATTTAACTGTAGAGAATGCATTGGATTAATTTCACTTCTATTATTTTTGTACAACAAAACATGGAATTTGACCAGGATGTTCAATTGTTTTGCATATGACTAGAAGTGACCATGTGTATCCCTATACTATATACTAAGAAGAAAAGGAGAAAAGAAACAAACAAACAAAAACAACTGACAGAAACATACAGATATAAAAGTAAGTTGATTCTGAAACAATCAGAAATTCCTCCTCCTACTCAGGCTGTAAAAGCTCTCCCAGTAATAATGCATGCACACTACTAAGCTTTAGAGATCTCATCACTGCACGTAGGTCTGGGTTTGAGTGTGTGCGCTGCTGGATGTAGACTTGTTTTTTTTGGCTCAGTCGGCTTGTCTCCTACATCCTGGAAAAGGCATGCAGTTAATCTGAGCAATCTGAGTGGATACGCAGACGGCTCATCAGTCGTTGGGGAGAAGTAAAACACGGGGTGAAGGCATGGCCATTAAGAGCAGCAATCGGCCATGTTGAACACGACCCTCCTACCCACCCACCCTTCACACACTGCCTCAGCATTGTGGTCCACTCATGCAGGGGGATTTACTGAAGAGTCTAACATAAGGATCTAGTCAGTGATTGGTCAACATCGCACACAAATGGGCCGACAAATGTGATGCATTGATTGAAATGTGGGTTTTTCAGTTTGCTTTCGTTTAGCATTAATGTTGCAGGAAAGGATATACATTCGAATGAAGCAGATTCAATGCACCCTTTTTTCAGTGTGTAAAATAGCGGTTGCCATTTTGTATATCACAAGGTTAAATTATGGATTACAGCAGTTGGGAGTCCTTGGGGTCTTTATAAATGGTGTCCATAAATTAAAACAAATACATAATACATGTTTTTTGTTCTCGTTGTTGTTTTACATAATTAGCATGCTGGCTATATGTTTACTCTGAAACTGTCTGAAACTATTTTGACTGTAAGCAAAGTCTTGAAATGTTCAAAAGAAAATGATCCAGTCAGATGTTTTTTCCTCTGTGGTATCTAAGCTCTCTTACTGGTTGGGACTTCAGGAGCTGAACTGAAAGTCTAACATGTCAGATTGAATTCTAACATAATTGGGAACTGAGAGTGAAACCAACCAATCATTTTCTTTGTACAGTCATTCAACCTTCTTGCAATTACACACTTCCACCAGAGACATCTTCAAATTTCCAAATATCTTACATAGCATAGCATGTGTTTGCATGTTCTCCCCTTGTTTGCATGAGGTTCTTCTGGGTGCTCCAATTTCCTCCTACAGTCCAAAGACGTGTAGTCGGGTAAACAGGAAGTGCTAAATTGCCCCTAGGTGTAACAGTGTGTGTGTGAATGTGTATGTCTGTGTGTCTGCCCTGCGATGGATTAGTGGTCTGTCCAGGGTGTTTCCTGTCTTCTGCCCACTGAATGCTGGGATAGGCTCCCGCGCTCCCCATGTCCCAGAAGGATAAAGCAGTTTAGAAGAAGAGTGAGTGAGCAAGTAATTTAAACCTAAAAGTAACTTAACATCTAATCCTAATCTCGGTCTGGGTGACTATGCGGTGCTACACCCGTAAGAGTCCTTGGGCAAGACTCCTAACACTACATTGGCCTATCTGTAATACAATTAACCATCGCTCTGGATAAGACCGTCAGCTAAATGGCATATATAAACCTAAACCCAGCCTAAAACTCAACACCTTAGCCTCCAGTATAAAACTGCTGTTTTGGTTATAGAAGGGTTTTTTTATAGCAACAATCTAACCAAACATGCAACGTGAATACTAGAATCAATGTCATTTCAATATAGCATAAATGCTGGGCTACTTTTCGTTCATGCATTTGAAAACAGTACTTTGGAAATGGGTTGTATTGACTGATTTTCCTAATGATGCTCCTCCGGGAGACTCAAGCACAGTTAAAAGGTGGACACTTTACAACCGGCTCCATGTGTTTTTTTTTTTTTTTTTTGAGGTTCATTAAAATAACATAGGGCCTTGCTTGAGTTGGAGAACAAGAGGAAACTGTAATTTGTCAAAGTTTTAGCTCCTCCGTGTCATTAATTTCCATACAGTCCAACACTCCCTAATGATTTATGTGCGCCTCAAAAAGGCGCACCAGAGGTTATAAATGATTGCATCCTTCGGGAAGAATGAGCAAAATGGTTTGAATAAAAGCTGATATTATCACCGAGAAGATAAGTAGGTAGGGGCTTCTGAACTGAAGTTGATACACAAATATCTTCATCCTGCAATCACAAGCATGTGCCGACCTGTGCTGCCAAAAAGCATGTACGTAATGCTGATTGAACATTAAAAAAACAAACATCTGGCGTCTATTAAAACTAAGTACGGTTTGATTGTTTTAAATCTCAGCTATGTTACGCATAATGTTAAGGGGGAAAATGCATGCATAATGTAGTGCAGAAAGAAATGAATGCATCTCCGGTTTCTCCGGATCAAACTGCTGCAGCTCTGGATTCACTGGTTCATTGATCGCAAAACTGCTCCGATTAACTCTCGGCGAACAATTGAGATTGCGCTGCTAAAATCATAGCCAAGCGTGTATATGCAGCCTGTGTTTGACCGTCTTCGTAATCCTGCAGTGTATCATCCGAGAGGCAGTCTGCTGTTCTTCTTCATCTGTTCTGTGTGAAGACACTGAGGCGAGTGTGAAATATCACACACTCCTGAACACACTCAAGAACTCAAGTATGATGTGCCAGCTCCTTTCAGACATGGCTTTTCAAACAAGACACTTATAGCTATGGTCAGTGGATGGATAGATCAAAGTGACTGCAGGGAAATAACTGATATAATAGGAATTCTTTTTCTTGTCTTGGCCTGTGGATTAGTTGTGTTACAGTGATTTCATTGGGTTACAATCAGTCCTATAGTGGGCCATGTAACCCCCAATAATTTGTCCTAATAATAATTATTTGGTTATGAAATATTTAATAACTGTTGACTTTCATAATTGAATAAACTATACCACAGAAAACTGTGGTATATCTGTTACTAATACCTGATATGATAAACATTGAAATAAATTAAAATTATTCTGTTGCCTCTTTATTGATTGCATCCAGAGTGGAAAATGTTCACTGGATTCACAAAAGCTCTTGCATCAAGCAGGTCATAGCAAGCTATAAGTAACATAGTGTACAAAGTATAAGTAAGCCTATTAACGTGCTTAGCACAGACTTCGACATGCTATGGTATAAAATACACATTTAATCCAGTGCTTGAGGTGCCGAGGCCTATACCACAAGAGACTGTGTACACATGTCACTTTGCCTGAGATTTATATTAGTTAACGTTTCATTAGCATAATCTGTGGTTGTTGTATCTGGTGCTAAAATTAAATTAAGAGCTGAAATTAAAATTGCATTAATCTATAGGTACGAATGGCAAGATATTAGGTTTTGTTTTCAGGGCATGTTCTGTATTTGCCTGAGAGTAAACAGAGCTAACAATTACTGAACATATAGCAGTGGTGCTATGGTTCTCTTGCAAGGCTGACGTTAGCTCAGCGTCTGTGTTGAAATATAAGTTTGTAGTCTTTACGATAAGCATCAGAGAACTAGGAGGGAGATGCAAGAGGCTGAGGCTGACAGACCTGAGGTGACAATAACCAGGTAGTAAGGCAAGAAGTGAGACAGGGCTGTTTGGAAACCCACTGTAAGTCATTTTCATGAAAGTGTGTTCTTTATCATTGTTTTACTTCTGACTGACTTTGTAAGTTACATATTACATTTCTTCCATAAGCAGACTCATTCCATAGTGATCTGGCACTTCTGTTGACATCTATAAAGGGTTCCATAGCTTTTTAATAAATGTGATTTTTGCAATTTAAATAAATGAACATTTATTTAGTTTTGAGTTTTGAGACATTCATAACATTTTTTTTATACAGCATTAATATCTACAACTTTTCATTATCACACCTAGCTGAATTAACTGACCACAGTTGGACTTCTGACTAGTGTTTTTGTTTTTCACTTTAACTACATTTTACCAACCATTTAGAAGTATAGTCCTTTCATGTTGGAAAAATATAGCTTATATATATATATATTTATAATTCTCTCCAAAAGCAGTTTAAGAGGTATTGCAATTTCAAAAAGAAGGTTCCCAAATGAAAGGTTCTGCTTAACCCCTCCAATCTTTACAACCTTGGCTAAAGACATTCACACATTTCATGTTACCATATTTACAGGGCTGAGACAATTACAGTATGTACTGTATCACATTATATACTTTATATGAGGCCATTTCAACATAAAACCTAAAAGACAGATTTAGATTAGGTTTTAGTTTTTATCTGATTATCTGATTATCAGTTGGTCAAAATTGTGCATATACTTAGTTAGCATCTTTCTTTTCTCAATTTCTTAACTTGAATAAAATGTTCAGGGCAGCCCTCTACAAGCTTCTCACAACATCTTGCCAGGATTTTGGCTATTCCTCCCCGACAGAGCTGGTGTAACTCACTCAGATTTGTGAGCCCCTTTACTCAAACGTTCTTTTTCAGTTCAGTCTGCAAAGTTTTTATGAGAATCAGGACAGGGCTTTGTGACAGCCACTCCAGTCCTTTCGCTTTGCTGTCTTTAAGCCCTTTTATCACATCTTTAGAAGAAGGCTTAGGATCTTTCTCTTGCTGGAAGAACCAGTTGTGACCAAGCTTTAACTTTGTGGCTAATGTCTTAAGGTGTTGTGGTGAAGGAGGATTTCTAGATAATCCTCCTTCCTTATGATGCCATCTATTTTCTGAAGTGCACCAGCCCCTTTTCCGGCAAAACACCCCTACAAGAAGATGCTGCCACCCCCATGCTTCACAGTTGAGAGGTAATCTTTGGTTTAAAGGCATCACTCCTTTTCTTCCATACATAGCCCTGATCATTAAGTCCAAACACTTTGGTTACTGTCATCTGACCTTAGAACACCCCTGTAAAAAGGTTAGGTTAGGTCTTTGTCCTGGTGAGCACCTGCAAACTTCACTCTGGCGTTTTTTGTGCCAGTCATTGAGTAGAGGCTCCTTTCAGGCCTCTTTTCATGGTGGATGTAGATACTTTGGTGCCTGATGCCTCCAGCTTCTTCATCAGTTCCTTTGCTGTTGTCTTGGGTTTTAGTTGTTTGCCCCAGAAGTTAGTTTGTGCCACCTTCCAGGGTGGTGCAGGGTCTGAGTTGTTCCAAGACTTTTCCAAGAATATTTGCATACAATTTTTTGTTAATGAGCCTTCGGTACTTCCTGTTGTTTGGCAATTGCTCCTGAGACTGGACAGTTGACTAATCAGAAGCTTCTAAAAGTCATTACATCAATTTCTGGAAGCTTCCAGACTGGGGAAAGAGACAGTCAACTTGGTGTTTGTAAACATTTGAGGCACTGGAAATCTGATGTGGTGAATTAAAGTGAAAACAAATCTGTCACTAATCTCTTGCCCCGGCTATATAATATTGACAACACATTATTCACATAGGTTCTAGATCGCATCAAGTGATATCTGAAGTATATTGTATTGTGTTGTATTGTATTGTAGAGTTGTATTGTAAGTCATTAATACCTTAATATGCGCTCCATTTTCTATTTGCATCAATATCTATCTGTAGTATTTCACTATATATAACGGCATGCAACATTTCAGTTATTGTAAAAAGTTCTCCAAAAGGCATGAATTTAAAGATGACACATTCTTTTCAGCATATTAAGCATGGCTAGTGTATTATTTTTGTTGTGTAGTGAAAAAAGGAATGAAGCACCAATGCAAAAGTTTGGGAACACTAAGAGATTTAACTTTACCAAGCTCTCACACCTGAATTAGATTCATAGAGCTATGCAAATATGCAAAAGATTTATTAATAATGCCAGGCACTCTGAAAATGTAAATCACTGATACCGACAAAGCATGGAGAAGTTTATCAGAAGATAGCAAAGTGTTTTCAGGTAGCTGTTTCCTCAGTTAACAATGTAATTAAGAAATGGCACTTAACAGTAAGGGTGGAGCTCAGGACTAGAAGGTCAAGAAAACTTTCCAAGAGAACTGCTAAATTAAACCACTAAATTAAACATCAGACATTTGTCAAGGGGACGAGCTGACCACGGTGCCTCCACGCACAGATTTGTTGGTCGTCTCCACCAAGACAAATGCAGGACTCATCACTGAAGATGACCTGCTGCCATTCTGAGTCACTCCATGACAGTCTGGCATGACACCATTGCGGTACTATTGTTGGCAGGATGAATCATGAAGGACATCACTGCTCACTGAATGTCCACAATCGTGGCTGTTGGGTCAGGTACATTGATAAGGCCCGTCCTTGCTTACATCACACTCACGGCCGAGCATGAATCTTGAATCATTCACATGTCTCACGCTGTCAAACCTATGAAATAAAGTTTCATTCCTGTCGGTTGATTCCTTCTGGGTGCAACTATTTGTGTTACTATTTTTTGATGATGAGTGGACATTATATGGACAAAAGTATTGGAACACACCTCTTAATCATTGAATTCAGGTGTTTCGTTTAGTCCCATTGCAAGAGGTATATAAAAAAAGCACCTAGCCATCCAGTCTGCCTTTAAGTGGAAGTGTTTAGGAATCACAGCAAAGTAGCAGACCATGTAAAGTTATAGTGCAGAGTGCTGAGGTGCACAATGCGTAAAAGTTGCCAACGGTCTGCTGACTCAATAACTGCTCCAAACCTGCTCTGGCATTAACATCAGCAAAAAAACTGTCTGCCACAAGCTTCATGGCATGGGTTTCCATGGCTGCGCAGATGCATGCAAGCCTTACATCACCAAGCACAATGCCAAACATCAGATGGAGTGGTGTAAAACATGCCTTCACTGGACTCTATCTGGCAGTCTGATGGGTCTGGGTTTGGTGAATGCCAGGAGAACATTACCTGCCTGACTGCACTGTGCCAACTATGCCGTTTGGTGCAGGAAGGATAATGCTATGGGGTTGTTTTTCAGGGGTTTGCCTGGGTCCTTAGTTCCAATGAGGGGAAATATTAATCCTTTAGCATGCCAAGACATCTGGACAATTAGAGGCTTCAGACTTTGGGAACAGTTTGGGGATGACTCTTTTCTGTTTTAGCATGCTTGTGCCCACCGCACAAAGCAGATGGTGTGGAAGAACTCGACTGGCGTGCACGGAGCCCTGACCTCAACCCCACTGGACACCTTTGGGATGAATTAGAACAGAGGTTGCAAGCCAGGCCCTCTCATCCAACATCAGACTCTGACTCAGACCTGCTCTTCTGGATAAATGGACAAAACTCCCACAGACACACTTCAAAGCCTTCCCAGAAGAGTGGCAGCTGTTAAAGCTGCAAAGGAGGGACCAACTCCAAAAATAATGCATATGGAATTAGAATGGGATGTCATAAAAGCTCCTGTAGGTGTAATGTAAAGGTGTCTTAATACTTTTGTCCATATAGTGTACATATAGAGCTAAATAACTAAAAGAACTATTTGGATTATGGACCTCATTTTGAAGTATTATTGACTTTAATTAGTGCTTAAATAATAAACTGCAGTAAACCAATACATTTGAAAGTACCTTTTACAAGAGATATTAAATGAAACACATTTGTAGTTACACCTGCAATATATGTAATTCTGCACCTGGTAGATTTATGCATATGTTCTGGGATTGTTCTAAAGTAGCAGATGCATGGATGTCCACAGCAAACATATTATCCAAATTACTTAATGTCAGTATTTCATTGCTGCCTCATTTTTGTCTGTTAAAGGATGACAGTATCGATATCAGTATCAGAAAAGAAAAAGTAGTAGGTCCCATTTTATGTTAAGTGTCTCTACATTTACATTTATGGCATTTAGCTGATGCTCTTATCCAGAGCGACTTACAAGGTCATTCATATTACAGGTAGGCCAATGTAGTGTTAGGAGTCTTGACCAAGGACTCTTATTGGTGTAGCACAGCATAGTTACCCAGACCCGGGAATCGAACCCCCATCTCCCACATGGGGCGGTAGCTCCCTGGAGGTTAGTGGTGTTATCCGCTGAGCCACACCAACCACGCGTGTAGTTACACATTTACAATACATGTAATAACAATGCAGAATGCAACAGTAGAGTTTGTGTAATTACATAAATGTATCTTGATATTACATTTGTATGAACTGCTATGAAGTTCTGGATATCTAGATTTCACAATATAGTTTTAATGGAATAGCTAACAGCAAAGGTTAATAAAGCCAAGCAAAGACCCATCAGTAATTGGGAGAATCTATATTATTCTATTCAGAAATGTTAGTTTTTACTTGAACTATGAAATGCCTACTGTCTGACTGGTTGTTTATTCTGAGCCTTTTTTTCACTCTTGATCTGTGTGTATCCTTATTAATATATGCTCCCATCCTGCCTTACTTTTCCCTTACCTCTTCCTTCCCCTGCTGCAAATAGTAATAAAAAGTTGATCATTAAACTACCTGGAACCTGTAAGAAGCAAATGTTGCACTAAAGGTTATACACTAAAAGGTTCTGAATTTACATCATAATTCATGCCCTCAAGTAATTACATAGCAAGGTTTGATGTGATTTTCACACAATAAGCCTATTATGTGCAGAAAATGTTGAGATAATGAATGTGAGTAAACCACCTAGAAGTGTCTAATTTGAGCTTTGCTGAACAAAGAACAAGACCTTAATAAAGCCCCAATATGTGTTCTTTAGAATAAAGTGATACCCGTTTACCATTAGTTATTATGTCAGCAGTAGCCTGGCTAATAAGCTGTATTATCTGGCTACCACAGCAAGCATCCAGGCCTGGAGACTCACTTTCAAAATATCAGCATGAGGTATAGATAATGAAGTACTCTCTACTCTGCGGTGGCTGGCTTTTCTGAACTGAGCCCATGGTGTCTTCATGTCTTTTTATGGTGCCAGCTGACTGATTCTGTAAGTTACATATTACGTTTCTTCCATGAGCAGACTCATTCCATAGTGATCTGTCAATGTCTAAATCAATTAGCCCCCATAAGACTAAAACAGAGATGGCATATTGGTATTATTGGTATCAGTATCAGGCTGATATCAGCAAGAAAAGGGCTGGTTCAGATATCAGAGGGAAAAAAAGATAGAATCTGATCTGATCCTGTATCAAATCTAGTCCAAAATAGCCCATACTCATATCATGTTGTTTGCTGTAAAGTTCTTCCTGTCAAGTAGAAGAGTTCTGTGTAAGTTTGAATGTGATAGCTTACCTTTAGGTTCAGTGAAATGCAACATTTATAAAGTAGCTTCTTATTGAACTTTAAACTAGTTTTTACAAAAGACATTTTGGATCAATTTTGATATCGGTCAGTACTGACGGTTTAAATATCAGTATCAGAAAAGAAAAAGTAGTAGGTCCCACTTCATGTTATTATTAGACACATTTACAATACATGCAACAACGATGTATTTACTAGTGATGTATTATCTCTTACAGACTGAATGCAACAGTAGAGTTCATGCAATTACATAAATGCATATTCATAGGTATAATAGCATATTTTCTATTTTCTACTGCTGTTTTGCCAGCAATTGTTTTTTTCTGGTTGTGACAAGAGGTTTGTAATTACGTACATTATGGGTATATTTACACTGTATCTACACAGAAAATGCCAACTTTCCTAATATTTTGCTAGCTGTACGGGTGTTATGATAATAAGTTCTGGCTTTAAACCATTCTGGAATGTGACTGTATTTACACAGCAACATGAGATCTCCATAATGATAACTATTTATCTTTATGTGCACAATGTGAAATTACAGACTGGTATTAATAAATGTGACAATGTAACAGGTTACCATGTTACAACACAAATAGCCCAAAGAAACCTGTATTTAACTACAGTTGAAATTAGGGGGGTGCAGTTAGTTGCCATGTAGTAAAATTATAGATAGGTCATCCACACACTGATTATATAACATATATTTGAAGAGATAAGTACTGTTTTTGGGGTGATATAATCACATTAAAACCAAATTTTGGTTTGGTTAATATCTCGCAACATAAGCATTCTACAGTCACTAAATACATATTTGGAAAGTTGGTGTTTCCTGTTCAGGTGCAGTGTAAGTACTCTATAAATAGAAGTAGTTACACCCGTCCTGTTACAACCAGAAATGTCTTGTTGGAAAAACAGAAATGAACACAAATAAAATTACCCTAACTTTATTACATATGTGTAATCATATAGGAGTAAATATGCTATTTTAATTGTTAAGATATGTGTGTAGTTACTTAAGCTTTACTGCTGTAATACATCTGCTACAGTGAATACATCGCCAATAGTTTTAATAATAGCATTGTAAATGTGTAATTGGACAGTTATTAGAAAAACACAATATAAAGTGGGACCAAATACAACCTGTAACATACAGTTGATACGGTTGTTTTGTTATACATTGTATTTACATATTTTTTTCTACAGTGGGGTCTAAAGGCTAATAGTTGGTTTCATTTTTCATTTAAATCTATAAATAAATAAATAAATAAATAAATAAATAAATAAAACAATAAATAACAAAGAAAAGTAGCAGCCACGTGTAAGCCATACAGCAACATACATGTTGATTTTCTAGGTGGAAAACAGTTCACACAGCAGAGTTTGCAGCACAATTTCCATTCATTTGTTTGACATATTTTAAAATGCAAAATGAAAATGTACCATACCTTTTGCACAGGTCACATTTCATGCTTATACAATATGTTCAATTCACCAAATAAACAGTACCTTTGTATTAAAATGTGCAGCAATGTGTTTTCTGCAGAGGATGCAATCAACAAATCTGACCACAACACTCTCGCATACGACTGCATGACAAATGAAATGAAGAACTATTCTGTGTTCTGCACCATTTCTAGGTCATTCATTCCAAGGTTTTGGTCAATTAGCTGTCAAAAGATGTTTAGAATGGCTCGCTTCATAGCATGATTCCAAAGTATTCCAACAAGCAAGGGGTTCTTTTTTTTCCAAATTTATTATTTTTTATTTGAGCGATTTTGGAACTAGTCCCTGGGGCACTCTGAAGACAATCCCACACAGCCTCTGTGAAACTACTCAAGAGCTCTACTTCGCATCAAATGGTTCACAAGCCCCAAATTACACCACATCTAATGAGGAATACCTTTCCATGGTAGATTTACAGTGGGAAGCCAAGGGTATTAGAACATGCAGAACACCTAATCTTATTCCATTAGTATGAGAAAGGGCTCTGAGCAATCGAAATCATGCAGACTTTTCACAGAGTGGGAAGAATGGCTTAGGCCATCTTTCCTGTCCATCTGCAGTAATGCTAGCCAATAGTGGGTGTCTGCCAACTCACGTACACAAAATCGGGCAGTCAGCCCTCACTGCCCTAAGGCACTGCATGTGCAGTAGTTTGAAAAGATGTGGTGAGGCGTCATGAATCTCAGAGGAAGCACATGCTAACCTTCAAATTCACAGAGTGGTTGGTGCACTAATAGAGGATATTTAGACAGCTGGTGGGAATTGGTGACACTTATATATATGTTGTGATTTGCTCTGAATGGTGATATCTCATTCTTTAATGGACAATAGGGCAGTCAGATGCAAACAAAGACATTGGCTGAGTTACCAGTTTATTAGGTACCTTAGACCTGCGCTTATTATCAGTATAGTGCAAAAGACAGAGACCATGTTTACTTCCATTTAAAACATCTATTAACTACAAACTATTGGTTTTCCAGGACATTCATCTAAGATACAAGATAATCTAATTGTTATAAGAAAGGGGAAAGCCAAAGCGAAGTTATAAGATATATTAAAAGTTAAAGAGAAAATGAGACTTTAACACAGATGAACAGTACTTAGGCTTTCCTCTTTGGGAGAAAATCAAGCTCCACTCTTGCTTCAGATCTGAAAAGAATTAATGTAGCTCTGTCTATCCTTCCACTGTGAGAGGACACCTCAACGCTATGGATCTCAAATGATGCATAGCTGCCAAGAAGACCTTACCAAGAAAATGAGACAACAAAGAAGAAAACTTGTAAATCCAAGAAAGAAGCTCTTGGTGTTCTCAGACCAATGGCCTGACCTCCCCAGAGTCCAGACCCCAACATCTTTGAAAGTAGTTAGAATTACTTGGATCGTGAGAAGCAGAACATTTTGCAGCTTTCTTGGAAAAAATGAAAGCAAGTCTCCTGAAAAGAATGGAGGCTGTAATAAAGGTAAAAAGTGGACACTGTACTGACATTTATGATCTTCTCTTTAATAGTTGGGGCTGAAAATGAAAGAAGTTAATTCCTGACTATTTTGACTAGAAATTAAGTAAATGTGTATCTGATGCTGATAGGATTGGTGGTCTACCAAGCCTTAGACTGTTGTTAATTCCCCCCATTTTCTCTAGATTATTAAATACAGTTTTAGAAACTTCTTTAATTTATAACAAATTAATAATCTGTCCTTAATATCCATCTTGACTGGAAATTAAATGCATGTTCTCTGACTTTTGGACGGTAATGTATATGTGTGTAAATGTGCAAAACTTGTGCCGAATGAGCAGAGCATCAGTTCTTACTTTGAGGGAATTTCTGGAGCAATCTAAGGCTACATTTTGTAAATGTTCTTTTGGCTGGAATCATTTGTAAGGTCTCTCCAGCTCACTAAAGCACAGTACATACAGTAATATCAAGGCTGCTTTTCATAGCAGCACACAAATGGGAAAGTGAGATTTGAGAGTTTTTCACTCGGAGAAAAAGGTCACAGAATAATCTCTTCTTTCAGCACACCTCTGGGTCGAGCCACCTCTCCCGGGCATCGAGAATCCTCGCACATGAAACCCAGTCAAAAAAAAATCCTCATGCCACGTCCCCTGCATAGAAAGTTAATTAGGCTCAGTGTCCTCTTTTTCGCTCTCAGAGTCGCTCTGATGACTTGTGATCCCCATATGTTTTCATACGGGGCCAGTGCCGAGGCCTGACACCTAGGCTAAACCTCAGGTGAAATCCAGGCTTTTGTTGTGGTGGCAAAGTTCACGTCGGCTATAAAAGATCATCACAAAAAGCTATTTGGATAGTGGTGTTCCTGCAAATAGGTTCTGTACAGTTTTTAATTTAGTATCTTTTTATAAATGAGGTATGTGTGGCAAAGAGCTATGGAATTTGCACTTGGATCAGTGACCGTGAGAACTTGTTTCAAAGTAGGATACAGCCACAGTATCTGTTGGTTTTAGAGATTTTAGACATATTTGTGCACTGCATTTTTCCAGGGAGGTCTAAAGACATGACACTTCATGCCTTCTTTCAAATTGCTAGTATTAGAAAATTGTCACAGGAGAAGTATGAAAAAGTGTCCTGCATTCATGTAAAGACATGAAAAGCTGACAAAACAGTATGACTTTTCGGAATCTACACGGAAAGGAGTTCCATAGTCAACATAAATAAACAGATGATCTTTGGTCCTGCGGATCCTGCGGGGAAGTTTGCCTCCCAGGCGGGAAAACCTTGTTCTTTCTCCAAGTCATTTTCCTATCGCAGTGTTGCTCTGAATAGAAAGTGTGCTATGTCTACAACAAATGCAGCAAACACCAAAAGCATAGAAATGATGAAAGGAAGCAGTTTTATAAACAGATTCGGCAAGCTCATCATTTTTTAGACCAAAGTGTGGCTCCCGACAGCCACCATCACTTAATCTATTTGGTATACACCACAGTCGTGACATATTCACCCATTACACAGGCAGCTCTCAGACTCGGAGAATGGGGGGTATAATGTAGTAGGCTTCCCTGTGAACTGTTCTAAATTTCGACCTTTCATCCCTGTTGGTGACATGTGATTAACTAGAACACATGCTTTCTTCACACCCACACTCCCTAGTCAGCATGGGCAATACATTTTCTTTGTCCTCCTCTTCTTTTTGCAGTCTCTAGCACCCACAACAGCCTAGCGGAGGTCAGATCGGATGCCTTAACAATGCTAACAAACTCAACTCTAGCAATGCGTTAGCATATCAAAGTTAACTTGCTCACATTTTTCATGGGTTTTGTTGATCGTTTAGTGATCAGTGATCAGAAAGAGATCAGATTCCGGGGGCCTTCAGGTCATGTCTGGAGAACCTTTATTAAATTTCAAATAGAGCATTTCCCTACTGAAACTATTCAAGAACAGATCTACTTCACACCATGCACAAACATTTATGCCACATACAAATGTTTGTCAAGCTTATTATACTCTTCTGTAATAATAAAAATAAGAATAAACTTAATCATGCGTTTATTAGACCTATGATGTATCAAGTATGTGATTTTAAGAGATTAATTCTACTTCATTAGCACCACAGAGGGGTTTATACAACTGGTTTCAGATATTAGGCAAACGTCATGCAAAGTGTTCTCAGAAAGCAGCGATCTAGTATAGTATGTATGGAGAATAACAATGGGCCAAGAATTGATCCTTGGGGAACTCCAGTAAAGTTATATGCTGCTAGACAGGATCTGAGCCATGAAAGAGCACAGCTCCTGATATCCGTGTCAGACAGTGTTGAAATCAGCATCTGGTCATTTCACTGTATCAAAAGCAGTTGACAGGTCAAGCGAAATGAGGAGTTCTCTCTCAGGGTATCCGGAGGGCACGCTCCGTGGATTTATCTGTCTGCTTATGATTTACATTTGTGTGAATTGCGTCCACTAAGTTTGCTTCCCCATTCACTGCCCAACTTCAAGAGTCTTATTAGGGAGCAACAGGAATTTGTTTTGAAAATGGTTATTTTCTCATTTTTGGTTTTAGATGCAGCTCCATTTTCAACTATCATCAGTTTTGAGATATAAAGTGTGCATGAAGTAAATAACGTGTAAAGTTATCTTTTAATTGCTTTTTGTGGCATGCTACAGCTCCACAAAAGCCTGAGAAACAGAGAAGGGCCAAGGTCAATAACAAATTAATTATATTTCCCTATCAAAGAGCAGGGAATGCTTTGTAAAAGTACATTTGAAATGGAAGTTTTCGGAAAGACATCTTATCGGAAAAGCTTAACTGTTTACTGTAAGAAAACATGAGCTTCTTTTGGCCACCAAGAGGGGGAAAACATTTTTCTGATGTTTACATCTGGAATCTGCAACTTATGCCATCCAGACAACCTAAACCAACAAACAATACAGTAGTAGCGGTTGCAGGTCCAGGTTTGTGGTTTGTTTAGACCAAAGCAAGCCTTGGTGATGATGTGCTCAGGTTCAGCACTAATATATTCCCTTATACAGCCCCTCCTGTCCAGATGGAAGGGAACCATGGTTTTAAATGTGTCAGCCAGTACTTTCTCCTGACAAGCCATTGGGTCCTGTTCTGCGAGCCTGAAGCTGCTCAGGAGAAGAACAGCCATATTGATCTGTGGCTTCTGCTAAAATAAATATATAAATGGGGCCAAGAGAGAGAGTGCTGCCTGGAGTCAGAAATTCCTGCCCTTGACAATAATGCGAAGAGGGAGAATCGAGACTGAGCAACAGAGGGAGCGAGAGAGGAAAGGCAGGGAAGGGTTCTGCATTGTTGATCCAGAATGACATTGATAGACAGCAGCTGAAGGGAAGCTGATAGCCATGTTTGGGCCTGCTGCTGCTGCCGCTGCTGCTGCCGCCGCTGCTGCTGCTTTAAAGGACGGACGTGACTGCTGATCTCAGGTCAGTGGAGTGTGACTGGAAGCCTGCTGGAAAAACAGTAGCCTGAGTGGAGTGGTCTCACCGTGATGGGCCGAGTCGAAACTTTTTCAGACGGGTCCAAAGAGGCCGAACTTGACTGGACTAGGCCACTGGCAGCCATTATTCTGCAGCATATTCCGCGACTCTTATCTCTTTCCTTTCCACCAACATTGTCTTTTTTTTTTTACAGCCCTGTTGTTTTTTTCTGTTTGTTTATTTGTGGCTTTTTTCCCAGCTAACATTTAGTTTTTTTCCCCCCGAGGCTAGCTCGAAAACTCAAATGTTACAATGTCTGTCTGCAGGTTGGGCACATAATGTTAAACAAATGCCATGCAGCGCTGTGAATAGAACCAGCACGTCTGGAATACAAGTGGGGGCCCATGTGACATCCTGTCAGGTAGCAGCTGAAATTACAAACCCCGTTGTATACCAGGCAGATACGGCACTAGCCAGGGCCTCCTCCGCTGACATTCCCGGCTTATTCGCCGAGGGCTGATGGGCAGAACCTGCAATTTCAACTCCTTTCTTCTCTCACCCTCACTCACTTTGGGTAAAGCAGCCATCAATAATATCTGTGGTAATAATTGTCATTATAAGCAAAAAGGGAGTCTGATTTGGTTCAGGCGTTCTTTGGTTTGAGATGTTTCTTTAGAAGTACTAGAATTATTATGATGCTGAAAGCAGTGCCCAATACTGCACGGCACAGATCAGAATCCTCTATTGCGCTATTCCGGCAATATTCGGCAGCAGGCAGCAGCTGGGTCAGGTTGATGACTAAACCAAATTAGAGGCGTCTATACAAGCTCCACTGCTGTTGGCAGGGGGAGAAACTAATGTATGCCGTGTTATGACACTGGCCTGTTGTGGCTGCATTGAATCACTTGCATTCTCCCCGAGGCTTTCTCTTTTGTTTGCTCGCTCTAGTCCTGTAGGTAAAGCTGTAGTAGATGTTACAGTTTCCTTTCAGCGCTATATAGCCATCATTTTGAAATACTCTCATTCCAAGATTACCCAGCTTTGAAATGAAAATAGCATGAGCAAATTGGTTTATGACAAATGTCTTAAACCAAATTATTAACAAAAGCAGCGGCCAGCTCTGACATGAATTTGGAACCACTACAGCTTACTATGTCCTATTAAAATACCTTTCTTATCTGAGCTCGATGTCTATGACATGGGGAGAGGGGGGATGGACTGTGTCTGCTCGAGGCGTCCTTCATTTTTGAGTGGTCGAGGTACAGGACTTTTCCATACAGACAAATTGCTCAGCCCTACGAGCCATTCGTTCCTGCCGCTCAGTGCGGCAAAGCAGCCATTAGTCACACTTGGCCCACACTCATTCCTCTCATAATTCAATTACATAGAAGTGATTTTTTTTTTTCATCCTCCTAATCGTCTAACTGTGGAAGCCTGTGTTGTTTGTATGTTTTTGGTTTTTTTGAGGTACCTTGTTCTGTCCTCGAGTTTTTGAAGGTAGTTAACTTTTAGAACTCCTAAAAAATTAAACATACTTCATACTACAAAGGGTTCTTTGAGCAGCACCATAGAAGACCCACTCTTTGCAAGTGTGATATATGAGTATAAAGAGCCTTTTAAATGTAATGGAAATATAGCATAACAGTTCTACACCAATTTAAGCCCTCTTCCTAGAACCTTTACATAATATGGAGGTTCTTTAAACTTTAAAAAAGGTTCTCCTCAATTGCACATCTGGTTCTGTAAAAAACAACCAATTCATTGTTTTTCATTGGTAGCCAAAAGTGCATTTTGTTTTAAAATAAAGGTGCCAAAAACATACAACCCTTTGTGACATATTTGTTTTTAAGTAATTAAGTATTTACATTATTACATATTTAATTACATGGTGAGTTACGCAATGGATTACTCTGGAATTTCATTTACATTCTATATTAACAGGTTTGAGGCTCTATGTCAAACCATAGCTTAGTTTAGGTTTATGCATTTTGTTATACATTTCATTCACAGTATATTATTATTTATGTGTAATTATATATCATTATTTACATACACAATTCAGTAGTTACATTATTTTTACTTGCATACAGTTTTCTGCTGTGACAGGTTCAAGCCTGCACAATAAATGTAGTTTTATTATTTACTGATCCCAAAAATGTTACTTATTACTGACACTTTTGATTTACATTCTGTATTGTCAGGTTTGAAATAGCACTTTCTTCTGTTTGCTGCTTAAACTTTACAAACTTTACTAAGCTTGATCCTTTTTAAATGTAATTAGACATTTAATTACGTAGTGGGTTGCTCAATTAATTATAGTTTCTTTCAATGTACATTCAGTTTTTTAAAACCTATGAGTCTGTGATTGTTATACTGTGACGCTCTAATAAATGCATGGTAAACTTTCTTTTGGCAAAACTGAGACCCACGTAACAGCTTTTCATATGAATAAAACAACCTCTGTTCTAATTATGAGCGTAAATGTGGTTTTGATCATTGAACTACTGTAACTGGTAAGGGTTAAGGAAATTCCTTAATAATCGGGCCAAAGGCAAAGGCATAGGGGGATAGTAACTATTTACATTTACTCAAGTCCATATACACCAGTACAATACTGATGGATTATCAAATCATAATACTTTTACATCTGCTCAAATATATTTGTGGAAATAATGTTAAATTTTGCTGTTAATATTTAGTTTCTAATTTCCTAATTTGTGTTTACTTTCATTATGTTTTGTTGGTAAAAACATCTGTATTAGTCACACCTCTGTATTTGATCCTAAACCAAAAGAATCCCAAAAAGAGAAGAACACTATGAAACTAAGCTGATAGATGCTGCAGGTCGAAGCTACTCGGCACTTAACTAGTTTTTGACCCAAAACTGTTATACTCTTACTCCAGTTATTTTTTGAGAAGAAACTCTTTACTTCAGAGTCTTTGATTTAAACAAGCGTTCATACTTACAGAAATATGAAACTATCAAAAGATTCCAGTAGCCTATATCATAACCCTTTTTGGTGCTATATTAAACCATTTTCAAAAAGGTTCTACATAGAACCATATACAACACATTCTTAATCTATCTGAAGAATCATTTCATCATGCAAAGAACCATTAAAGCATGAAATATATAACTCGTGGTACTAAATAAAGTCTTTCAGTTTAATAAAGAACCCCTGAAGAACTGTCTTTTTTTTGTGTTCTAGAGATGTAAAAGTACAAAAGACATTATTGTGTTCAACTGTATCACAACATCTCACATTGGATTATATTATATCATTAAATTGTGACTAGCTAGTATGTTAGCTTCTGGCTAGTGTGTTAATTTGGGGCTAACACATGAGCTTGAGGCTGGGGAGTTAGTTTGGAACATTCCAAAGTCAAAATTCAGTTTCCAGTATTGTACTTTTCCAGTGTTAAATGCTGTACTCAGCTGAAAATGGAAATATTAACATATTAAAGTATGAATGTATCAAATTGAGACACCGGCATATCATAATAGCCCTAATGCCTGCATTACAGATTTTGTGTTATTAGTATTACTGCTTGAGCATCTCATGTCCATGAAGTGTGAATGTCTATATTCCATTCATGAAGTGTGTTAGCTAAATTAGGCCACTGCAGGCAGTGCGGACTTGATATAATATTCAAAGGAATAACCAACATCTGTAAAATAGAGGGACGAAGGAATCCTGATCTGAATTGTTATTCGGCCGTCTCATCTGCGGAGTTGCCACAGACTAATTAATTCAAGAGTAGATGTCCCCAAAGGCTGCAATTAATGATAAACTTATTAGACATGATGGTGCCTGAGAGCTGTGGATTCCATCCCGATTCTGCCGCTCCTGGTGGTGTTCCTTACCCAGCTGTCAGCTCACATGTGTCAAAAAGTGGAGCACGGGAGCGTGCATGCATGTGTGCGGGGATGTGTACGCGGCTGCCCTCCAGGGAGCGCCTCCCAACACTTGCTTCTGATACTGGTTGCTTTTGATTATTTTGTCACCAGAAAGCCTTGACTGAAGCGAGTTATGGGCTACATGCCAGCTTGGAGTCTTAATTCAATATGGGCCGACTGAAAAATCTCCTAGAGAAATTGAGCTCAAGCGCATCCGGCATTTTAAAAAATTAATGCGAAGGAATAAAAAACCCAAGCCTCGTATTGCATGTTTATCCCACGTAAGGGCAGAATTTGTTGCAATGTGAAAAGACTTTTTTATCGGCTTGGTTTTCCGGCCGACTTCAAAACGCCTTTCCACCCAATCAATGGTGGCAGTGTTTTTGAAGCACTTTTGAACTTTGCGTCTCATGAGGTGAAGCATATGCGGGAGAAGCCGTCTTACTTCCTTCTTTTTCCTGCTGTAGGATGTTCATCTTAGGCCTTACTTTTCATCAAATCTTGCATGTTGAAGGTTGAAAGCACCAAAAGGCCTGATCCTGGAGAGCTGTTAATGGATTGCCACAAGAAATATTATGACGTGGCAGAGTTCTGTGCAGACCAATGACTGCTGACTTCCTAACCTCCATTAGACGTCTTTAATGTGCTGCAGCATTAAGCGGAAATGTGGGCTCTTGGGAAAAGGGCCTTGCACATTATTTAAACTGCTCCATGATACGTACAGTATACAAAGCATGTAACGCATGTAAAGTCCATGGTGTAACCTGATTGCCTTTGGGGTATTTTTGGAGCTTTGGCATATCAGATAGAGTCCCACACACGTTTTTCCTTCCTAGCTGTACTCTACTCTATATACCAATTCCTTCCTTTTCCTGATCAGCCTGGACTTCAGATAATTCCACAGTTCCTCATATGTTGGTTTGAAGGTATTGATGCTGGACGGACATGGAGGACTGAGTGAGTTTGACACAGAGAAAGCGAGAGAGAGAGAGAGAGAAAAAAGAGGTAAGGGGGGAAAAAGGGAAAAAAAGATAAAAGAAGCTTTGATCAACCACAGCCACCACCCCCATCCATCCATTAGCTGCAAGTATCCTCGTGAGAGAAGCAGAGGACGACCCGTCCCTCCAGACCCTCTCCCCGCTGCACTTCCACAGGCTGACGAAACGAGAGAGATAGAGGGAGAGAGAGAGCGAGGCCAAAGGCTGTCTAGGCGGTCAGCTTGTAAAGAACTGCCCCCACAGTTGGAACGCAGGCAGATAAGAGATGGGTGGCCACGTTGAATCACAACACTCTGACGATAACAGCATCTACAGCAGCTTTCATGTAATCCAGTTTATTTTCAGTCCTGTTCCTGGAGCAGCCCTGCCCTACTTCCATCATCTCTCTCGTAACAAGCCCTCATATTTCCATAATGGAGATGCACAGTCCATCCCGCTCCATGTTAGCTTTAACAGCTGCTCACTTACCAGTCTAGAGGAAACATTGCTGAGCTCAGCATTAAACTTCATCTCTTTACACCCCAAGAGGATCTCTAGCAGAAGAAAGCTGCACCAGTGCTACTCTTGTTTTGCTGTTTGTTTTTTGCATAATGGTTGCTTTCTAAGCGCTTCAGCCATCGTCGGGTTTACTCTTCCTGGAATTGGCTACCGGAAGCAGGATTGGCAACATTATTGACAACAGCTTTGAATACACCGTCAGGGCAGTGATACATCTTTATCCTCTTATGTAGGACTGATTCCACTCAACACTGAAGGGGTCACTACCACCTGCAGAGGTAAAAAGTGCCATTATAAGACAGGGCAAGCCTGGGCTAACTGGTTAGCATGCTAACTTCAGTAGATATCTCTGCAAGGCAATACCTAGACTCTTTGACATACCATCAAAGCAGCTACTTCCTCACATTCTGATGATACTTTTAATTGATCTGCAAAGTTTTAAACTCAAAATTCTACAAATGGCATCTCTGAGAAAAGCTTAAGCTCCACTCATGCTTCAGATATAAACAAGCCAGAAGTGTTTCTGTCCATCCTTACACTGTGAGCAGAGAACTCAAAGCTATGGGCATGAAAAGTTGTATCGCTCCCAAGAAGACCTTACCAAGAAAGGAAGTATGCAAATCAAATAAGGTGCTGATGTTCTCAGAACAATGGACTGACCACCCTCAAGTTCAACATCATTGAAAGCCTTTGGGATTTCTTGGATCTGGAAAAGCTGAAAATGTAACCAGCTTGTTAGACTGAACTTTGCATAATGACATCAGTAACATATGACCGCTTAGGGTTTTCACATCTTAAATTGATCAGCTTCTCTGAATTAAAGTGTGGGAATAACTTAAGAGTTTGCATGGTTTGTTATTGTGTAATGTTATTAGCCTGGAATCTTAAGGAAAACATAAGAATATCCAGGGACAAGCTTTCTTTAGGGCTGCTGTAATCTAAAATATGGTTAGCTAAAGCTAATAAGCACTGTAAAACACATCATACTTGGAGCAAGGCCTTTTCTCTCGTAAGCAGCATTTCATGCTAATGGAATTAGCAAATACAGCTTATTTCACTAGTTTGTTTTCTGTGCGGCAAGTGATGCACTCGGAGTGTGACAGCAGTGGGATGCTGGAGCGCGTGAGTGAGAGTGCAGTGTGCAGAGCTGTGCGTGTATGGGGGTAGTGGTGGCGGTGGTGAGGGGGATAGTGAGAGGCTCTCAGCTGGCCCGGCTCCAGCCCTGGGCCTATCTGCACACTTCAGCAGCCTGAGCCCAGCTGCGGAGCCCGCCTCTAATGTGGAGTCATTAGTGCTGCCATTGTCTGCCTGGAGTCACTTCTCAAATTAGAGCACAACAACGCCACACGCTCGAGTTTTATTTCTCACCCCCCTCCCCGCTTTGTGGATGTTGACTCAATTATTCCGCAGGCCCACATAATGTCGGCCGTTGTTCTGGGCCTTTCGGCTTGATAGAACATGTGGTGGACACGGTGGGCTGGCCAAGACATGATGAAAGGCTGTCTGCGAAAAAAAAACACAACAACTAAAGAATAAAGAAGAAGAGGGGGGAAAAAAGGCAAGCGGTTCTTTGATTATGAAGTTGAGATTGTAATGTTGTGGTCGTGGTTTGAGGATTGAGGATCATTTGCCATGTGCGGTTGTGGATGGCAACGTTGTTTCCTCCCCATCCCCCCCCCCCAGCCCCCAAAAGGTTCAGATGGACATTCAGCCTTGGGCCTCATTTACGTCCGAAAGAGCGATTCGGGCAATCAGGCAATTCAGGCAATCAGGAGGCAACTTCCAGCCGTGCACAGACGTCATGCTCTTTTTACCACTGGAAATGAAGACGGCACCTACTGAAGAAACTCTGACATGTCGGTATAATTTCCGTCCCGGGGGGGGTTCGTTTGTGTCTTCTTGTTTTTTTCTAATCTCGTCAAATGTTGTTGCTTACCCTCAATTCACTAAGGTCCACTTCTTTCAGGTACTTCATCCCTCAAACGCAGAGAGACAGTCTGTCCTCTCCCACTGCGGAAAAGAAAACATTATTCAAATGGTCTTATTAATTTTAAGCGATTTGAAATTCATCAGAGGCCTTTTTTTTGTTGTTGTTGTTTTTTTTCCTCCCCTCCGTCCAAATAACTGTTTGACACCAGCAAACGGCACAAGAGAGCGCTGTCAAAACAAGAAAACTAGCAAGCATCAGCACAAGCAGGAGAAGTTAAAGTGTGCTCCTAGCGATTCAGCTGCTTTAAAACTCAGCATAAATGATGGCTCTGGATATCTGCACAAGGACACACACACACATACAGACACACATTCACACCTACATTAATGGTGTGTCGCTCAATCTCCAGAGCTTGCTGATTACGAGACTCTTCCACAGTGATGTCGAGAAGAATTAATAAAAGATGCAAACGCCTCAAATCTGTCATTGTTTTTTCTTTTTTTTCTTTTTTTTTAAAGAGTCATCAAATCTCATTTAGGCAGAGATTAAGTGCTAAATATTCATTTAATAATATTCATTTTGTGCTTTTTCAAATGCTGCTTTCAAAAAGATGGTCGGAAAACCCTTTCGGTATCTCCGCACCACCGATAACAACATCACTCCGTCTTTCCCTGACACAAATGTCAACAGGCCCTGCTCCTGCTTGTTACTTGGCAGCTAATGGCAGCATGCAAAACGTTGGCAGCTCCGAGAGGACGGGGAGAACTTTGCCCGCGAGCAACCCCCGGCCCGCAACACGCAGCCGTGCTCTAAAGACACAATAATCGTGGGATTTGATTGCCTGTCCCTCAACCTCAATAATTGATGACTCCAATATTTACTCCATTACCTGTGCGTTGTAAACATTCATTACGGGGGCTTACGTTGGAGAGAGGTGAGCGCCGGCGTGCGCCGAGGACCCCGGCCTGAAGGGAGCACCTGTCAGTTTGACTAATGGCACAAATGAAAAAATATCTCCTAATTACTTTAGAAAAAGGTACAGTTTCTCCGTCCCCTTATCTGCGCAATATGCATTTTAAAAGTTTCTCCGGCTTTATTGCATTTGGCCCTTTCCATGGCCCCCGCGCATCAAGGCTTTACAGTCGGAGCAAGTTCTCAAATTTCAAATCAAATTTTCAACTCGCTACACGCGAGGCCTAAGTAATCCGATTTTCGACCTTATTGTATTTCTATTGACATTACCATTGTTGTTATTTGTAACGTGTAAATATTAGCAGAAGAAGGCTCTCTGGGTTGCTTTGGCTTTCCAGGAAAGGGGATTTTGTATATTTATTTATTTTGGCAGGTTTCACAGATTCCTTTCTCAAATGATTGCAATCTAATGTATTCCATTATCAAGAGGTGCCGGCTGAGTACAAAACATATGATTAATTTAGTTTGGTTTCCAAAGTGGAGCGGCGAGCTGGGTTCTTAATCGAATTTGCATCCGCTCTTCAGGCTTATCTGCCCTATTGAGTCATTTCGGTTCAAAGAAACGGGTGAACGGCAACACAAGGGCACTCCTGCTGTATTCTCAAACACACTCTTAAGAAGAAAGCCTCCTAAATGGTTCTGGACTGGGACATATGGATCAGGAAAAGGACTTTAACTGACATAGATCTTTGTGCACTCTTAGCAGAAAGGGTCAGTCCCAAAACATGGTTCAGCAACAGCAACAGGTTCTCCATTAATGTAAGAACAATTGAAACATTCAGATGGTTCTCTGAGTTGTCATGGGTCTGTATATAAACTTTGCCTTTGCTGAAGAACTGATGAACAACACTTTTTATAAGGGCATAATATTTCAACTTCAGTTCTTGAGGTAACTGAAAGTGGATCTTCAGTCCTTCAGAGGACAATATTTGGCACTGTAATTTTCAGAACTTACAGCAATCTTAAAAAAATCAGGGTGCTGCAAAAGGTTCTTTGAGTTGTATCATGGCAGAACCACTTTTGGTTCCTTCAAGAGCCTTGTTTGAAAAAGAGATTAGTGATTAACAGCTTTTACATTTACATTCTATGTAGGTTCTTTAAATTACATTCTATGGAAGGTTCTTCAGGGAACTGAAAGTTGTTATACTACGGCAATGACAATATTTGGTATCCTGATTTTAAGCAGCAATCTAAAAAAATTAAGGTGCCATAGAAGAACGACTTTGGTTCCCTAAAGAACGATGTCTGAAAAAGAGATTTGTGATTGTGACCAAACTTCAGATAGGTTCCGAGGTTCTTCACATATCTTATTGACAAAAATGGTTCACTTAAAAACCATCGACTGAAAGGTTCTTCAGCGAACCAAACATGGTTCTTCAAATGCATCTTTTCAAAGGACAATGCTTTGAAGTGAAGCATATTCTCTATAAAAATAAAGGCACCAGCAAGGTTATTTGGGCAGTGCCTGAGCAGAACCACTTTTGGATCCCTAGAGAACCATGCATGAAGAACTTTCTAGAGGTTTAAAGAGACTTCTCATAGGTTCCAGGAACTTTTACAAGAATACAGTTTTTTTTAAACTCACACATCTACTTTATGAAAATAGTTGTCCTAAGATCCACGAATGAAAGGTTGTTTGGAGACCCAAAAGTGGTTCCACTAACGACGGTAATGCATCTTTTCTTCAAAGGGCAGTGCTTTGAAGTGATGTATGCACTCCTAGAAGATGAAGGTTCCATGAAAGGTTCTTAAAGAATGATGGTTCATAAAAAATGATGTTTGAAAAAGAGATTGGTGAAAGTGACCTTTTTGGGCTTTAAAGAAACTTCAGATCATTTCTAAGAACATAAGAACATTTACATTATATGGAGGTTCTTTAAGCTTCTTTTAAACATCTCATTTACCAAACCAATTCCATGAAGAACCATTCGAAGGATTCCCAAGAACCTCTTTTGTAAATGAGATGTTTAAAAGTGGTTCTTCTAATGCATTGTTTCAAGAGACAATACAGTCTTTAGGTATTTAGGTGCCACAAAGGGGTTCTTTGGGCGGTACAATAGCTGAACCACTTTTGGTTCCCTGAAGAACAATGTCTGAAAAGTAAATTTGGGAGTGCCAAAAACCATCACATCCATAATGTAAACCAATGTTAGGGGTTCCTCCGAGAACTTTTACATTATGTGGAGATTCTTCACGCTGTCTTAAGAACCATCCATTGAAAGGTTCCTGAGGGAGCCAAATATGGTTCCTCCATGGTGTTGCTCGTATACTTGGTTTGCTTTTACAGGGAATGTTTTCATGTGTTGTTCACAACATATTTGAGGTAAACGAGCAGAAGGTTGCAGATGTTTAGTCTGGTGGTGGAACTTCATCATATAGACATATCCAACAAGGACAGGAGGGTGACAATTATGCAAAAATGAAAGAGACGGAGGGAAAAATGGAGGAGTATCACCGTACTGTGAGACACAATAGTCATATTAGCAGTGAGAATGGAGTCCCAGCGGAGGCCGAGGAGGGGAGCTGAAGGCATAATGCATTCTACAGGCGTGAAAAAAAGAGAGAGAGAGAGAAAGAGAGGGAGAGAGAGAGAGAGAGAGGGGGAGAAAGTTTTTTTTTTTTCAAATAAAAAGAGTGCATCTGTTCCCTGCTCTAGTTGGAAACTATTCCACATGATTAGTGCAATCAAATCCCATCCTCAGATGTATTTTTCCCTCATTGAGTTTGCGCGAGGAATAATATAGGATATTTGTGTTTTATAGAAGGAGACCGTTTATCACGTCCATTTTTCATGCTGTCAAGTTAATTACCAGAGAGAGGAATACGATTACACACACACACACACTCTTTCTCACAGACAAGGGGAGCTTGCGCGCACACACACACTCACACACACACACACATACATACACAAAAGCCCACCCCTATGGACACCCAAACTAAATTGTTAGCCCTGGAGCAGAAATCTTGGCACTGTTTAGTTGCGGAGAAGCGACTGCAACTCTGTACGTCCCGCAAGGAATAACAATTGCAAGGTCAGACATGTTTTCTTTTTCTTTATTTCATATTTCATACACGTATTCGCCTCAAGAGGGAGAATGTGACATGGTTTTACCGGATCTCCTTTTTTTGTGCACTTGATCTACAATGGTGCCATTCAGTAGCTTCAGCAAGTGTAATGACACCAAAAATGCAGCTTTACATTTAGCCTAAAAGATGGCACCCTCTGTGCTACGTGCTATATTACAGCTGTACCAAACAAAGCTTATATCTACAATGGGATACTCCCCAAGCTGCTACTGAAGATCTGAGCAGCTGAGAATGAGTGCTAATTGAAGGTTGGTGTGTATGTGTGTGTGTGTGTAGGGGGGGGGTCATGTTTATGCGACACTGAGGTGACCAAAACTCACTCACATACTCACATTGTGGGAACATTTCATCCTTGTGGGGACCACAAGCTTGTCCCCACAATGTACATCATTCAATTTCAAAAAAAGGTTAAGGTTGGGGTAAGGGTAAGGTTAGGGTTACAGTTAGGATTAGGATTAGGGTTAGGGTTAAGGTAAGGCCAGGGTTAAAGTTACGGTTAGGGTTAGGATCAGGGTAGTAGTAGTTCTGGTTATGTTTAAAGTTAAGGTTAAGGTTAGGGGTGGGGTGGGTTGTAGGGTTAGGCTAGTAATAGCCCTGGTTAGGGTTTGAGAAAGTCTCTAGGAATGGATGTGTGTGTAATTACCCCGTGTTTCTGAGAAACAAGTGTGTGTGTGTGTGTGTTTGTTTTTGTACATTTTCAGGACAAAATACAGAGTAACTGACTTTGAAATGGTCCTGTCTTGTAAAGTGTCTTTTCTCCACATTTTATTTTTTAAAGCTGAAAGAGCAAAACCATTTCTATTTTAAATTGAGGTTAAGGTTATACTTAAGATGGGGCATTATATGACATGCATATCAACGTATAATACCAGACATAAGTGTTTATAATCACTCATAAGTAGTTAAGATTGCATGCATAACATTGTATAAAGCAAGAGAGAGCAAGAATCTGACAGTATAAAGTCATATTCCATAACACATTATAACATCTGTTTAGTTAGTTTAAACTGTATTGAATGTGATATAAATATAGCATTGTTTGATGCATTTAATGCAGAATTCTTTGTCTTATACACCGCAACACTAATGCTAATATCCACTAGCGTCTTAATGTGATTTTCTGTATTGTTTTAGCATTGAGCTAACAGTGCCACACATTCATTTTTCCACCCTAAATTTAATAAGATCTGTCTTGGTATAAGATAAAACACTGGTAATTAAAATGTTTAAGATAAAAACATATTCCTCACTTTTATATTGCAGTTTTATAGTGAAACACTGAACATTAATATAGGAGCTGTTAGCCTGTTAGCTATCTTTTAGCTATTCTTTAGCCTAGCTGTTAAGGCTATGTGTTGGTTTAGAGACTTGGTGCACTAATAAAGAATTCAGTCATGGCATAGTAGCATAGTGTACATATTATACAGTATAATTCTCAGTGTTTTTGAATGCATTTTAGCCAATCAGATTTTAGTAGCAGATTGGTTTTATAGTAGTCTATCAATAGTAATTATTTTATAATAAAATAACTATAAACAGCATTGAATTGGCAAGATTGGGTCGACATACTTTGAATTTTAGGCATTCTAGTTATTAATTTTAGTAGACGTTCATTCTCAATGTTATGCAGCTTTCTCAAAGATGAATGATCATATTTTTAACACTTTGTTTACAATCTTAGAATCAAACTCCAAGTCTAGTATTTGCAATTCACAAATGTGCAACAAAAATGGTTTTATATTCTTGAAAACAGTAATTTCAATGATTATGTTTTTCAATATGTTCTGGTCATTTTTATTATATATAAGAAGTTGTAAACATGTGTTTGGACAACAATGACGACAATAACGTTAATGCAAGTTTCAGTAATTTAATCCGAAAAATTCAAAACGATGCAAAAATGAATTACTGACATAGTAACTCGGTTCAGCATTGCTATTATATGAGTTTACAGGAAAAAATGTGTTGTCAAATAAAGATTGCTCAAGATTTAGTATGATTTATATGGTCACTTGTAATAGAGGACAGACTGTTTCCTCCCTGTATTCGTCCTAGAATGACTTATGTTACGTGATGGCTGCCAAGTGCATGAAGTATTCTTGAGTATCAGGTTTTCTCAGCACAAACATGAGAATAAGCTAAAACATCAGTTAAAACATCAGTTGAGTCAGCAGTTGAGATGATGGTGTATTCTATACCTGTGAATATGACTGTGGTCATTCTGGACAGTTAAACAGGATCTTTGCGTTGAAGCAACTTATTGCAATTTAATTCAGTTTTCCTGGCTTTTCTTGATGCATGTTTGGTCAATGCAACCTTCTCCAGAAAACTCACATCATTCCTATTGGCTCTTTTTTCTGTATATTTGCATATTGGGCGTGTCCTTCCACTTTTTGTTTAACCTACCCCTCTGTGTGTTATCGTTCTCCCCAGCCTTCCCTTGGGTGCCTAAATGTTTCCTCAATTTTGATAACTCATCTAATCTTTATCAGCAATGACTGAAAATCAGAGTTGAGGGAGATGAGCTGCCAAGTTCCCACCTGCTGAGTGTGGATCTGTGGTTGTTAAGCTCTACAGAGGCTGCTCCTGTACTCTCGGCTAGGCTCTGAGCATTTGACCAGATAGTCCAGAGTAGCATTAGGTTAAATTCATTGAGTGTATGTAATAAATGTTTATTATTATCAAATGTGTGCAATACAGTATGGATTTATTAAATTATATACAGGTTTAGTCTAGCAATGAATTAAAAAATACAATTTGTATTTTTAAAAAGTGCAATATATAAAGTTTATACAACAATAAACACACGTTTTGTTCATACCCCGATCGGGGAATTATTTATGGTCAGGGATTTGAGTTACTTAAGCAGTTTAAGGCAAACAGAGTTAATTTAACCCATCAGGTTTTATATTGAATGTTTATTTTTTCCAGTACATTAAACTCGGCAAATAAATTCAAATTTTGTCAGAAAAAAAAAAAAATCATGTTTATGCTCTGTTCTCCGTGAAAGATGTGTAACTTATTAACTTATAAATCAACAAAACATGCAATTTGACTGGGGGTGTGTACAAAACCGTATGCAGTGTAAAGGCAGGTGTTTTCACATTCTGTAAAAAAAAGAAAGAAAGAAAGCAAGCAAGAAAGCAAGAAAGCAGAGATTTCATCTCTCAGCAATGATATAACAGCTAGGGGCCTGTGCATGAACTTGTGTCCTGACTAAGTGTAAAAACAAACAGGTGTACGTGTGTATTTGTAGGGTGAATAATTTGTCCCTCTGGCTGTGGTATATTGGGTGTACGCAGTATGCAGCAGAATCTCAGTGTGAGTCTTCCTTTCCTGCCTGTCTTCCTCATCTCAGCAGGTGAGCCTCCTGTCTGTTCTCTGCGTTTGATGTGAAGAGGAGCTCAAAGTTAGAGGAAGAAAAGAAGGGGGAGAAAGAATTAACAAAGCCCTTCTAGATTTTCAGCTGTTGCGCCTAAGAAGTGCATTGTTCTGCTGTGTCAGAAACCTGCCCTATCATCAAGCACATTAGCTAAGATCATAAGGTTCTCAATGAAGAGTGTGGGTTAAGAAACAATGTCTTACAAAGCAGGAAAGCCTGACAAAATGCTGGGATAAAACGATTTCATCTTCTCTGTCAATGACGTTCACCGGGTTTTGAGGCAAATCTGCATTTGAAGTGCTTCTTGTCAGGGAAACGTGGTATAATACGTTGAGGTTCATGGAATTTTATAAAGACAAACCAAGACAAGAGCATTTCTACCAGCACTAGTAACGTATCAATTAAACAAGAGGTGGAGTGATTTAGAAAGAATTTATATTGAAAACATTTAGACAGTTTAACAATGAACTATTGGGTCAATATGAGCATATTTTATTGTATCATGATAATCTCACAATACATCACAATATGCTTATATAAACATGCCATGTACTGCAGGGTTGCAGGTTTTACTCTCTGTCTTATATAACATTGAGAACATACCATGTATTGGGGCAATCAAACAAACAGCAAATGAATGCTGAACATCTTAATTAAAACACAAACACTTCCAAAGTTAGAAAACATTTCCAGGAATTAATGCATTCGTGCATCGCTAAATTCATGCCGTGCACTAGTGCCAACCAGCTCCAACATGGGACTGGCTGGCATGTGTTGGTTGGTTGGCACAACCTTAAAAAGCTATAGTAAAACAAAAATGAAGCAACAAAATGCATGAAAGCAAACCACAAAAAACATCCAACTGCAACAAAATCCTATTTTTGAATCTTTTAAAATGCTAGTAATAATAAGAAGAAAAAATGAAACTATGCAAATTTACCAATATAAAGCTCTATTTTCTTTATTAAAAGTTATTTAAAGTTCTGTTTTTGACATTTTTTTTAGTTTTATAAATAAATTAGTTATAAAAGTATTATTATATATTATATAAAAATTGCCCTTTACATGCCTATTGCCCTTTACATTGCATATAAATTTTATGAAGACCATTCTAAGAGAAATGTCCCAAAATGGCTTGGAAAGACAACTGGTTCCACTGACTTATACTAAAAGTAAAGTAAATTTTTTCCTTCTCCTGTAAACATATTATTTTGGAAATAAGAGGGTTTTTTATAACAGCAGTGATACATTAAAACCCCATAGTTTATTAGAAACCATTTTTCTGGTTTCTATTTAGAGCATTAAACATTGTCTTGTTAAAATCTAAGCTATATAATAAAAAAGCTCAATCTTAAATAAATTTAAAAACATATTTAATACTGTACATAAGTAGCGTGGGTTCCCCCTACTGGCCCAGAAATCAACACTATGTCAACCAAATTCTATCCTACATAAAGAATAATGAACTGGATGTTTCATTATAAAAATAGCATAATTTGGTCTGTTTAATTGGATTTGCAGCACATTATGTGAAATGCTGAATGCTTTTGATGGTGTATTTTTTAAATGTTGCACTGCTGCTCTGAAACACTCTGTGAAGTATTGTGATGTTGTATTTTTGCCACATTGCCAAAAACTGATCAAGAATATTAATGGTAAATCATTATTTTGAAGATGTTTAAAAAGCTTTATGGCCAACAACGCCAATCCCTCATGTATACATTATCACACTGAATGGATTTCTCTAATGGAAGAGCAATGTTCATTATAAAGGAATTATTTGCATGGCCTTGTTCCTATAGGCTATTACTGAAATATACAGCCCAAAAATCCAAAAGCTGTATTAGCTTGATGCCCATTCTGTTCTCTGAACAGGAAGGGGAGGAGTGACAATCACATGACCTTATGGATGGAAATGGCACCACATAGCATAGCAGTGCTCACAGCACCATTTTAGGCTGCTTTTGTGTGAATCTCAGGGATCATATTTGCTATCTTGCTGTTTTTTTCCCAATCACCTGAAGCTGGTGAAAGAACAGTGAGGTTGAAATATCTGGGATATTTGTGTGTGGGTGCTTTGAGAAAGTCTCAAGGCCCAGAGACTGAAGTGGGTAGATTTTTGACTCAATTAAAGATCAGTCTGTCTTCACAATCAAGATTTTATCAGCTTTCCTTTTGACAGCTTGAATGTGTCTGAGGCACATGAAAATATAATTAGCCTTTCCCGAAGAAATCAGTTGACGCTAACACTGAAATGAAATCTTTTGGAATTAATGGAAATATCAACCCAGACATGCGTGTATTAATTACTTTCTTGTATGAATGGGTAAATGGCTTCTATTTTCATTTTTATGATTTGTGCAAAAGTCAGAGACACTCTTTCAAAGTCAAAACACAGATTAAGTACATGTTATGTATTAATTTACCTATAGATTAAACCTTAACAATTACATAAAACATAGCGTCAGTATTTAACGTGTCCACTCCTCGCCTTTATGACAGCTCCCATTCATTTCAGAAGACTTGCCTTCAGTTTTTCAAAGACAGTTGGAGGGATATTTTTACACACCTACAATTCAGTCATAGAGGGTTGTTTCTGCTTCTCATTATCCAAGCAATCTTAGTGACAAAATTCCTTTTTTCAGTGAGGGCTTCTTCACAGTTACACAAGCTTGATTTTCTCCTCTCCTTCAAAGATGAAAGTTAGTGTTTTTAACATGATGGGGACAGTTTTGGTGGTCTGTTAATTTGCCATGAGATTTATTATTATTATTATCCTGTATTAATTTTTTGCGAGAAACTTCTTTAACTTTCATCCCTTTCATTAGGCACATTATCACATATCTTCACAGAAATATCTCCTGATACCTCCTCTGATACCTCATATCTGCTTAATGGTCATTTTGTCTGGATATGATGTAAATAAAGGGTGGTCTCTGACTTTTGCTCAGTACTGTAGATAGGTCAGACATTTGTAGTCACAAATTGAGATCATTTGTATGTGTAGCTTTGGCTACTGGTCCCCCAGATAATGACATGCTTGTGATTCCGAATGATATAATAAACTTATTAAACCTAAGATTTATTTCTTTTAAGGAGAACTATGACATTTTCTATTCAATTCAGACATGTGTACCAATTATACTTGCTAGTCATAGTATGAGACAGCACATAAAAAACAGTAGCTTGCAATTCATACATAATTCAAGAGGTCCTTGGATTGCTACAACGGTGGCCTTCGCTCACGTTAATTAAGTATCTATTGCATCAAGGTTCTTACTGCGGTGCGTGACATTTCCCAAAATCCTCAGCAGAGCAAAATTACATAGCCGTTCTTGGGCTCAGTGTTAAATGTCGTCAGAAACACCTTCAATTATCTTTGTTATTACAACTTTGTGAATAGCAAATGTTGACAAAATGAGCTCAACAGCCTTCCAGGTACATGCCAACAAGAAACAGGAAAAAGTCGTCTCAAAGTAGCTAAATTAGTAAAGTAGTTTATTTCTGCCTATTTGGATATCACTTCAATACATGTTTTTTCTTCCAGAGCACAAACTTCATTAGACTCACACTGTGTTAAAACTTCTGTGGGACTACTGATACCTGCCACAGCTGCCCAAGGCCTCGCTAAGAGTTTACTAGCTGCGAGCACGGTAAACATGCATAGTGAATTGCTACGTCGTTGCCAAGCCAAAAACTAGCCTGCCAACTTTAATGCTTTCTGACAGCGCTTTTAAGCCTATAGTGCAGACTGAAGTAGAAGCTGAACCTGAATTCCTCTGGTCAAAACCAGCTCCTGAAACCTGACGGTCATGGTAAAGCCAGGTCTCTGTGAAAGAACATCAACATAACAACAGGTTTCTCTAAAAAAGCAAAAATAAAGAAGGCGTAAAGGGGCAGTCCTGTCTGGTCCGGGAGTCCTGACAGTAGTCAGCTGGACAGGCCATTAACTCGTTGTGACATCTTTCACGCTAGCATGTGACAAATGTCCCACACTTTCATTTCAAAGTGAGGAAATGGTCTTTGACAGACAGGGACACAGGGGCCACAGGTTCGTCAGAGTCACTGCGCAATAATTATCCAGCCCAAGCCCTGGGAGTGGGGTGACGCACACAGTGCCAGACTAGCGTAGCGGTATCAATCAGCCGCAAAGCTGCTACGTGTCATCTAATGACACAAGGAGGGTGGTTACAGGCAACAACAGTATCGTGCTAAGGTGTTCCCACTGTCAAATAAACCGTCTGCTTAATTCATGCCTAGTCAACCTTGCTCAGTGTCACAACAGTAACGCTATCCCACGCTAACAACAACTACAGTTGGTGCGAGGAAGTTAACAAGATGCTAGCCCCCTTGCAGGCTGCACCTGATAAGGCTAATGGAGTTGATTGAAATGTGCTGTCATCATTTAATCTGCTGTTCATGTTCTTATTATGCCTCTCGCAATTTAACCTTGATAGCCTTAAAGACATGTTCTCTTAATTATCCTTAGCACCGTCATTTGACACAGCGCTGGAAGTCTTTTAGTATGCAGAGGTGGTTCTGTGCCATTTCCATTGACCTACATAAATACACCTGCCACAGAAGTATGATGGGGGAAAAGCGAGAAAAGTTCAGAGCATGTGCATATCAATGAGGACTCAAATTATGTATTATTAACACATGATGCATAGCTTTGCAACAGCAACAGGATTTTTTGACAATGTCAGTCTGACACTGTCAATCTCGGGCCTTCCTTGGAGAATCAATTAGGAGATAAACAGCACCATGTCTTTGGCTATGGGAGTCGGCACAAACCTTCCCTTGAATTTCCTGGGGCAAGGTAAATTGACAATAGAGCGCTGTCCATTAGGGATGGAAGGAAGGAAAATGGTGTGCATGTGGTGTGTGTATGTGTGTGTGCACGCTGTCCAGTACCTGCAGCGGCTCAAAGAGTCCATCAACATTGGACTACGGAGGCATGATAATTTTAGTAATGGGATGCTGGAACGTGTTCCAGGTTTGCTTGTACAGGATGAATTGTTTGGCCTCCACTGACTGGTACATTTAGGTATGTAACACAAATAGGTCAAAATGATGGCATAGTATTTACTTGAGGGCTAAGCTAAGGTTGATATTAAACATTTTATATGTATTTATATGTACTGTATATATGACAATGCTAGACAGCCCATTCTAACTAAAATGATTATTTTATTAATATTATTAATGGATTAATAATCATGAATATTACTAATATGCCCTCACTTGCGTCAATAACAGCCTCCACTCTTCTGGGAAGGCTTGTAGTGTGCCTGTGGGATTTTGTGCCCATTCAGTCAGAAGGGTATTTGTGAGGTCAGCCATTGATGGTGGATGAAAACACCTGGCTCACAATCAATGTTCCAGTTCATCCCAAAAGTGTTCAGGACTAAGGTCAGGGCTCTGTGTAGGACACTGGATTTCCTCCAAACCAAACTCTTCAAAACATAGCTGTGTCTGAAACTGTATACCATACTGGGGTTCTGCCATTTTGTAGTGGTGTTTGAAGCACAGAGCAGATATTCCAGTGCACTTAAACAATTCCAGAATGCACCACAATAAGTAGTGTACAACTCCAAGCAGATCTTGCATACGCACAATGCACTGCCTTGTTTTATTTGAAGATTCACATGCAACTACTCTGAATAGGACTATCGAGCCCAGCTGTAGTGGCAGCATTATTCACACCTCTATTTAGACCTGTTACACACGTTTGTTAGTTCTTCTTATGTGTGCAGTCGAACTCAGACGTTATATTGGACTAGTGGCATGATGCTTATATTGTTTATGTGGTGGATTCTGTTGTCATAAAGTGATGAGCAAACCTGTATGATGTAGCGTTCAAAATTCTTTACTAATATCACAAGTTCTGTACCCTATAATGTTCCCTGTAGTGTTTTACATAGAGATCCAGACTTTATGATGTAGAGTACAGTGATTAGGGGACCATTTTAGACATAGTCCATGTCTTTATGAAGCTCACTTTGTGCACAGAGTCATAGTCACACAGTTCCTCAAATTGTTGGCACTGAGTTGGAAGCATAAAATTGTTTAAAATGTTGTTGTATGCTGGATCTAAGGACTGAGCCCAAACCCTGAAAACACTTTCAGACCATTATCCCTTCTCCACCAAACTTTCCTTGGCACTATGCGTTCCCGTAGGTAGCATTCTCCTGGCATATGCAAAAACCAAGATTCATCCACTCGACTGCCAAATTGTGCAGCGTGATCCATTACTCTAGAGAATACTTTCTGCTGCTTCAGAATCCAATAGCACTGATATATTTACATTTATGTATTTCTATATTTATATTTCATTTCTTTTGATCTATTCATCATTTAAATTCATATTAAAACTCAATTAATGGAATAATTTAGCAAAAACTCTAATTCACACAATTACCCTAGATGTAGTCTATCAGCCAAGGCATGTTCAGTGTCCAAATTTTGCTTCTTTAGTTCAGCACTACAGTCTAACATTGCTAACCAACACTAGAAGTCAATAGACACCCAAATCGTTTCTGCAAATATACCCCCAAAACTTCTTTCAGCCTGCTCAAACAGCATCCAGGTCTTTATTAAGGTTGCAGAGACTTGTTGATGCGGTTTTGAAAACAGCATGATTTACTGTGAACTATGAAACTGAACAAAATTTTACCATGCCGCTGAACACCGCAGGCAGTCACTTTAGACAACAGGTGAGGCAAATTCTGACTCCCCTGTAGAATCGGACTCCCCTTCACGCTTAGGCATATCATGCAGGCATTTGGGCATTCATTTTTAGAGTTGATCGTAAGTTATACCGTGCCCAGAACAACACTGACAAGTCTGTGAAGACCTGAATATGGTTTGAGCGGATTGAGAGAAGTTTTGGGGATGTATTTATGAAAAAGATTTTGGGTGACTATTCACTTCTATTGACTTCCAGTGTTTGTCTGCGTCATTAGCCTTGTATTTCCAAAATTTCCAATATTTATGGTAGATATTGTTAGTACTTGCACAATACTTCATGTTTTACTACACAAAGAACATAATAGGCAAAACTGTGGGTTTAGTGCATTCCAGTCAATTGGTGATATTTTTAAAGGTCGAACTACTGGTTCATTTTTGTCTGTTCCTGCTTATGAAAACTCAGGAAAGCTAAATATTGTACTGCAATTACATTATTTATTGCGAAAATGCTTTGATGTGCTGATCACAACAAGAATATCCAACACACGATTTCTGCTTTCTTTATTTTCTTTATATTTGTATGTGTTCCATTCCACTCGGCAGCAATACCAATGATGCTTCTCCATCTTTTCATAAAGTGCACCCAGTCTATGTTACCCTTAATGAGAGAGTTAATATTGGAGACCCAGTGCATTTCACTGAATCACTTCACTCTCAGCCCATGACTCGTTTTAATAGACAAAAAAAAGGAATCTCTGTGACTTTTAATGAGCACTGAGCTATTATTTTCCCCTTGTTATCTTGTAATTAGCATACATTAATTTGCAGATGCACATATCCTGATATATAAGTATATATTTGATCACAGCTTTTAAACGGCTTGCAATCAAACGCAAGCAGCGATGAGACTTGAGGGGAGAAGACAAATGAGGAACAATTTAACTTCCATAGGACAAACTGCTCATTTACAATGGTAATAAGAGAGTTCAAAAAGAAATAGTTATCTTCAATTAAATGAGTGGGACTATAGATAAATAACCACAGTACACCCAAGACAAGAGGTACCAAGAGGTCTAGAGAGAATAATGACACAAAATGGTGTACACCAGCTATCTTCATCAAGGCAGACACAGGTGGTTCACCTCAATTAGAAATTCTTAATAAACTTGGCTTTAATGGGGTGGCTACGGAGTTTGCAGTTGCACAGATGTCAAATGTTCCTGTGGGAGGAAGGAAGTGTAGGGAAACAATGCTAAACTATTAGCAAGTTTTCAAAGTTAAATTTAGAGAGATAGAATTATCATGGCCGTTCAATGCAATCATCCAAATCCTGGCTTTAAGAGTCAAGACTTGTACTGTTCCAATGTAATTACATAGCCACATATTACATATCGAATCTGGCTTTTTCCATTTGTTCCAATTATGGATGTGCCAATCATTAATTATTTGTCAAACATCTTTGCAGTCAAACTGGACTTTTATGACATTGACTTTTTTTCGCAAGAGAATAAGGACAATAACCGGTTGCTTGCACTTTGCATATGCATACAGTTTTTGACTATGCATACAATGTAGAAGAGGAGAGAATAGACAAATGCACATACACATTAGTCAGGAATAACACATACACATTTGTGTGCAAAAGTTTAAATACCCATGATCAAATGATATGTTCTGTTGATTTTTTGAGTTAACACATCTTCTACAGAGAACACACTTACATGTGTATTATTCTGTTCATTCCCATTTATTTTCTAAGGTTAACATTTTAAAAATATTAAATGTGACATAAATTTTGCATGTTTTCTGTTTTATTTTTTCGCAAATTCAGCCAATAAACAGTAGAAGTTTGTGCTCTGTAGGCCAGAGACACGCAATAAAATTAATAAAATTACAATTTTCAAGAATTTTCTATTTATTTGGATGTATGTTGTGGGAAGTGGGTCTATCACACAAAAAAATATCAATGCTGTATAACAATTAATGTGAAAGCAATGTGTTTTCCATTATACATGAGGGTTTTTTTTTCCTTTCAAAAACATATAAGCAAAAATGAAAGTTTTCAGATGCAACAAAGATCAGCTGAAATAAAATTAGACATTTGATGGTCACATGTCTGGATTGAAAATTGGTCAGTTCAGTGTCCAGCCAATTTTGATTGTGCAACCCTGGTCTCGATGTCAAGAAACAACGTGGGGTCTGTGTTACTTAGCTACTGAGAAACGATTCCTACAGAACTACACCATGCTGTGGTTATTTAATGATGGTAGCTGCCACTTTAAGGGTTAAGTATATTCACATATGCCTTTAGAGCATGGCATAAAGCCTAGAAGAGTAGGCAAAACCAGCAGCGCGTTGCAGCTAAGAGTGCAGCCACACAGTCTAGATTGAACCACTGACAACGAATACCGTGCTGTCTTCTTAACAAACCAGTGCACCGCGTCAAATAGCGGCAGCCATGTTGGAATCGTTCTTCACTGGAGGACAAGCGCTTTCTTCCTCCTCACACAGCGAAATACTTAATGGACTGTACGCCTAAATTCATTGCATGCACTGGAAAACCACAATACCTATAAATTGTACTTTGCTCCTAACAATGACCTCAGACTTCCTTTCTCACCTCGCCCGTTTCTCTAAACGACGGCAGGGACGCTCTTTGTCGAGAACCGCAGGAACCGTAAGAATAGGTTAGCAACAGCTGTCAAGTTGTGAAATGCTAGTTTGGTTACAGGCAGTCGGAATGTTCCATGAGGGCTATTCTGGTGGAGATTTGATGGGTGGTCACACCGCAGGACCGAAGTTGCCTCGACACCCAGAACCCTTATTGTGCGCTTATCGCCCCCTGCTCATCTCCTTTATCCTCCTGAATGCAGATTCCCCGTGCAGCCAGGCACGGCGAGCGGCCCTCAGCGGAGCTACGGAAGGCAGCCATTGTGGCGTTGTCACCCGCGGACACCGGCTCTCAGCATGGCTAGCGCTTAGCAATGACAGGGGAATCAGACCCCATGAAGAGGGATTACTCCCCGAGGTATTGTCCGTGCCACAATGCTAGAGTTGGGTGCCTGCTATCTACTCAAAGCCTGCATGTTTCATTCCGATTCCCCCTGACAGGGACGCCTGGACCTGTCTTATTGTTTTCTGCTCTGCTAGAAAACAGGGCCCCAGCTGAGACTGCTATTATAGCTGGGTATCGACTAGGGGAGCGTCCTCCGGTGCGCGATTCGGCCCTTGTTACATCTGTCTGCCCCGCTGCTGGTGCTGCGGCTCGGCAAAAGAATAGCCTAAATGTTACTGTATCATTTAGCGCATGTGCTCCGGCTATAGAATGACCTCTGGAATGGTATTTACATTGGTTCAATGGATTTCTGACAGAATTAGAATATATACACTATTCAAAATCAATGAACTCACACTCACTGACAAACAAAAACCTCAGACAGCACTCTTCATGTGCTCCTCAAACTGGCACAGTTAAAGTTCTAACATATAACCCTTCATATATACTGTAGGTTTCTTCAGAAAGTAAAGGTCACAGTTGCGTGTATTCAAGCATTTCGTGTCATACATTAAGAAAGGGTGAAGCATTTAAAAAAGCACTTATATTACATATTTGATGTAATTCCTCTTTTACATTTTAAGTGACAGTGTTGGCAGTAACATGGCTTTTTAGCATAGAATTAACAAAAACACAAAATGTGCTTAACTAGCGCCATGCTAATGGACATCCTAATTATTTACTCAATATGTATTTTTAAATGAATAATTTAGAAGAAAATAACTGAACAACAAAAAGAGGGAATTTTGCTTCTTGCCAGGGAACCTGGATGATGCAACTTCCTGTTGAATATGTGAATATTCCAGATCTGCCTGTTAGTCAATAGGATGCCCACTGCATTGGGATGGAGGTGTTGAGGTAACAGGGTTGACTGAATTTTGAGAGACACAAATAAAATGTACATTTTCATCATTTATCATAATGAAGGACTCATGAAAGGATATTTAAAGCCTGAGATACAGTTGCACAGCAGTATGCACAAATGCTGGGTGTTATTAATAATTTGAGTTGCATACATGTTTGTGCATCTAATATCAATAGGACACAAATTGTGAAATCACCCAAATGTCATTTACAAAATATGTACTTTAACAAACCATCCATCCATTGGCTCCTCAGGGAAGTAGTTCTCAAATTGGACCTTCAAGGGGTCCACATTTTGCTCAACTCTTGGGGAGAGTGGACAAAACTGTGGATCCCCTGCAGGTCCTTGAGGACCTTAGGTTTAGGCTAAGGCTAAGATTAGCATAATATTATACTATACGTTTGATATTAGGTTGATAAAATGTTCAAAGTGATATGTGATCCTATATTCCAGCAGTTCTGGCTATGCTCACATATGCTAGTGCTAAGTATCTTTCACTTAGCCTTCGCATCTGTGACTTCTCACATATGAAATCCAGTAACTGACACCAAAACATTCAGACCACCAAACAGATGCCAGATGACGTTAGCAAAATGATGGTTTCCGTTAAAAGGAGATGCATTTTATCACATGACATCTCCTCCTTCATCTATGGAAAACCATCCATACCCTTTTAACACCAGACATTTTTCAGGTTTTCAGATTCTACAGCAGTGAGCACAGACAGGGCTAAGTCAGTCTGAAGGAGAAGCATTTTTCAAATTTCAACTGGGCTTGTCTTTGGACTACTTCAGATCTGCCATACATCATTCCGAATACATACCGCAGCAAGTAATGTTATGACTGCTCAGTACAATATAAGCCTTTCATGACAATATTTATCATATCAGATGATAGACAGCACCGTGTTTAGCAATGTTTAGTTTAAACACTTGTTAAGGTTCAGAGGAATACTTTCATATGTACAAAAATGGAGCTCTAATTTAGTAATTACATTTGCGCCGCCAAAATACACCAAATCCTGATGATAGAGTAAACAGTGACTTCACAGTGACCATGTCGAGAATAGAACACATATGTTTCATTGTGTACCAAGACGTGGCTTGTTTCGGTTCCAATAAATCTTGTTTGTTCAGCCATTTTTCCAGGGTTTGTAGCCAAAAGATGATCAAAAGAAATGTTGTAATTTTTAATTTTTTTTCTTGTCTGTTTTTTGGCCACAGCCATCAATCATGTAGTGCACCAATACTGGCCATAATCAATACTGGACAGGGTTGTACTAGTAAGTGCTTGAAGAAGAATAATTTTTAATTATGAAAAGTTACATAAATATATATATCATAATATTGTGTAACAAAAATGCTTTAGACTCGGTTATTTTTGCATATTTAGTGATCTAAATTAATTCATAATAAATTCATTAAATTTATGTTATTTATTGCTACTCAAAATCAAACTAAATAGCAAATGCTTGCATTAGTAATATGATATGGTGGGAAGCAACCGTTGCATTTTGCCATATTTGTCGACTGTTTATAACAGCAATAATAATGCATAGTAATCATCATAAAACTGTAATCTAACCACAGTTATTCTACAGAAAGGTTTCAGTAGACTAATAACATGGAGATTCTTTTTAAACATGGAATAATTAATGTCTATTTACAGTATTTCCAGTTTTCAAAATCAGTCATCCAAGCTTTATTACAGAAATGGCATCATTTTAATGTAAACATCAGAAATGCTACATTTCTTTCTCCATAGATGTTTAGTAATGAGTGGCTTTTCATGAAAAGCAACGTTTTCTAAAGGATCTGTATCACTCTTAGCTGTATTTAAGACTGGGAAGTATATAGAACGCTTTAGAACATCATACTCCATGATGAAAGCGCATGCAGCCATTCTGGGTCTCATCCTTATGCTCCGCAGCGCTCCAGCTCAGTTTACTGCCACATTTTATTACAATCAGCCCAGTGATTAGAACACAGCAAGCCAGATATTATCAATCTTGTAAATTGTGGTGCTTCTGCAAAGCCAGGCCAGCTCTCTTTTGATGCTCTGACATGAGGTGCAACAGCAGGAATATGAAACAGATGATAAGACAATAACCTGTGAAAAATGAGCCAGCGGAAGATTCAATATGAGGAAAGGAAACCCGAAATATATTTTCTATATATCTGTCAGTATACATTTTTGGATGTATTTTTTATATTTTCGGTTTGTTGTTTCACAATTATTTGCTGAACTTGCAGCTGTAAGCCAACATTCAGCAAATTAAAGAATCAAAGAATCACATCTTTAGTTTATAACGTGAGTCGTTTTGTTAGATATCTCTCCATTTGGGTACAGCCAAGTTTGGAGTCTTGGGATTGGAAATGTTCTTTAAACTCACAATCGGCCAATTTATTTGTTTCATTTTGGATTACCTGTGTTGCAATTTAGTAATGTAAATAATGTGAGGCATGTAGGTGGCACCAAAGTGTTGCAGTATAATTGTGATAACTCACTGTTCTGAATTATGCCAAATACTTTAAACATAGCACTTTATTTGATTTGTGCCAGTTTGGCTTTTTTAAAAAGCAAATAGCATTATTTAACAGTCATGTGCAAAAGTCACAAATCACCCTTCATTTATTTAATTTACGGTAAAAGCAGATACTGAGTGCAGGTTATTCTTTTTTCAGTGTCAGACACAACAAACACAAATCATATATTCAAAATATATTTACACAGAAGCCTCAACAAATACATATTATTTTTTCAACCATTTGCCTTTATTACAGCTTCCATTCTATACAGTATTCAGTACTTGATTTCATTTTTTTACTAATACTACAACCTTGAGTATTTGTCGATAATGATACCACCAATCCAATACCATTGTTTTCCATATCCAACAACTAAGCTGCTAGTAATATCTTTGTCTGGATGCGCTTTGCTCAACCAGCCATCTAAATAACATCATGCTCAAACTGTGAAACTAATATTCTACTCACTTAAAGCCCACAGCATGACTCCGCTATGCAGCACTGCTGTTTCCCTTTATTTAAACTTTTTCAGCGTTAAGCAGCGTTTTTGATTGGTCAGCACCATCAAACATTCAAAATGAAATTTAAAGTGCAGCATTGTGCAAAAGTCAAGTACCTGTGTGATAGTTTAGGCTAATGGATCATATCAGATTCTACTTTATTTTTTTACAACGGCCAATCCAGTGATTTTGGCCAGTATTATACTGAATATGGCATAATATCATTCTTCTACACGAATCAAGTTCAGTCTTAGAAGTTGGTTGCATTTACTGTTCCTCACACTCATTCTGGGATTTCTGTGCAATCTGCCATCTGTTTTTTGGGCCTGTAACGGCTTCTTGATGGCTACACATTCTTCTAGACCCATATCATCAAGTTGCCTCCCTATAGTGAAAGGATAGACACCTTAAGCAAGAGTGGAGTTTGACCTATCTTTATCTACTGGTGGTGTCTGTTTTGGTGGTCTACCAGGTCTTGCATGGTTTGGCTGTAAATTGGCTGAAATCAGAACTGGAATCGTCCATGAAAATCCATGATTGGTGCACCCTCTACTAGACTTCCAGTAGTCTGAATAATCAGTGGGTATATAACAATTTAGATGCGTGTAACTGTGCATACAGGATTTGTCATACAATGGGCAGCTGTGTGGATGCAATTTACTTCCTATCAAAGGTCCTTTAGCACCGCTCAGAGTGGCAGCCCTCCTTAAGACTCTTTCTGATAGAAAACTTCTCTCTCTTCTGAGGTGCAAGAGATATCAGGGCACTAGCTATGTGAGACATTTTGTCTGGAGGCTCTTGCTCTCCCTCTAATGACAAGCCGCTGGTGAGATGTGATGAGACAGCATGAGACCACTCAGCAGAGATGGATGTGAGATATTAAGCTTGTGTCCCCGCTGCTCCTGCTTCACCTCCCTTCATCTTTTTTGTTTCTCATACCAGCATGCAGGGTTCATGTTAAAACAGCCCCACACATCAGCTGAGAGGAACGGCTTCTGCGATTTCCTGCCCTGTGGGATGGTAGATAACTTCTATTTAGGTAGCTGTATAGTCTGAGCCTTGACCCTTCGTAAAACCATTCTGACAACTGCTGGTTTTCAATCGGTTTACATTCTTAAACACAATGTGGTTTCAGCTTGAATAGTATACTGATATTTTGTTCACCTCAGCAAAATAATATACAGACAAACAATAGGACATATTTATAGGCTTTTACACAACTTAGGACTTTTTTGAATGGTGCACAATACAGACTGGCCAATCAGAACAGAGCTCATTTACATATATCCGCCTCAAATGCACCTTAACACAAACAGCCTGTTCAATAGGAGATGAAGATAGTTAGGAACATGCTCAAGTAAATGAATTATGTACATGTTTTGTATACAAAACCATAAATATCATAAGTGGACTTGTAGGAGTTAATAGCTTAACTTTCAGTGTCAAGTGGTTAAAGCTTATGTAAAATTTATTTTAGCTAACATACATTTTCTGCATGGCTGGGGGCTGAAAGGCGATGCGCCTTCTTTTTCATTCCATTAGTCATAAAATCACATTAATTATGAGCTGCTTTGCTTCTAAAAGTTTATAGACACATAAACTTTAGGGGGAACATGCAGCCAAGTGCAAAATACCAACTAAGGGCAATTTTGTAAATGGTCAGTTTTAAAGCTTGCTGTCATCAGATCATTAATGTGTGTTCAGTAATGCTTTACAGGAAGCACTTGAAGCATTTATAAGTTCATAAAGAGAGTAGTAACACTCCATTACAATTGCATAATTGTTTTGAAATATTCATTACATACATATGTTAATGCATAATGAGCATATAATGTAGTACATATGGTAATATATTCCAATATGCATTGCTGGAAACAAATAGAATTCATAGCACATGATATTCATCCCTTAATGCTGTTTGCATCAATTGCACTGATGCGAAAAGATGCAAATGAACGACATTTCACATTTGTATACATTACGCGAACCTGTGCATGAGTTCCATAGAATATTCATATTATATTGGGTACATAACATGCATTATGCAGAAATCAACACAAACAATTATTATTATAGTTTGCTATTTTCATGGTGTTTTTGAGGTCAGAATAGATTAGAATGCATTTATATACACATAGTAGTGCACAAAGCTTGGTCAAGTTGCATGGTCTGTTGAGGTCTAGGTCTAGGTTAAAATCATATCCATACAGGAAACACATATGTGGCATATTCTGCAAATCCTAGTGCACATACACGCAGGGTTTAGTGAGAAAGAATAAATAGGATAGTATAAAATGCACTATCACTTTTGCACAGGCCGCCTCTTACGTTTTACTTTTCTCATGTTAAATTCAGCATATTAATAAACGTTACTGTGCATAAAAATGTGCAGGTGTATGTTCCCTATAGCGGAGGTGTTAACTTATTTTCACAAATTTCACAAAACGAAGTCAGCAAAACCATGTCTTTTGGACCAAGGATGCCCAGACTTTTGCATGCTGCTACTGTATCTGGAAGTACACACGACACATCATTTTAATCCATTATGTTATCTGCTTGTTACTCGTTAATGAATGCATTTGATGAATGTTTCGGAATGACTACATAGCTGGAATGAAGTATTACTGTGCTGTTTATGAATATGCCGTGAATCTTCATGTGACCTGTAGAGTGCAATGAGTGAGATGGGCTGACACATAACATTCCATATTTTTATACAGACCCAAAATGAGATCCCGAGCCCATTATTGAATATAACAGAGTGGTGGATACAGGTTGAAACTGTAGTTTCAGGACTTACAAGGTGATCTGAGATATTCATTTGTAAACCAAACAAGAGGGAGAAGTTATAGAGAAGCACTCCTCTGACCTTAACGCTGATGTTTGGAATAAATCTCTGGTAGCGGTTTATTATAGCTTTTGTCCTTCATTTGCATTTCCTTACCGCAGGCTAAACAAGATATGACTGAGACCGTGTTGTTTGGCTAAAGCTGGGATCAGTTGTTCTTGTCACAAAATGTGTTCTTCGGTGGCTTCTACAGCTGCTAGGCATCAGTGTGAAACACAAAGCAGAAAGCAGGTGGCAGACAATTAGAGACTGGGTAGTAACGTGGAGATAATGAAGACGTACTGTCGAATGTGGAACTAATGGTATCTCCTCCGTTGTGGCCTTTAATATGAGATTCCGCCTGCAGTTTCTGTGGAAATGCAGTGGGACGGAGTGTAGGCCTCCGTATCTACCCGTTCACTGATTCTGACTACAGAAGAAGACTGAGCATGCTAGCCACCGTGCTAGCAAAGCTCAACCGCCATTAAAATTTTGGGGGTAAAAAAACACAACTCCTTAAAAAACAGTTTAAATGCATTCAGATAATTCTGCGATAGTTAACCCAGAAGAGCTCTAAAACAGATGTTGCATGAAATGCCACGTCGAGTATCCGTGATCTGTTTTTAAGTGTTTTTCCCCCTCCTCCTCCTCCTCCTTCTCCTCCTCCTCTTCCATGGCTGCTTCAGCTTTAGCCGCGGCCTCCTCTGGAAGCATCACGGCTAATTTGGAGCCAGAGTACCGTGTTTTCCCTCTTAATTGCGATGACATAGCATTAGGGCCCCTTTTATCACAAGGGAAAAAACAATAAGCAGATCCGCCGCTGTCAGGGCTGTGGAGATCTCTGCCTCCTCCACTTTCATCACAGTAACCATCTCAGGCCTCACTAGAACGCCATGGAACATATGCTACTTCCTTTCGACTAGGCTGCTGAGGGCCTCTGGCTACGTGGCCATGGGTCAGCCGCATACATGTGCTAGCCCTCGTCTGGCATGCGTGTGCTCTGCTCCCTTCGGTTGTTTAAGTAAGCTGAGAAGAAGCCCCTGAGGTGATTAGTTCATTAGCGCGTGAGCCGGCATAGCAACCTGCTCGAACCTCGCGAGAGAGGCGCACGCGAGAGGCGAGCACGCTCTGCTCAAAGCTGATTGGCCAATTGCCTAGCTGCCTTGTCTCTCCTTTTTTGTGGATGGTTGTTTGTGTTTACTAAAGATTGCAGAGAAAAAGAAAACAGGAATGAAAGAAAAAAAAACCCTGTGGCAACGGAGGAGAGAGGACGATGTTAGGCTAGCAAACTAAGAGCACCGATAGCTCCTTCTCCGGAGCTCATTATTTTCGCTTTGATTAAAATCTGGAGCAGCTCAAATTCAGCTGGTCACAGACCCGGGCTGGAAATTGGACCTCGCTGAGTGATGGTCGAATTGGAGTGAGTGTGAGGGTCCCTGTTGGAAAGGGGTTGGGGGGGGCTAACATCTGTAATCCAGAGGGAGCAAAGTAACACGCATCATCCACATCACAGGTAGCACCAAATGAAGGCTCAGCTTACAGAAAAGTACAGCCTCCCTAAATTACACTCCAGCTGTTGAGAGTCCTATTAGTGTAGTAGCTACACTGTAAACAATACAGCTTCAAATGTGTTGACTTGTCACATTTCTATTGATAAATGCTGGGTGTTAGTCCACCTCAGTCCTCAGCACATATTAGATAAGACACTTTTAAAAAGTAAAATGTGTTAATTTTTCAGTTGAATTTCAATTTAGTGTAAATGTGTGACTGAATTAAAATTTCACATTAATTACAAAGTTTTTAAATGATCTTTATCACCTTTTGTTACATACAGTAACAGTCAAAACTTCAGACATGGCTACTGATAGAAGGTTTCCTTTAGCCTAATGCTTTGCTTTAGAATAAAAAAAGAACACTCAGGGAATTTTGCAATCCACCTTATGAATAAAACAAACTCCACCTTATGGAACTTTACGGGATGATAAAACAGTTTTGTTAACCTGCAATGGAGGTTGATCTAACAAGCTTGTTTTTGAAGAAAATTTGGAGCATTTTTATTTGTCTGTCCATCATGAATATTCAGCAAAAAGAGTAAGAGAGAGTAAGTAGAGGTTTTAAATTGGGCAAAAATATAATACTGAGCTACATCAAGAGTATATGTAGTATATCAGGACATGTATTGTTTCATCAGTTTCATCTCATCAGTTGGAGCTGTTAAGTGTAAGCCTGTAGATTCTTTAAGACAACCAAAAACATCCATTTAGTTGGTTTAAACTTTTGTCTGGTACTGTATTGATGTTGGACCCCAAATTTTAAGTCAGTTGTATTACATTTTTCCAAGTTAAGACAGTAAATATTTCTCACACTGTCTGTCATCAATAATGTTAACTAGGGTGACCATATAACCATATACTGTAAAAAGTGCCACCTAAAAAAATTGCTTCAATTTGTTACAAGCAATTGAATGAGTTTTACTGAACTCAAACATTTACTTTGATTGAAAGAATCGTCCATTCAATGTCCTTTTGTTTAGTTTGAATAAACCGAAATGTTCTTTTTTGCAAACCTAAAAACTGTGTCTGGGCAGGAATTCTAAACTGCCTAAAATGTCTGGGATTTGGGTTTGCTTTCAAGTTGACATTTGCTTTGTGCCTCATCCCGCCTTCTTGCCCCAGTGTCCTCTTGTTTGAAAACCAGTAAATGGTCAATTGATAGACATCTGTCACAAAATGAAGTAGTAATTTACAACATCTGATTTTTTTTATTGTGTTTAAATTCTTATTTTTTGTAGCACCACAATTTTTATATGAAGAAAGCTGCTGATTGTTTAATCCTAGCATGAACATCTTTGTTAAGAGGCATCTCTCCACTTTTGCCCCACATTGCTCACTAGCAGATCAACACAGAGTCATATTTCACACACAGCCCACAGTGTCCTAGTTAATCTGATTCCCAAAATTCCGGGGAAAATATTTATTATATTAATAAAAAATATGTGTCAAAAAATCTGTGTCAATTTCCATTATGCCTGCAGAATGACCACAGGGAGCCTGCAGGAAGACGTTAAACTCACCACTTTCAGGAGCTCCCTGGTGGCTTAGCACTATCAGAGCTGCTTCCAGGATTCAAAATCATGATCTACTGATGCAGTTACAGGCAGTTAGAGGCAGTTAAACACTCCGGAGCCATGACGTTGCCAAAAGAGAGAATGAAATCATTTGAAAATGTAACAACAATGCATGAGGAGCCTTTTAATTTTTTCTTGGACACTAAAATCAACAGGAAGATCTTCTGGAGAATTTGAATCCGAGAATGCCGCAGGTGGTAGCCCAAGAGAGGGAGTCTAAGAGTGGGAATTAGCACTGACTAATTTGGTGGGAGATTGAAACTGAGTTATAATGTAAGCAGTTCTACCTTATAAGGTAATTATGATCACATTTATGAGCAATCTCAAACTGTATTCTTTACCATGGCAGTTCTAAACAATGGGAACCTTTGACCACATTAAGTTGAGATAGCCCAAAAATGTATAATGGGAGTCATTCTGCTTTGTACTTCTTTGCACGGTGTAGATAACACTCTGTGATTGTCAAAAGAGAGGACACTATCATCATAGCTCTGCTTGACATCACTTCTAAATGGCCAGCATATCAATCATGAGAAAGTCCCCTGACGGAGCGCCACTGGACAGCCCTCCGTCTCGGCAGGGCCGCGTTATATCTGCAATCATGTCTCGGGCCAAAGTCCATCTGTTCCCCATTAATGCGGTAATTCCATCCTAGCTTGATTCCCCCTGTTTGGCTGTTCTCCATCTCACCCTAACTCCAAACCCAGCAGACCTCCACCGAGAGAGAGAGGGAGAAAGAGAACGAGAGACAGAGAGTAACTACAGGCTCTGTGGTTGCTACCTCCCTGTGCTCTTCTTTCATAGAAGCCAGTCTCTTTTGTAACACATCACTGTTGTCACTAGACTGACTGCCAGAACTTTAACACAGCCATTCTTTAAACCTTTCTCCTGTTTTAAGCTAATGATAGAATCAGCAGGCGTAATAAAAAAACATATTGCAAAGCATCTCAATGTTTCTCTAGGTGACTATGAGAGGCAGGGAAAGTTATTATGCTTTTGATCACCTGCCGTGAAGGGGGCACGGTATGGATAGTTAAGACGCAGCATGACATGCCGTGTTTGTTGTTATTATTTTGCTCATTTTTTTAATCCCCCCCCGACCTGATTTATAGCGTGATAAGGCAGCTGAACTTTTTTTTCGAAGGGGATAATTTCAATACAGCTCTCAGGCAGACTATGTCAGTCTCAAGGCCCGTTTCTTTATTGCCTCCTCTTGCTGTAGAGTTTGTGAGTTGTGGCGTGCACTTCTAGGGCAGCGGTTGGTCTCATATGTTTTCCACATTTTTCTTCTTCTTCTTCTTCTTTCTCTTTTCTTTTTTTTTAAATGCGGTCTCTGTTCAAATGGAGTTAAAGCAAGTTGCTCAAATCATCCTGTCATTGGTCTCGACAGACCAGGCCTACGTAATGGCTAACAGCACTATATAAAGATCATTACAGGTTAAGATATGGTTTTTTGGATGTTGCATCTGAATTATAACAGCAATAAACATGGACTGGTTCAGGTTTTTCCACAGACAGCATATATCTTTAACCAGTAGAAGCTGAGAGTTATTACCATCGTTTTCCTGGCGCTATTAATGTAATTACACTGTTATGATATTTATTACCAATTTGTTATATAGTAAATACATTTACATTTGATTTAACTTCCTGTATAGACAGGTTGAAGTCTGCACAACTTTGGTTTCTGGTTACAAGTCAACAAATGAGAAAACCATGGCAATAATCTAAAAGCAACTCTGCACAACAATAACTTTCCACCAATTTCAAGTCATAGTAAAATATTGTGTACTTACAGTTCAAGCTTTCTGGAAGGATGCTTCAGCAGTGAGCCATGTCCAAAAACTCCATCGTTTCAGACGGATCCTGGTCATGCGTCTGAAAATCAGTTCCCATGGATTTGCCCTTCTCCTCCTTCATCACCTTACTTTTCACACTTTCACACTTGCTGTTGTACGTACAACGAGTCACTGCTGGACCTCCCGCCATGTTTACTATTATGTCAACCATTTCAACTATTTCATGTGGACCGTGACCGCCTGACAGTCCGTCTGTATAATTGAAATGACCTTTACACGAGTTTCTGTGGTGTTTTTCTGATATCTTCGCCTGATTGCCATTCCCACGGCAATGTCAACTCGTGTCCTAAGCCTTCCGACATGACAGAACACGGACTGACGGCAGCATTTTTGGTTGTTAATTACAGGAGATGCTTAGCTTTTTTATTGTTTCCATTTCCTGACAGAATTCGGCATGTCAGCCTGTCAAGGAGCGTGCGTGAAATCCAAGTCCGTGGCCAGCATGCAGATCAAGTCAACCTGGAGAAATCAACTCAATGTCTTGGTAATTAGGCACAATATATCTGATTAGAAGATGCGCGGCTTTGATTTGCGCTCTGAGGAGAGGAGGAATGTGATATATCTGATCTTGTAGAGCTAATTAGGTTACTTCTCTTCCTGTAATGGCCATTTTGATACAGGAGAACTGGCGTGTCCTCCACCTAAAATGTCAGGATGGAGGCAGAAGCCAAGCTTTTATTTGAATTAGTGTAACATTAGATGTTACAGGCAAAACTAGACCTTCATTAGCAAGGCAACATGCAAATACTTTCAATTAGGCTGTAAAGGGAGCCATACAAAGCGAGCGCGCAGACAAGTGCGGGACTTTTAACCGCAGCTTCAGTTACTCAGACGTAATTATAATCATTAACATATATATGTCTTCTTTTCATATGTACAAGAAAAGGTATACGTGGTTAACGGCTGTAATTTGGGCAGAATCCAGTGGTTCATCATCATGAGGTCGTGCTGACCGCTACTTTGGGATATCGAATATGTGTATTTCAGAGTATTTTGGTTGGTTTTCTTTGGATTATAAGAATGTAGAATGATATCATGTCAGGAAAGGATCTAAATAACGGTTGCTGTTTGTAAATTGCTGGTTTAAACCGTATGTGCAGCATCTGCTTTATTTGAACCTCCCTCGCTGGAACTGTGCCGAGCTCACCAGCATATTCACAATAGTGATTATGCTGCTCGAACAGCTCCGAAAACAGTGATTTCTAGAAGTCCAAACAGACACAAAATGCACTACTTTGTCATAATGAGGCTATGCTGACCGCTAACGAGGCCCTGCGTTCTCCAGTCAACCATTGATCTTACATATGGAACAAGTTTACACGCACAGCAAACACACACACAGCACATAAACATAAGGGAAACATGGCCAAAGTGTCCCGACCGACTATCAGACACTGTGATCAGAGCATCAGCCATCGTCTAACTACAGCTAAAGCAGCCAGTGGTGCTGCTAATGTGGCGGCAGCTAAACAAACTCTCAGTAAAACAGTCAAGTAATTAAGCGTCGGGAGGACAACAGCGAGTATTATTACCTTATTAAAGTCAGGGGATCAGACATGGCTAATGGACAGTTGGCAAGGTTCAGGACCTTCCTTTAATGATCATTGCTGCTCTCTAACAACGTCCTGTTGATACCAATTAAAAGGCACGAGATGAGAAAACTCCTGCTTTAATTTCAGAAAATCAAGCTTCGCTGATCATGCTTAGATAGGCTACTCTTTGGCTTCAGTGGTATTCGTCTGTTTGCTTGTTTGTCTCTTTCTTTATTTAAATATGTAGTTAGTTAGACAGTGAGCTAGCTAGTTGGTTTGTGGTTACTTCTTGTTTCTAAATTGCTGTAGAGCCGGTTTAGAAAGTACACATGAATTTTATACACTGAGACCTTACAAGCTCCTGTCTGGTGGTCAGAAGAGACGGTTTAATAGGTTCTTGTTAAACCTCTTAAAAAGCTTATTACTCAGGAACTATGGTGTGTGAGTCCAAAAGTGTGGGACCATCTTTTTCACATAGAAACCTGGAAATAAATAGCAGAAAGTTTTTGAAAACAAAGAAAAGTTATGATATTGAAGAAGTAGACAAAATATTAAAGATCTCTAGATCACTATTCAAAATTTGTGACCATGTTTAGGCCTTTATACAAAAAGGTCTTATTTCTTCCAAAGACTCCTTAGCTCAGACGACTCTTAGGTGGATTTGGTCTAGTGATCAGTATGAAAGTGCCATGTCAAATACTAAGAAATTCTGAAACTCATTTCAACATTTATTCAGAGATTCTACTTTTCAGTGAAATTGTTATGCTGATAATATCATTTACAATGAAAAACTTTGTATTAAATTACAAAAGAATGCACGAACCAGTGGTCTCAGACTTTTGGAGTCCACTGCATATGGGCCACAATGTAAGCTGGCTGAAGTTATTCCAGTGATGTTGCAAGAGAGGAGACTTGTCAACCTGTGGTTGAAGTATGAATGGGAAAAGCTTGTAACGCTCAACATGGCATCAGTTTATGGATAATGTCCCAGAAAAAGAGCCAGCTTGCTGGTTATAAGATAAGCAGGGCAGGTTGACTGTATGTGTTACTACTGGGGAACCTGACTCTGTTTACATCTCAGCCATTTAATTATGTAGTATTTCTGAAAAAATTAAAGTTCAACTACATAATAACTGCAGAAAGCTTATTATTGTGTACTCTATTGTAAACTGTGAAACCCTGCTAACAAGCAGTAAGAGCACGCAGACTGTACCACCCCTTACCTTTATTACAGCTTTCATTCTTTTCAGTTTCCAAGAAATTCCAAGAAATCTGCAGGGATATTTTACATACCTCAAGTTAAGTCTTAGAAGTTGTTGTATTGTCTGCCTCTCACAAAGCCAATTACAAATGAGATCAGGCCGTGAAACCTTGATGCACATACCAAACGTGCAGCTGTGATCTGGTTCTAGTGCAAGCTTTCTTTTTCTGTCTGTTTTCTTTTCTCTGTAAGGGCTTCTTGACAGATTGCTTTGCATGCTTTCAGACTCATAGCGTTAAGTTGTCTTCTCACGGTGGTAGGATGGACATACAGCTGTGGATTTGATCAGATATGAAGAAGAGTGGAGCTTGATTTTCTCTTCTCTCTCAAAGATGAAAGCTTTAAGTACTGTTTATCTGATGGTGACTGTTTTGGTGGTCTACCAATTGACATGCGCTTCTTGGAGAGTGTTGGGCTTCATTTGTTTTCCACATTCTTTCTTGTTTCATATGTGGTCTGTATTGAAACAAACTTGGTCTCTGCAGAGCCGGCCTACTAAATGAGATAAATCATTGAAACATGGTGAACAGCACTACATGAACATCTTAAAAGTTTAAGATTTTAGATATTTTGACTGATTTTTACTGCATGAAGAGTAGAATTGTTACTGGGATATTGCCCAATCCCAGTAACAATTTAAAACTCTACCTGGACTACACCTTGATTATTCATCAGTTACATACGGCCTCTCTACATGGAATTTCCTGTAGCTCAGCTTTGGAAGGGATCCCTTTAAGCAGAACCTGCCTCGTGCATTTCTACGCATAAGTGAACAGCACGAGCAGGCCACCAAGCAAAATGGCTTCAGCAGTTAGTGCTATCTGGGGTGTTAGCGCTGCTGTTTTGGGCTGTAACCCTTGGAAAACGTTGCATTGTGCTGTGACTAAACAGGGGTTTGACTGCATAAACAGCTACAGGACCGAAATGGCTTGGTAATATCAGAAACGAGGGGAGACATGCCTATTTAAGTCAAATCAAAACAAAGGTAGCGCCTGTTGCCTGAGTGCTGCTCTTGGGTGCAGTTTTTGCCGCCTGCCGAAGCATTCGTGCCCCCCCGTTATTTGCTGCAAATGAGAAAGAGATGTAGTCGCTCCCCTACCGTGAGTGAGTGCCTGTCGAGATGAGGAATAATCCGAGCGTCTCCCAGAGACTAACACGGCAGGCCACATGACATCACTTAGCGAAAATGCCTCGGCCGCCACAACACAGAACAATTCACTCAGTGTTTGTTGCCCCTTGCGAAATGGAGGCCATTTTTTCCCTGACGTTTTTAATATCGTGTGCACTATGTTTGTGTTGCTGAAGTGCAGAAGCTTTTTGAGTTTTGCAGCCAGTGTTTTTTGTGTGCGTGTGTGTGTGTTCCTTTAATTCGTGTGTTGGTCCCATTTGCTGATTATCTGCTAGCAGGGAAAGCAGGAGCGGGTGCTTTATTTCCTGTGGTAAATGGAAAAACCTGTGGAAGTTCTGTCTGTCATATCTTCTCTCTCACTTTATATAAAGACTGTGAGTCACGTTTCAGAAGACATGAAACAATAGAAGCTTTCCAACATGATTACCACCACACTACACCACTCTATTGGCTTTTGGGGGATATTTCAATGTTCAAAAGTTTGGAAACACTGTTTTCATTTATATGAAACCAATTGTGTTGCAGCTACATGCATAGAATGATTCTATTAGGGTCTCATGCCATGGAAAAACATATTTCCCTCTTTTCGACAAAGCATGTAAACACTGCAAAAGTGTTTGAAAATGCACCAGTTACTGCCCAGCCCACTAAGTTTCCATGCATGAAAACTAAGCTGTGTTAAATTATTGTTTTTGCAATTTGATGAAAACTGATGTGTTTACATATGCACCTATTTAGCTTACATCAGTTTAGCTCCTCCCATTCTTGCTGAAGTTATAAGGAGTGTTTCCATATACATATATACAGAAGTCGATTTAGGCCCATTACTGCGATACATCAATGTGTCCTCCATATTGGGCAAGACATCTGCTTTGAGATCCATTTTCCATACATGGAACGAGACATTCACCGCACTGAACCACCTCTTCCCAATCTTCGTTGCATACCCCGCAGGTATTTATAGCCTCATCATCCTCGTGCAATGCCATCCGCAGCAGCCTGAAGTTGCTACCAAACCAAAGTTACAAACACGCAAAGTGACTCTATTGTCCATTGTTGTCCTTTCCAAGATGACTCCATTATGGTAAGGTGATTCCACCATTGGGGTGTCATTTAGCCTCAGCAACTTTCAAAAAACGAAACTTTAATTTGTCGTTTTTCAATGTTGAATCTAAGAAAACATGAAGGTAACCATCAATGTGCTGACATCTCGTGATTAATATTTAATGTCTGGTTAAAAGACTTTTAAGAGTTTTTTACCCTCAAATTAGTAAATGCACAAAATGTGCATGACTAGCATAATAATTGAATTAAAATGTCCTTTTTTTACTGAATAACTCACTTTCAGTCTATAATTTGGATAATATTTTATGGTATTTTGCAGTTTACTGTAGAGGACTGTAACAAAAAGCATTACTGAAATTCCTGGGTTGCTGGCTCCCCATCACTTCTCTGTTGTGCATTGTTGAATACTGGTTGAATACAGGCCTTTTCAAGCAGTGTTTTGTTTTTTTCTTCTCTTTCTTTTTATCTCGGCCCTTATGGGATTGTTATTAGTGGGGTGTCAGAGGTGGCTCGGGCTAGAGTGTGTGATTGGAGCATGAGGGTGTGTGACCCCCTTTTGGCGAGCTGGCTGTGCAGCATACTGAGTGTGTTTGTTCTGGGTGTACTGCCTGACCTTCTGCTCCATGAACACCCTGAGGCCGTGAGGAACCAACCCCTCCACAAACCCCAATTTCCCAACCCTTACTCTCCCATTCTGAGGTAGCTGCTCCGTTCCCAATCCCCATCCAATTCTTCTGGATCTTCTGCTTCAGATGGTTTCCAGAGCATTTTTGCATCTCCGGACATGAAGGTAGCCATGCTGACACTTCTCATAAGGTGGGAAAAGTAACGCGAAAGAGCGTTTTGCTCCTGTGTGCGTGCCGCGCCTGCCAGAGGAGATGAAACCTGATCGGCGAGGAGCTCCCTCCACATGTATATGAAAGACAGAAAGGGGTTCCCTCCTCCCCCTCCTGCCCCCCAGAGTCGGCCTCAAAGCTGACCGCTATTCCTACTTGGTATGTGCCAGGTTGTTTCCTCCTATAAGCACTACAAGGTCAGAGCAATTTCCCAAAGTCAGAGCCAGGGTCGACAACACACTTCCCTCTCATATCATTTTCAGATGGCAAGAAAACAAGCCACGGCTGTTTGGAAATTATTGTCGGAGGATGACGGGGAGGTATTAGAATTTTGTTTGCGGTCTGCAGATGGTTTTTCGCAGCATGGGGAATTCGAGTGCTTCTGCTGGGAGCACTGAAGTCGGTAGTTGACGGCTAAGATTGTAGTTTACAGTCTATGATTTGCCTTCATTTATCCTGCATCTGTATGGTTTTATGTCGCTGTGTTTTCAAAGGCTTTTAAGAGGGTGACTTAGCTATTCAGAAATGACTGTGTGTTGGGAGCATACAAGACTTCAAGCATTCTCCAAGAATCCAAAGGTTGAATGTTTCAGTGACACATTCAATGCTGGAGATCTGTACAAGCCACAGACCTCACCAGATCTTCTCTGCTTCTCTGCTGACACTATGTCCAGGCCTATCCTGCAGTCATCTTTAGTTCCTTTTTTATGTTACGATGAAGGGAAACAGCTATTCATATACCTTATACCTCTATTTCTATTATTTTATAATACAGTTTTTAACTGTAAATTTACAGACACATTTTTTTTTTGTCCGCACATGTTGGACAATCCATCGTTTCTCTCTCTCCATGGTTCATGTAGGTCTCCCAGATCCTTCATGTTGCTGGTGTGTGACCTTTTTATCCACTGCTGTCACCAGCATGCTATGGTAGTATCTGCAAGACCAATATGGCGCACAATACGTCGATAAGACCATCCCGCTTCCCGGAGCCGTTTGATGTGACCCCTCTCCAACTCTTGCTACCAACACAACAGCACAAGTCAGAATGGAAAGCACACGTGACAGGATGACCTTATATAGTCAGTCAGATACAGCGATAAGGCCCGTCCGTGCTTATGTCACAAGCATGGCTGAGCGGCAAACCTATCCACCAAGTTTCATTCCTCTCAGTGGATTCCTTCTGGGTGAAGCTAGTTTTTTTTTTGAGTGTACAAAGAAAAATGTGTGTATTCATATGCCTAAGGAAATGAAGTTACAAATTTGATCTTGTGTCATTATAAAAGAGGCTGCCCTTGGTTGGCATGATTTCACATGGCAAGTAATAATCAAGGTGAAGGTAAAGAAGCTTCCCAAAGTTTTCAGAAACGACCTTAGCGAAAAACGCTCAAATGGATAGACCTACAGAGCCAGAGCAAGGACCTTGTCAGTACAATTGGTACAGTATTTTGCATATGAAAAGTTTAGCCAACCACGAATAAGGATGTCTGGATATTCACAGACTACTGAAAAAGAAGGTAAGGACAGAGAATGTAAACGTGGGTTGCAGGATGACCAGAAAGCAGCATAAACTACAGTTACATGGAGAACAATACACATCGCAATCATCTTCAATTCTACACCCCATGCAAAACTCCTCAGTTAAGAAGGAAGCACAGACACGCTGAGAGTCTAAAACTTGCATGTAATTTAGACCAATCAGAACTCTATTGGAACAATGTGTCCTGAACAGACGTATCAAAAACAGAACAGTTTGGCTGTAATTCAGCTCGTCATGTTTGGAGAACGAAAAGTTGCACTTTTCATCCCAAGAATGCCTACTGTAACAAGTATCCCCACAAGTGACAAGCATCATGATTTGGGGCTGCTGCTTTGCAAACTGTACTGGGGAATAACACGCCATTAAAGGAAACATGAAGGGAGCAATGTAGCACGGGATATTACTTAAGAATTTAATTTCATCAGCCAAGATGAAACCGCATCTTCTTTCTAGATGTTCTTAGTGTAATCTGGCCTTTCTGCATGCATTTCTGAGTGTTACCAGTGGTTGCATCTTGAGGAAAACATTCTGTATTTACATTCATAAAGGCATCTCTTGATTATAGACTTTGACAATAATACGCCAACCTCCTCCAGAATGTCCTTGACTTGACTAGATGTCGTGAAGGGCTTTTCTTCACCATGGAAAGAATTTTGAAAGCATCCACAGCAGTTGTCTTACGTGGTCTTCCAGGCCTTTTGGAGTTGCTGTGGTCCCCAGTGTGTTCCTTCTCTCCTCCCAAATAATTGATGTGGCCACTCTTGAAGTTTCTACTATACCTCTGATAGGTTTGTTGATGGCCCACTTCACATACATAGACCGCATATTGCCAAATGCAAATTCACACTTAGGATCAACTCCAGATCTTTTATTGGTCATGAAATAATAAGGGAACATGCCACACCTGCCAGACCACAGAACTGCTTATCAGTAAACTGTCCAATTGCTTGTGAGCCTGTAAAAATGTGTATAAATGGCTGTCATTACTAAACAGTTGATGCAATATTTTAATCGCCAGGAAAGTCTACGCTACAATCACATCTTAACCGCTTCATTTCAAATCCATTGTGATGGCATGCAGCAGCAAAGAGGCAAAAACTGAGCCACTATCCTAAAGCCTATGGACCTGACTGTCAAAAGACATGTATGTAAATGTGATGGAAGTATATTAAATACCAATAACAGAAGTTGTTTCATATTTATAGTCTATAGTTAGTGAGCTCAAGTGAGCTCAGGGGTCTTAGAACATTTCAATGTTTTAGTACATTCAACATTTTGGCTCTGAAAAGTTGCACAGCTGGTTTGGCAGTATATTTTGGGTCTTTGTCCTCCTGCAATGTCAAGAACCATCCATAGAATACTGCATGGTGTAACTGATAGTTTATGGCACTTTTCAGAGTTTTTTCTTGACTCAAGACCATTTGCCCTGCAAGTTTGGTATGTTTGGTGAAGTGTGAAAGCTGTTTTTTGAGCCCGGGAGCAGTCCAGAGAACTGATCTTTGGTCCTTCTGAAATTGGGGGTCTGGGGTTTGCTTTCAGCAAACTCTAGTGTGATTCACCATGTACGTGGAAGCCCTCAGCTCCCAGTGCCGTGTGTGGGGCTGTGTGGTTGGTTCATTTTGTAATGTGACTGTTTTGACTTTGCCTTTTCTAGTTTCTAGTGATGGCAGGGAAAGCATTGTGCTGGACAAAAAGCACTGTTGAATGCTTGTATCCAAGGAAAATAAGCTAGTGGATACAATTTGGTAAACCTGCACATAGAAAAGTTCGGATGGAATTCTTGTGTGTCACAGCAAACAAGTGATAATGAGCCCCTCCACCTAACAAGACCAAACTCAGCCCTGGGTGTAGACTCAAGTATTTAGGACAAATGTGAAAACGCCCTTAAACAGTTTTTATATAATTGACAGTATTCTTATTCTTCAGCTGTCGATTGTGGTGATCTTCTGCAGCCAGGCGGTTTGCTACTGTTCAGTTCACAAGTATGTCCTCATTTTTTAACAACGCACCAAAAAACTGATTTTTCTCTTCTGATTCCAATATGTAAATCACATTTTTGATTTTTTTGAACTATGTCTAGTTTAGCTGGATAAACTGTAAACGATATTAGCATACTGTGCAACAAGTTTTAAGCACATTTTTATATTGATAACTAATGTTTTACTATTTAACTAAAAAAAATGACTGAAGCTAAAAGTAACTAAAAACTAAAAATATTTGCTAAATTAATTAGATTGAACTTGAAAAAGGGAAAGTGTGGAAATCAATTTCCTGCTGTTTATTGAGTGAACTCAACAGTTACAGGTCTAGTGAATGAACTGATGTTGCAACAACCTACTTTCAGACTCTATTTGATGTACAAGTTATTCAATTTTACTGGGAAGATTAGATACAAAAATAAACCATGTGCACAATGAAGTGGGGAGAGTTCAAAGAAAATACATTAAAACAAAAAAACAGAGGAAAACACATGAAAACAAAATTCCCAAAAAAGTTTAAAGAATTCAAAAAATCATTAAAATATACACAACAGCTGCTAGACCAGACGAAGTGTCACTTTTAACTTTCATCTTTGAGAGAGGAGAAATTCTCAGATCTGAAAAATCCTGGTATTTCTGTCCATCCTTCCACTGTGAGGATCTGAAAGGACGTGTATCTGTCAAGAAGCCTAAAACGATGAAAATATGCCCTAGAACACAAATCTGGATGTGGAGCGGGGTTTTATGGACTGATGAGTCTAAACTTATGATTGGGTTTACTTGTGAGAAACCGAAAACATCTAAGACTGAACTTTGGAGGTGTGGAAAAGCATCCCGGCAGATTTTTTTGAAAAACTGAAAGCAAGTCTCCTGAAAAGAAAGGAGGCTGAAATGAAGACTGACAAAACTGAATTCATATTTATAGTTCTGTAAAATGTATGAAAAATGAATAACTCATTGGTGAATCAGACTGAAAATTAATTGATGGATGGCTTACATAAAACTGTACTTCACAGTCATTCACTGTAATATTAATTTAGGTCAACTTAAAATGATAACATGACATAGTTTCACTTGAGTTATGAGGTGGGGAAGTTAGTGGTGCCCTCACAACTCAAGTAAGCTATAAAGTAAGTAACTGCAAAACAACAAACATTGTCCATTGCATTACTGTAGAGGAGTAGTATTAAATTAATATTCCTATCTCCATGCCATACAGTGTTGCATTAGCATCATGCTTTCCTAACTGACTACGTTTGTTGAGATGGAACATAGTATATATTTATTGGCAGCCATATTAGCTGAAGAATTTATGGAGTAGTCTGACCGCTCTGATTTATTAGCTGAAGGTGCTCATCCGAAGCTGCCATGAGCAATGTCAAGAGACTTCATTTGGAGGATTACCGTGCTAATAAGTAGTCTGATCCCTTAGTTCTTATCTCTCTTTTGGAATGCAAAGTCTAGTTGAGGCTTTGCACATATTTCTGCAGACCAGGATATAATTAACAGATTATGATAGAAGAAAAAAAAAATCCTCTCGGGTCAATCCAGCTCGGGCCCTCGAGCTTAGCAACCCTTAGGCATGCCAGCTTTGGGGTGAACTCAATAGGTTTATTGGAATTTGCAAGTAATTTGGGCTAAATCTTGAGGTGCTAAAACTGCCACTGCGGTGAGTCGGTGGATATGACATTGTAGTGCGTGAATTATGATTGGATTCCTGATCATGTGACGCTGGCTCACTCTTTTGTTTTATGGAGACAGAACTTTAGCAGACATGTGACCCACACACGCTTTCAAAGGCAAAAATTTGTAACATCCAGAATGATTCTTAAATTATTACTTGCACCATTTGAAGGCTTCAGCAGAAAGTGTTTGCCATGCTCTGCAATTAGCCGTGCCACGAGTTTCCGAGGAGGTGCATGAATTTATGAGGCTTTGTATAACATGCTATAAAATTAAACTGACAAAGCACTCCAGGCCTGGTGGTGAGCAGACTAATGCGGAGGCATCAAATACTTTCAAGTTTATGCCTTTTCCTATAAATCCTATTCACAGTGCATGCATATATATAAATATATATATATACACACACAGGCTTAATAACACACTTAATTATCTCATTCCATATTGACAGGTTTAATTCTGTGAGATGTGAAATTAATTACATTTGCATTTGATTTCAATTCATTATCAGCTTTAAATCTGCATTCTGACCTTTTCTGCTTGCATGTGGTTTGTTTGTTTGTTTGATGATGACAAATTTGTTATTAACTAAATTTGCTATATTATTCAAATGTAATTACACATTCAATTACATAATGAATTACTCAATAATTACATTTACATTTGATGTCCTTTTTGTATCAACAACTTGTCTGCACTTTTAACTTTTTTTGTTAAAAAATTTGCAATTTATGGAATTTACGGACAATAGTTATGGAATACTACTGAAAATGTGAATTACATATTTCATTACATAGAATGTAATGATTTCTGCTATTTATTACATTTCACATATGTTCTGTATGGTCTGGTTCAATACTGCAGTTTTTGGTATGTTATTAAAATGTAATTACATATTTATCTAATACATTTATTATTTAATACATAGAAAGTTACACAATTAATAACATTTACATGTAAAATGGCTTGAATATGATTCCTGGCATTTGTCTGTTTGCTTGTTAAACAAGAAAAATATTAATGAAGTTTTGCTATACTATTTAAAAGTAATAACATATTTAAATACATAATTAACTACTGACTTGCATTTTGATTTTCGGTCTTTATTGGGATGTTTGAGTTTTGTCTGGTTTTCTGTTTATTACAAAATGACAAAAGCAGAGGAAAACTCAGGATACAAATTTTGTATCTGCACTTTCAGCAGAATTTCTCCATTTATTTTAATGAGCTGCAAATGAGAACCACTTTGGGTTCACTAAAGGACCGTTTACCATTTTGCATGTGAGATATGGGTGTGTGGAGAACCTTTCTACAGTTTAATGAAGTTCTACATGATATAAAAGTCTGAAGCCAACGAAAGGTTCTCTCAAGACTTGCATGTCCAGCTGAGACCCATTAGGAACTTGTGTTTGTAGGTGTTAATCGGTATGTCAGTATGACATGCTGGGACGTTTGAGTAGCTCAGAGCTGGGCTTTGGATTTTTTGGGCAGTTCTTTCAGTGATGACTCGTCCACCCCACCCCCCGTCTCGGAGTCTCAGAGCCTCAGCGTGCTGGTGTCAGACCTGGAATGTGACGTGGTAGCAGAGCTGGAGGTGTGTTGACAGGCGAGACGGAGGTGGCAGATGGCGGTGGGACTGGCTCAAGGTCATCTGGCCCCGTCGCTGTCTAAGCGCTGGATTTGAAACCCAACACTCTTCCAGTCTTCTCACCCATCTACCTCTCTCTCACATCTCTATACTCTGTCTCTCTCTGTTTCTCCATCTCCCTTCTCCCCCTTCTTTACTCTCTCTCCATCCTCTTTACTCTCTTTTAATCTAACTTTTCTACCCTCTTTTCCTTTTTATTCCCTATTACCCTTTTCTCTGTATTCTGTTCTCTCTCTCAATGTCTTTCTTTCTCTTCCATTTTTGCTCTTCCAACTCTTTCTTCTCTCTCTGTCTCTCTCTCTCTCCAAAACTTTCTTTATTGCTTGCTTTTTACTTTCTATTGTGTTTCTATCTTTCTTTATACTCTCTACACTCTTTCTTTGACTCATTCTGTCTCTTTCTCTCCCTCTCTCTCTCTATATATATATATTCATTTTTTTATTCTTTCTCTACTCTTCTGTATCTTATCACTCTGTGTATGCCTCTCCCTCACCCTTTCTCTCTCTCTCCATTCACCATTTCTTTCTCTTTAATCTCTCTCTCCTTTTCTCTCTTTCTAACTTATTTTCTCTTTGTACTCTTTGTAATCTTTAATTCACTTTACTCTTTTTTCCCTTCAATCTTTCTTTCCTCTATTCTATGTCTTTTCCCTTCAATCTTTCTTTCCTCTAGTCTGTGTCTTCCTCTCTCTCTCTCGCTCCCGCTCTCTGGCTCTCTCTTTCTCTCTCCCACTCATTTCATTCCTAACTGGTAATCTAGGTCAGAGAGAAGCAGCTGTACGGACCTCCTATCCTCACTTTAACACACAAACACTCTCACACACATGCTGCTCTACTCCTCAGCCACCACCCCCCCATACTGCTACACACTCACCCGCACACACACACACACACACACACACACACACACGGAGAGCAGTCAGTGATGAGTCTGTGTAAATACTTTATTTTGCTGAAATATGCGGGATGGCTGTAGAGGAATGCGCACGGGTTTGGAGAAGGATTGCTTTAATTACCTCTTGCAGGCACGTCTATGGGGTATAATAGTGAAAATCCCAGCCATGCTGTTAGAGCTGCAGCGCACGACTCATATTCATATTCATATTCATATGATTGTGTTGTCTTGCTGTCCTGAGAGAGAAAAGAGACAGATGGACAAACAGGCAGACAGACAGAGATGACAGGAAGGCAGTGAAGAGAGAATGATCAAGAGAGAGACGCAAAATGAGAAAAAGAGAGAGATGCAGAATGAGAGAGAGACGCAAGAGAGAGTGTGTGTGAGAGAGGGGAGAGAGAGAGAGAACAAAACACACAGAAAGAGACAGAAAACAAGACAGATGGTTAGAAGAGAGAAAGCAAGATAGGGACAGAGGGAAAGAAAGAGGAGAAACAGAGAGCGCAAGAGCAAAAGAAAGACGGTGAGATCAAGATAAAAAGAGAAAGTGAGGCACCAAGAGAGAGAGACTGAGAACAAGAGAAAAAGAGAACATGGAGAAAAAGAAAAAGATTGAGAGATTGAGAAAGAAAAACATAAAGAGCGCAAGTGTCTAAAAGAGAGGTCAAGACAGAAAGACAAAGACAAAGGAAAGAAAAACTAAGGACAGAGAAAAAGACAACAAGCAAGAAAGAGTGAGAGAGAACAAGACACAGAAAGAAAGAATGACAGAGAGAAAGAAAAAGTAAGATGCAAAAGTAGATAAACAAGTAGAGAAAAAGGGAAAAGAGAACAAGATAGGCAAAGATGAGAAAAATGAGAGCAAAACAAAAATACAAAGAGGGAGCGAGAGAGATGCAGAATGTGAGAGAGAAATAAACAGATAAAGAGTGAAATGCTAAATGAGAGAGAGGAGGTACAGGACAAAATAGATAACACAAGACAACAAAAGAAAGAGTGATACAGAGAGAAATGCAGGCTAAAAGACAGGAGAAGATGGAGAGAGAGTGAAAAAGAGAAAGAAAGATGCCTGATAAAAAAGAAAGAAGACAGAGAGAGGGAGTGATAGAGAGAGAGATGCAGGCTAAAAGAGAAAGAAGAAGATGGAGAGAGAGTAATAGAGAGAAAGAGAGAGATATAGGATAAAAGATAAAGTAGAAGATGGAGAGAGTGATAAAGAGCAAGAGAGAGATGTAGGATGAAAGTGAAGGAAGAAGACAGAGAGAGTGATAGAGAGAGATGTAGGATAAAAGTGAAGGAAGAAGACAGAGAGAGAGTGATAGAGAGAGATGTAGGATGAAAGTGAAGGAAGAAGATGGAGAGAGAGTGATAAAGAGCAAGAGAGAGATGTAGGATGAAAGTGAAGGAAGAAGATGGAGAGAGAGAGTGATAGTGAGAAAGAGAGATGTAGGATAAAAGAGAAGGTAGAAGATGGAGAGAGAGTGATAGAAAGAGATGTAGGATGAAAGTGAAGAAAGAAGATGGAGAGAGAGAGTGATAGAGAGAAAGTGAGAGATGTAGGATGAAAGTGAAGGAAGATGAAGAGAGATAGTGATAGAGAGAGATGTAGGATGAAAGTGAAGGAAGAAGATAGAGAGAGAGAGGGCCAGAGAGAGAGTGAGAAAGAGAGAGAGAGAGAGAGAGAGAGAGAGAGATGATTGCTTGGTCCTGACTATGTTAGTGTTTTGAGCGTGTTGCTGGAGCTTCAGGCTTTGTAGTGAAATCCTTGGAAAACACTGAGTCACCTAATAAGCAGCAGTGCGACCTGTCTGACTTCCACCAACAGCTACTTCCACTCAAGCAGCTCCGGCTTTGAACCAAACCCAGATCCGCATCCACTCTCCTCATAGAAAATCAAGCAAACGCTGGGAAAATCTCCATACAGCAAACCTCTGGAGACGAAGCATGGTGCTATTTTTTAAACAGCAGAATTCAAGCAAAAAGAAAAGCTGCTCTTACGTGTCTGTTTAATGAACAGTTGTTGGATATAGACCTCCACAATGTGGCGCTGCCAGATTCATTCCTAAACGCACATTTGTAGTCTATAACCGCATTACAGCAGAAATATAAATGACTGGTTTCATATCCAGATTCAGCCAGACAACACTTTTAGGAAATCATACCACTAAAAGATGACATTAAACATCATATTCCACGTTCATTTAAACAGCAATATTTATGTATTTATTTATGTGTTTTATTTATATTTGGCAACCCACCAGCATTAATGAACACTATTAATGTCTCTCACATGCTCCATAAAAATAGTAATGAGCACAGCAATGTTAGCTTTGGTCAGGGGTCACCAGCGTCCGCTGATGCTATCTGACAATCCCTCATTCAATAGAAAGTCACGCACTTCAAAACAAAAAGGGAAAGAAAAGAAAAAACAGCCCAAAAAACATCTCTCAAATCTTCCATCTATAAACAAAGCTTCAGAACAGAAAGTATTTGAGCAAAACCACATTTATTGCCTTGTATAGAAACATGCATGCCCACAACAGAAGGCATCTGGAAGCATTTAGCCCTGCGCGCTCTTGTTATAGTGTTGAACACGTACTGTCAAGTTCTAAAAGTCCCTTTTCATGTGTTTTTGACTCACAGCTGGATATAGTACGACGCACCGTCCAATAAAACTGTGGATCGGTGTAATTTGTAGTCATTTTAGAGGCTATAGGGCTTCTTTTGAAACTGCAGAATCCAGATTCACTGGCGGTGGAGCTGAATATAAAATCTCATTGTTCACATTCGCTTGATTAAAAAGCAGGCAGGAGCGGTTTAATCCTTAACAGGAATGTTTTCAGGCTGACTTTCCGCGAGTTTGCCGCAACTTCCATAACCATCTATTAATATCCCTTCCTGGAGGGGCTGGAAGAAAGTTTAGACGAGTCATTGTTGTCGGCTCCAGTTGAAGCGAGCAGGCTGGTGCATGCCCTGCCAACGACACCATTTTGTTTCAGTGTGTATTCAGGGACTTATTCTTGAAAGTAGAGTGACACCTAAAGGCTATAGCCTTTCTCTCCCCTCTGCTGCTTGGACCTGAGTTGGTGAGTTTGTTCAAGGACATGCTGATTTGCCCAGAAAGTGATGAGGTTTTATTTTTTTTACTGTAGGCCTACTTGATAGTGCTGGTAAGGGGCATCAAATTCCCCTCTTAATGACATGCCTCAGGCAGGCCCGAGGAAAAGCGGAAGTTTCATCTCCCAGTAGCGCGACCTGATTGGCCGGTGGGAATAAGGGTTATGTGGATTTCCTCTCCGATGCGGTCTCGCTCGTGCCACTATTGTGGCGTGCATTTTACTCGTCCAGAAAAATACAATGCAGTGTTACCCGCGGAAAGTTAGCGGGAAGGTAATCATTGAGCTTGTGCATATGTGTAAAGAGCGGCTTATGTTCAGGCATTCGCTCTTTAACGTATGTACCACCTGGATGATATACAAGGTCGGGTGAAGATGTGAAGACTTCATGATGAATAGATCAATAAAAATGGTTCAGAATTCAATATGAACCTCCTTTATGAGTTAAGAACACGTCTCCCGCAAAGATACAAGTTTGGAGACACAAGTCTGTGTGTTACAGTGTGTAAACAACAATGTGTAATATGATTACTGATATTTCATGTGCATATAAGTGTCATAAAGATGCTGACACAAGATACACTGAGGTATTATTCCTCTATTCTATATGGAACTTGTCTATATGAGTCAGGGTAGAAATGTCGGTCCTTGCGTGGTTTAAGTGTCTACAGGCAGCTGTAGATGTTTATATATTGCCTGTCTCTGTTCGAACAACACCTTGTATGTCCATTTTTGTCATTCCTTCTTTACTTTTTCCCATTTGTTGAAAACACTAGCTGAACATAAAGGAATAAAAGTGGCTGAAAATAATTTGACAGAAAGTCTTTTCACATCTACGTCCATAGTAAGGAGTGAAATTACACAGAGAGATTATGCAAGCTTGCTAAATCTCCAATAGCCACAATATGCAACGTGATTATTGATATTCATGGCCATATAAATGTGTAAAACTGTGCATTGTGGGGCATTTGTCCTCTGCCCTGTCTGTAACCTGGCTGTTTGAGTCACTGGAAGATTTGCTAACTGGTTGTCTGATATGCATAAGTGACCTGAGGGCAGCTAATTGTAAAAACAATTGTATTTTCCCCTTTACCTTTTGTAGCATGACTAGCTTTCTGCTATTAGAGGTCGTCTCAGTGTCCGAAGGATGAAATGTACTCAGATATTTCCCCCTTTTACATATGTAACATGATTACTGATATTTCATGGCCATATAAGTGTCTAAAAGATGATGTACACTGTAATATTTGTCCTCTTTTCCATATGTAACATGGGTATTTGAGACACAGTAGAAATGTTGGTCCTTATGTGATGTAACTATCTACAGACAGCTTATGTTTGTGTATTTCCCCCTTTAATTTCTGTAGCTTGACCATCTTGCTGAAATACGAGGTCATATGAGGACAATATTTATATCTCCCTTTAACAATATCTCCAAAATAGCAACTTTATAGAAGAGGTCAAAAACATTACTTCCTTTCCATGTACGTTAATGCAAAAAAAACCCTAAACAATATTCAAAGTGATTCAGGAGCATTTCTGCTGACCCATAGTGAAAGTTCTACATAATGTAAAGGACAGATGCTAAACTCAAATGATGCAGAAAAATAAAACTATGCAAAAATGGAGATTTGGAGGTTGGAGATGGAGTTTTTCTTTGGACAGCAGCAATATGTAACATGATTACTGATATTTTATGGTCATATAACTGTCTGAGGGATGCTGTGCAATGTAATATTCATACTCTTTTTTCATCTGTAACATGGCTTTTTGAGTCACGGTAGACATGATCACTTTTTTCTGATATAAGTGTCTACAGGGCAGCTTATTCAAAAGTATTTCCCCCTTTAGCTTTTGTAGCTTGACTAGCGTGCCAGACTATGAGGTCGAATGAGGGTCTAAAGGTTGATATTTATTCAGATAGATCCCCCTTTTACATATCGTCGCGGTCCAACGAGAAACAAATATCTCAGGATATCTTTCAATGTAAGTGCAAATACATTGTATACAAAGTGATTGTGGAGCATTTCTGTTGGTCCAGTCATCATGAAATTGTACCGGACAGATGCTAAGCTTAAATAAAGCAGAAAAATAAAAATCGAGACACAATAAAAACTGAGACACATGTTTGTCTTTGAACAGCTATGATATGTAACATGACTACTGATATGTCATGGTCTAAAAGAAGCTGTAGATTGTGGTATTTTTTCTCTTTACTGTCTGCAACACAGCTACTTGAGTCACAGTAGAAATGCTGCTGCTTGGGCGGTAAAACTGACCTAAGGGCAGTCTATGTTGCTGTATTTACCCCTTTGACATTTGGAGCCGACTGACAGTCGAGCTTGTGTAAATGTCTAAAGGACAACATACATTAAGATATTTTCTCTTAACATGACTTTTGATGTCTGTGGCCATATAAGTGTGGTAAAGCTGCTGTACAGTACGGTATCTTTCCTCTTTTCCACCTGTAACACGGCTATTTGAGTCACAGAGGAAGTGCTATTCCTTTAGTAGTTTAAGTGTATAAAGGGCGGCTTATATCGAAGTATTTTCACCTCTACCATCTGTAACACGACTAGCCTGTTGATATTAAAGGCCAAGTGTCTAAAGGACGATACATGCTGATACTTTTACATACCCCACTGTCACAATAAAACCTTGCATGTCTAGTTTTATCAGTTTTTTACATTTTTACATAACAAAACAACAGTCAAACTTTACACTGTGTGAATTTTAGAGTGAACAGACAAACAGAAGTAGTTCAAAACGACATTGTACATTATTTTTGTTATGAGATTAGCATGTTTTTCCATCTCTTGTACATTTTGCAGATACGAGGCAGATATTCAAAGCCGTATGAGTGACTGAAAGATGCTGTATATTGTGATCATTTTCCACTTTTCCATCTGAAACATGGTCATTTATGTCACAGTGAAAACGTTGCTCTTTATATGGTATAAGTGTGTTCTGGCAGCTTATGTTCATGTAAGACATTTGTAGCCTGACTAGCCTGTTGATATTTGAGGTTGTGCGTGAAATGTGAATATGTCATGATGAACAGGCCAATAGAAGCAGTTCAAAATGCAAAACCAACTTTCACTATAAGCTGAGAATGTTTTTATCCTTCTCCTGCAAAGTTACAATTTTGAAGAAGTTTTTTTTTCCCCCCAAATAGCCATGATGTGACAGGACATGATTATTTCTGCCTATCGACTGTATAAGCACCATAAAGATACTGTACACTGTGGCATTTTTCATCTTTTCTGTCTGTAACATTGTTGTGTGAGTCTACAGGCAGCTTATGCTCATGCGTTTTCCCCTTTACCTTGGCTAGCCTACTGATATTCCAGGCCATGTGAGTGTCTAAAGAATAATAAATATTGAGATATTTTTTGCATTTTGCATAGCATCTCTATCAGCTACATTTGTAGCCTGTGTACTTTAGACATTCAAGGCTGTGTGAATGTGTAAAGCACAATATATATTAAGATAAATCTCCATATAAATGTCTTAAAGATGTACATTGTTTAGCATCTCTTTTCCATTTGTATGGTGGCTATTTGAGTCACAGTAGAAATGCACCGCTTTTTGTAGCGTAAGTGTCTAAAGGGCAGCTTATGTAATAAGTATTTTCACCTTCAGTAACATGACTAGCCTGTTGATATTCAAGGTCAAGTGTCTAAAGGACATACTATATTAAGATGGTTTCAACATCTACATATTGTCACTGTCAAAACCTTTTGTGTCCATTTTTTTACTTTTTCCACAATTTGAAACATGGTGTAAAATATGGTTTCATAATGAATGGACCAACAGAACTGGTTCAAAATACCCTCAAAAAGCTCCTTTTACATTAACTTATGAAATAATCAGAATGTTTTCCTTCTTCTGGTGCTTATTCGGGTATTTTCCCTCCGTAGCCTTGATACTCAAGCTATCTAAAGGACAGTATATATTGAGTTATATAACTACTGATATTCATGGCCATACCAGCATGTAAAAGATGGCACATGGTGTGGCATTTTCCTGTAAAATATCTGCAACACTACTGCTAATGTTCAAGGTCTTATCAGCATCTCCTATATTGAGTATTTTCCCTTTGACATGTATAAGGTTTGACTATTTTGGGTGCTACCGTAGAAACGCTGCTCCTTCCGTTGCCAGGCAGACAGCGTTTGATGTAAGCGATTTCCATTGCGTGCACATGCGCATGCGCACTCCTCGCCGAGGCCTCATGCAGTCCTCACCAGTAAAGTTGAACTGAACTGTCATCGAGTGTTAATCAGGAGGATTACAGCAACACAACATGGGGCTTCATGGCAATTAGAGCCGTGGTGAAAAAGGTAAACAGGGAGAGGATACGTATCGGCCAGCCTCTCTTTGAACACCTCGGGTTTCCCTTTGTGTTCTTAATCTCGTTTCATCACTTCTAAATATGCGACGCTGGGAGAAAACGGCTCCCGCTGCTTCGGGGTACTCAGACTAACGCGTGGGATTGTGCGCTGCTGCTGTGGTTAAGAATGATGTAGGGAGAAATGGCGGCCATTCTGCTCCGTGAACGCACAGTCAGTGTGGTGCAGGTGCTGCCGGGACTGTTCGCAGTGTCAGACTAGTCCAATTAATGCTATATTACCCCTACATATTCAGCCTATAACACGACTTTAATAATAAAGTGAATGGAGTAATTAATGGAAAGGAATGGAATGTCGTGTTTTTCACATCATCACATTGTTTCACATTTTATCACCTTTTTAATGTGAAGACACAAATTTTCATGTGGGCACGTTTTTCACATGAACAGATTTCTTAACATAATCACACGTTATTCACATGTGAGAATATGCTTTTTCCCATATGAGCACATTTTTTCTCAATGATATGTAATCATGTTTTTCACTTTTTTCATTTAAGCACATTTTTCACATCCTTTTTTCATATGATCATATGATCATTTTTTTCACATTTGGTCACTTTTTTGATGTGATAACATGTTTTTTCACATATGAGCACATGCGTTTTTCACATGCTCTCACTATTTTCACAAGTGAGCACAATTTTCTCAATACCACACTTTTTCATGTGAGAATGTGAGTGTAATTTACTAATATAATGGCAATTATTACTGATATTGTTAGTACCTACTATATTTTTGTGGCTGTTTATATTGATATATTTTTTATGTATTTGTAATTTTTTATTGGTGGTGGTCTTAGATTGTCTGTAAAATTAAGTTCTATTTTTAAATCTTTTAAATTGTTAAATCTAACTTTTTAATATGACTGGTAAGTCAGTACGCATGGCTAAGTGTGCGATCGGATGTGAAGAGAGGGCATGCAGTACAGCCTGAAAACATTTAGCATCGAGAGAAGAATTTTAGGCCCATTTAGAGATGCCAGCCATGTTTCAGTTTTAGAGATTCGTGCATGGTTTTTTTTTCCCTTTTAATTAAAGTGAACTTTGCGGATGGAGCTGGCCTTGTACATCTGCTAAGTAAAATTGAAATGATGATGTTGAATAATTAAGGAACCTTGTCAGCACTCACCAACTGCCAAAACTTAACCTCCGCACTTTAGGAAATTTTATAGTTGTCCCTTAAAATTTCGCTTTGCTTGTCTTCATCTGAGCAGCTCCAGCATGGCACCTCAGCGCAGGCCATCATGAATATTTGAGTGGAAATTTTCAAGACTCTGGATTTTTTTTGAACCACTTTTATTATCAGTCAGCTGTGGAACTGATATCCTAATATACTGTCTCTGTGTCATTTTACTTGCTGGCATAAATATTTGAGCGTGGCGTGTGAGCGAGCGAGGAAATATGACGTCCTCTTGAAATATGCCCATTATGGCTGTGAAAATGAGGTGGGAGTTGCATCTAATTGAAAACGGAACAATGCCTTTTTCCATGCTTCTTTAACACTGGTAAAGTGACAGGTCTTCAAAAGTAGGAAGGAAAAAATGCACTAAAATGCCTTAATTCTCAAGAAATGAGGGACTGTTCTGTTGTCCTAATGAGATCATTTCCATCTTTGATTTCAATTACAGAGGCGTTCGTGCTCAGGAAAAAAAAAAGAAAAAAGTGTTTGCAAGCATTTTCCTTTATTTCATGCAGTTGCTCCTAGTTTCCAAATTGGTAAGTGATAGCTGAGGAAAATGTGAAATAATTTGCCGGGGCCGGAACACAAATGCCTAATCAACGTTAATACTGGAGTGGTTTTGTGTCGGCATGAAGAATAAGCAACAAACATCCAGTGTAATCCATGAAAGCATCCAGAATAGGGTTTCCGTTGGATCTGTTTTCAGCAGTGAAAGGACCATTATCACACCACTGAAGGGCTCAGTCAGCACGGATATGTGAGTGTGCGGTATATGTGCATGAATGAGGGCCCAAAAAGACTTTATATTAATGTTAGTAATATAAATATGGGAAGACTATAAGCTACATCATTGCAGTGCCAATTAGTTTACATGCACAAATGAAAGGGAATTTTTTCACCATATTTCTGCCAAGTTAAACCAGTTGAGATGTAAACCAAAGCATTTAGAGAAGTTCTTTTTGCAGTAAAGAAACTTAGAATTTGAATTGTTTACAGTGGTGGTGATAGGAACCAAACGTCAGAAGCATTTAACCTGAAAATGTAATGCTTTTAAAAGCTTCCCTGCTGAAAGCTGTTGCATGAAACTGTCTTAAAGATGCTGTCTGATGTCTGAGATACTGTATTACAGTAGTTTTAAGATAAGCTTAAGGCCAAAACTCTATATTTGAAAATGCAAACGTTTTACCAATTATCTGCACTGCATACATAAACACATAAGAACTATAGTAAAGAAGATTGCCATAATAGCGCTCGAGATATACTTATGCTATTAGACCACTGTAAAGAAATATTATTGCTTATTTGCTTATTAAACCATTATTCAAACATAAACTACCATCTATTTATTCTGTTATTATTCTTGAAACATTATTGTGTAATTTAAATTATTCACCTCCTACAAAACTAATACCGCCTTACCAGACTCAGGAATTAAAAGATGGGCGTGAATGCAATTTGAAGAACTGAAGCTGAACTTAAAGCTATGTACACCGTGACTGACAGCTGATCATCCTAACGTGTTCCCTTATAAAAAAGAACGAAAAGCTCCAGAGCGGTGAACCTTCCCAGCTCATTTTGCTGGATTAAACTCAATTGAAAGTTTTTAAGTGGGCCACGACAGCAGCATTAAGGAGCCTAGACTGGAGGGGGACAGTGGAGTGTCTGCGGAATAAACACAGGATCAATTAATAATGCAATTTTCAGACCTCATCTGGCACGTACCAAATGGCTGGTATATCTACAGCTGTGCACGACACAACATTCTGCAGTCTCAAGCCACATCCAGTGCTGCTCGTGTTTGTGCTTTGTGAGACAAGCCCCGAGCTGTGTTCATATAAGGGAGGTGAGGAGGGGATAGAGATTGCTGTCTGCTGCTTATGCTCTGAGTAGGCCTGGCCAATCTGATGATTTGTTATCGATATCATGATAACGTATGTTGGATATGCTTTTCTGGGTATATGATGGGCATGGTCAGTACTTTTAGAGCACCAAACAAGTGTCTGTATCATAAAACAGATAAATTTAGACCTATTGTAGAGAGCAAACAGCTACAAGAATCCATGTATAGTAACTGCATAAACTGCAGAGTAACAAGCAGCTGATTGGATGCCAGTGTGTTCCGACATCATCTTATTGTCTCCATTCATTCTCACCAGTTGTTTGGCTTTTCTTGTGTTGAATAGTTTATTTTTGTGTTTTCCATGTCCTGCTGGTGTGTTTTTGTCTATTCCAACTTGTTTGCCAACCTCAGAAAGGTTAAACATGGTGATACATATTGTGCATCATAAAAAAATGTATATATGTATATATATATTGTCACTGTCTAATGAAAAACATGTATAACCATTTTTGTTGATTTTGACTTTCATGCATTATTGCATTGAACACAGCAGCTGCTGTTTACACTGTGTGAACATTTCATGATGGACCAGCAGAAAGGACCCAAAATTGCTTGGAAAAACATTTGACTTACATTATAATTTAATGAGGTTTTGGACTCTCCTGTAAAGTTGACATTTAGGATATATATATATATATATATATATATATATGTGTATATATGTGTATATATATATATATATACACAGTATTAATTGTTTACCATATTGCCCACCCTTGCAATTCAGATCTATTAATTCTGTAGACAATCTCTTTTCCTGCAGCCCACGCAAATACAGGAATCTTTTCATGCCTGCATACAAACACTTTGTTTTCACGGGCCCACTTTTAAACCCGCCTGTTTTATCTCCTACTAGTCTTAATGTAAACTCCGACTTTAGTAAAAAGTGACACGCTTTTATGACATGAGGTTGATAATATTCAAAGCAGCAGCCGTGTTTACACTGTACACAGCGTCTGTCTGTTGTGCGTCTGGCATATGCTCAGCCGACTACTTACTGTTTTTCTGCGCCTCCGCGGCTTTGAGGAGGTGATTGTCTTTGGTAGCAACATCAAAAAAAAAGGGGGAAAAAAGACAAAAAAATGCGCATGTGGATTTGATCTGCAAATAAAATCTACATTCCACACAAACAGGCCTCATAAGGAGATTAAAGCTCTGAAAAAAATAAAATAAATAAATAAATAAATAAATAAAACATACTTTCGGTGTTTCATTTCATCAGCTAAAATGGAAAAGAAATGAGAGAAGACTCTGATAGACTGAACACTTTCTTTCTCCTTTCCTTCTGTATCTCCCTCGCTCTATGCTGTCTCATATTCTTGCTTGCTCTCACTCTCTCTCTCTCTCCTCACTCTCTCACCCTCTCCCTCCCTTTCTCCATCTTTTTTTTTTTTTTGTCTTCGCCCGAGTGTTTAAAATTCTGGGCAGGGTGTGTGTGATTTTCACATCTGCATAAGCTCAAACTGTATGTTTCGTCCTGCCAAAGACTCACAATGTAGAAACTTATATATCTGCCATGCATACTACATATACATACGAACTACATATATATACATATACATACATACATATACAGCGCCATCGCTTTATTTAATTTCATTTCCACTCATTCAGTTCAAGCTATTGCTTTTACTTTGGAAATCCTATCTTTCATAGAAAATGACTTGGAAGCCTCAACTGCATACAATATCATTCTGTCACTATTTAGTGTGTCCAGTCTTTGCATGTGTTACAGCTTCCATTTCTTTTCAGCAGACTTACTTTCAGTCATTCCAAGAAATCTGCAGGGATACTTCTCCACACACTGAAAGTTCAGTCTTAGAAGTTGGTTGCATTTTCTGGCTTTCACGATCCAAGTAACCCCAAGCACATTCAGTGATACTGAGGCCTGGACTCTGGGGTGGTCAGTCCACCGTCAGGCAGCTTTTTTGTTTTATCTGCATATTTCAGTTTCTCAGTAAGAGCCTGTTGACAGCGCCACATTCTTTCAGATTCACAGTGTTGAGATGTCTTCTCACAGTGAAAGAAGGATGCACCGAAACACCTGTGATTGCTTTCAGATCTAAAGCAAGACCGGAGCTTAATAATCTCTTGAAGATGAAAGTGCTGTTTATCTGATGGTCACAGTTTTAGTGGTATACAAGGTCTTGCAGGGCTGTTCAGAGTCCCATTTTCTCTGGATGTTTTCATCATTTTCTTAACCTCCAGTTTGGAAAGTCCTGATCTCAAGTTATTCTGCTTTCCCCTTCCAATTGCAAGATAATATTATATATGTGTGTGCGTGCATGTGTGTGTGTGTGTTTGTGTGTGTGTGTGTGTGTCCCTGCAGATTTCTTGGAAAGACTGAAAAGCAATGGAAGCTATAACATATATATAAATAAATAGTTATATATATATATATATATATATATATATATCCCCTCAGAGAAATATGTCTTGAAAAATGAATGATTTGTACTTCATGCCTGTTTTGACTGGTAGTAGTACATACATATACTGCCTATGCAAACTGCTGACTTTTAAACATGCTGGTGTGCATGTTTAATGTGTTTGCGACATGATAATCTGCTGGGGGTTTTTTTTTAGCCAGAAATAGTTTATGTAGTTCAGAAAAACCAAGTCGTAGGAGTCGGGGCACCCCTGTCATGCTAAAGCATGTTAAATGGTGTAATTACAGTCGTGCAATGAGCTGTGTGGTGTGTAAGGAAGCTGTGTGATCAAGCCTTTGACTAAGCGCAATTCACATTTTGTGTCGGCGCGTAGAGCAAAACAAGAATATGTTAATGCATGTTTACCTCATTCACTGCAAGTCTATGTCTGTATGTGCGTATGAAAGAGAAGGAGAGAGCGAGCAGGAAAGGGAGATTAAGAGGGCTCACTAAGCACTACAGCTTTTGGAGGACGTGCAGAGGCAGCAGGAATAGGAGAGAGTGGAGGGGGGGGGTCTAGAGAGAGAGAGTAGGAGGGAGAAAGGGAGGGGATAAAATATATACATTATTAACTATGGCTTCATCACATGTTCCCCAGTTTCTTAGGGACTTATTATTCCGGGCCGCTTTAATGAATAACAAGAGAGAGAGAGGGCAGATGAGTGGGTGATTTATGGAGCGAGAGCAGAGACCACCACCATCTGGTCCACCCCAGTACTACATCACCACATGCACACACCCCAACCGTCTGCCCAAAAACTAAAAGCAGCCACAGCCACTCTCAGCCTCCAGCGGCAGCAGCTCCAGCGTTAGCAGCTAAGTCTTTGGCCTGCCTTGGCACGAACACATCACCTCTCCTTTTGTCAGGGGTACATGTCAGACACATGACAGCCTGGACGCCTCAGAAAGAAGAGCAACGTTAGCACCTTCTAGGCCCACATTCCTTCCTTCGCGCCTTTCTGTTCGCCGTTACGAGCTGCCCTACTTTTTCCTACGTGATCGGCCTCTCATTCAAATTCTATGGCGCCGCATCGAATCTCTCTTCTTTTCCCTTATTCTTCCTCTCTCACTCTTTTTCTCGGCTGCTCTAAAACCCGCCATGGTCCGCCTTGACCTGTCACTTTGCACATTCGCTTCTTGGCAAAGTCAGTCATTTCTATGAGCGAAAGCAGTCTGAGGGCTGCACAGTTGCTAGCACCGGCGTCCTTGCCTTTCAGGGCTAGCCAGAACCACGGTCTTGAGGGGGAGTTGATGCAATATCAGAGGTTGTCAGGTCCATTTACGGAACAGAATGATTTGTGCTCGCGCTCTCTGTTTCCCCTCTCTTTCATTTCTAGGAGGAGAGCAATAGGTACTGAATGGGAAGCCAAAGGGGAGGCTCGGAACACAATGGTGGTTTTAGCCATTCCCTGCTATTCTCTTTATCATACTCAGTAGGGTCCTAAGATGTCTTGCTCAGGCCATCCATGGCAAATAAATACAGGATTTCTCACTGTTAAGGCCCCAAGCCTGCCGAAAGGCCTAATGCTGAATTAATTGAACTGAATAATGCTGCTCCAACAATTGAAGTCTGATGTTTGATCTCGTAACAAGTTTTGCAACGCGCTTATAAATTGCTGTGCTCCTCGGCCACAATGTGAAGATTAATTTGAGAATTCGTTCCACCATCGATATTTTTCAATAGCCGTCTCAGGGAGCGCTGGCTGGTCGCAAAACGGCTATATTCACGCCTTAGGCTGTTTATGCTTATTGATCTTTGTGCACTGGAATCCAAAATTTGGGCATTTTCTAACACCTGCCGCTCTCAAGAAAACATTCTCTTTGCTTTTGAAGGAACTGAAGGGAGAACACTGTAAGATTCTCATTAATTTTTTTTTTTTTTTTGGAAACATAAGCTCCCTATTGATGTTTTCTGTCATTCCGGGTTGGTTCATACTTTGTAACACAAAACCCACTTGCAGTTGTTTTTCAAGCACTTTGATATTTCCCAAGGATCCTGCCAACTGCTCGCCAAATGTCTTGTGCGCCATTGCATGTCCAATCTCTGGATGACAGCTTAACTATTTCTTTAGCTCCGCCGGGCCTCCAGGGAACGCTAAGGACCATGTAAGCCGCAGGATTCGGGGACGAACGAGCTGGACGAAAACTTTGCTAGCAAGCCTGTTGAATGTTTATCAACACAGTCTGAAGTTATGCCCTGCGATAATCTCGTACAAAGAAGCCCTGGCGTTTCGCAGCTGATTGAGCGGGCAAGGTGCTATGCAGGGAGGCAGCTGCTTCTCTCTTTGTTGAGAGGAAGCGGCCGAAAGGGAGGTGCCGGGGGTGGTGGGGGGAGTCGCACACCTGTAACATGTCATTTAGAGTCTGTCATCACAAATCAGACTCATTAATCATGTTTGGAAAACCATTAATCTCATTCCAGAGTCTGAGAGCAACTGCTGGAAAAGCCCAGAGAACGGTTATGTAGCTTTGGTGGTGAATTCTGCACTTGAACGTAATGACTCTTGAATACGTAATGACTGCACTTGAACGTAATGATTTGGATTATTTCTGGACTTTTATTTATTGTCTTGTGGACGTGCGACTTCTAGTCTTGGAGAATTTGGAGGCTTATCCTCAGTGCTACATCGCAACCATAGGCATTAAAATCACTTGTGTTAAATTAACACTTAGAGTGTACACTGATGACCAGCTTAACTGCATAGTGTACCTCAGAGAGCAGTTTAACACCGTAGGCGTTATATTAACTCGGGTAATTTTGGTATGTACTAGCAATGAAAGACAAGCAGTTCGCTATTGCTGGGAGGTACTTCTATATTTTATCACATGCCATCATGGCCTATCCCCATCTCCAGAGCAGTAATCCTAGATAAAATCTCTTCCCCAAAGGATTATAATTTGGAGGCCTCGACCCCGGTGATCCACAACAAATACTTTCAGCATTTCCAACATACCTGCTCAAAAAGACAAAGTCAAACTAAGTCATGTTCCGAGCAGGACGCTGGTAAATACTGCACAATGAAATGGGCAGATGCATTAAAGTCAGTGTTTGTATACCGGGCTATCTCACTCACTGATCTCTAGTTGGCTTTATTACCTCTGGCAACTAATGAAGTTAGTCCTTCCAGTCCTTCACTTTATTGTCTTTTGCCTGTGCGAATGCGGGGCCAGCTAAAAGGAGCGAGTAATATTGCTCTGGCTGGGTAAATATTTCCCTTCATAATTCAAACCTTATCTCCACAAGACTCCCGTAACAAAGTAATCTCTGCTCTGCGGTTTGGGGGAAAACAGAAGGGTCCTGTCTCTTAAGTAATAAAACCATGTTTCGGGTGGTTCTTAACATGACACTGTTTGTCCTGCAGTATCGAATGAACAATGAAATCCCTCTAAAAGTCAGCCAGTGGACTGTAAACGTTTCGTTTCCTGAAAAAAAAGGGGTACAGCTGATGGTTTCTTGACTCAAGCACATTCGAAGGCTTTGCTGGCCTTCTTGAAGCTTGTAAGCCCAGAGTTCATATCTCCGGCTCGTGAACTGGAGTTCCTTGAGCTCTTGGAAGACGTTGGTGGCCCGTTTTTTTCTCCAGGGCTGAAGGAGAACTTAAATGGAATAACAAATATCCCAGTATGGATCCCTCCACACATCGGGCCATGCTGACCCTTCTCAGGACCCTCGAAGGAAGCAGGAAGTCGGCGCGAGGGGAGTTGGCCCTCAGCACTCAGGTGACCAGGAAATGCCTGGCCAGTGTTTGTGACCATCTGTCCACCATGGTGGAGCTGAGCAACAGCAGAGCAGCCGGGCCACATAATGAGCACTGTGTTCAGCTCATTTGGTTTGCGATTTTTTGGCAGTGGAGGCCCCCCGATTTCTCTGGAAAAGCTGTCAAATGGGATATATCAATCAAAAAAGGAGAGAAATACTGCGAGCGTATAATTACAGCGCGCTCCTTTTGCCATGGCCTTGGTAAATGTTAAGCTGAAAAGCGTGTTTGCTTTTAAGTGTCAGCGGTAGAACAATTCAGAGGCAATGTTTCATTTCGGACGATAATTACTTCGCAATATCGAAGTGAGGAATGTCTTGCTCTCACGTTCGTGGCACACTGCTTGTTGGCGCTGGAAGGTAAGATTAGGAAACGGTTGCGGCATGACGCTAACAGAAAACAGTCAGCAGGTCTTGGCCTTGGAGCATGCAGCAGTGTGTATAATAAATGACCTAATGAGTTGACCTTGAGGTACAGTGGCTTTTGGCGCCTGCTTAAAAAAGCAGCTGCAACTGAAAGTGGCTCTGGAGTGCAGTATTTAGCGAATTAACTTAATGCCCATTATGAAGACGAGTGCTCGATTTTGCAGGATATAAACATGGGCTGTCACTTGGCTTGCCTTAAAAGAGGCATGCTGTCAAAAAGTGACATCTTTTCTGTCCTGCACATCAAGCAAGTTGGAGTGCTTTTGATCTTTGGCTGGGAAAAGGGCAACGCCAATACTCTTTCATTAAACAGCGCTTCAGCCGCTGCTAGGTTGATAGCTTGAACAATTCGCTAAGCCTAGTGAAAACAATCCATGCGCAGACCAGCCGGCCCCTGGAGGTTAATGAGAAGAATAGGGGTGGGTGGGGTAGGAGAGGAGCGAGGGTGGGCTTGCAGCTGGGATCTTCTCAGGTTCTCTTTGACTTCGCCTGCACCTCTCCCGCTCTTGTGCCGAGATCACAGCGGACTCTCTTTCTCTCCTCTGCTTTCTCTCGCTCTGTCTCTCTGTGTGGGGTGTAGCAGCCCATGACCTGTCCACATCCCCAGCGCTCTCGCTGTGGGACATCTCGAGGTCGGACACAGCTGACCGCATCTCCAAACACCCTGTCTACAGGGGGGCTGTTTGTTTTACCGGATTTGTAGGAGGCTGAGCGCGAGTCAACTGGGGTCAAGGGAATATGAGTCAATTTCTCTACCGAGCCCTGCATCGCAGAACATCTGGACAAAGGCACAGTTGGATCAAACCATTTGTGTACATTAACACAGAATATGTGGGGATATACATACCATTTAACACCAGGTCTTTAGTGAAATACTGTTTTGCAAATTCCCTCCGTGAAATATATGATATTAACAGAGCAAAGCACTTCACTTTGGACTTAGACAGCGGATGATATCACTCCTCTTTTTTTTTTGTCCCAGGAGAGCATTAGGTTTTATAGGGTTTCTAGACAGCGATGGCAGATGTGGGCAGCTGTGTTCTTGAAAAGGTCTGCTTAAAAAAAGGGGTCTTCCTGGTGTTGTAATCAGGATTTTAAAATCCTCTCTCCTTGCCTTAATCAGACCCTGGGCTATTTTTACCAACCCCAGGGGCTCTTGAGCCGTTTCTCTTTGATTGCAAAGGAAGGTGTGCTTACCTCTCATACTGGCTGATATCCTTTCCAAACTCCAGGCTGAACTAACCTTAACCTCGGCTGTGGAGAATGGGAAAAATACTGCACCCTGATTGAACATTAGGGATGTAATAATTATTGAGCAGGATGTTTTTTTCCCTTCTACACTCCATTATGTATAGTAGCATGTGTGGATCTGTAATGTCTTTTCTTCCCCTTTTTTAAAATCAAGAATCTTTAAAATAGCACCAACGTTTGCAAATGTAAGATTCAGTTACACTGTAAGATCACGTATAAAACGTCTCTGTGTATAAATCATGAACGTTCACCGAAGGCTTTCGATCGTGTCAGCTTATTTCCAAAGTCCTCTTTTAATGGCGTCTCTCTGGTGTTGGCTTAATTGATATGGCAGACTATCTGACTGTAGAGTCGGAGACAGGAGGGCATAAAAGATGGCTGCCCGGGTGCTTAGCTTCAGACAGACTTGCTTTCATGTGAGCAGGCGGGAGGCCACCTGACTGTCTCAACGCTGTCGCAGCCCAGCGTCATTCTGCCACAGGGACTAGTGAATGCTTGACCGTCTGTTCTTCTACTATCTCCCTACGCACACACATATATACATGCTCCGAGTCAGAGAATCAAGAACACTTATTTCTTCTTCTTTTCTCATGCTTATGAATGACAGTCCCCTGGGCCTATGACTCAATACAGACAAGATTTTGGATTGGAGTCAGTTAGAGACGTTAGTATTTCTGTAGTGGTTTTTTTTATTTATTTATTTATTTTCCAGCGGTAGAAATATTCATCCTCTGCTGGGACTTACTCCGAAAAAGTATGAGATCAATTAAACATCAGTGAATGCCATTAAAAGTAATTTTCTCAAATCAAACAAAACACCCCCCGCCCCCCTCCAACCCCTGCTTGTCCACCGAGCTCTGGATATGTGTTAGAAATGTGAGATCTATTCAACATTTATTTCAATGCATGACTGAATGAACTTCCTGGCTTTACAGAACAAATGAAGCGCATAGATTAAATGATTCTTCTTGTTGTGCAGTGGCTTGTCTTTCCCAGCCTCAGTGTTTGGAGTCGTTTTCATCATGTTCTCTCTGATGATTCTCCATCAAGGACAGGACTATGTCTGAGAGACGCGTCAACACCGTATAAAAGAGAGGAGGTAGCGTCTGAAGAAAAAAAGCTGAGATGGCTTTTACTGATGAGTCGTCTTACACACTTACCACAAAAAAAGTGTTGGCGTCTCTCATTACACCAGAGAAAAAAGCAGCTCAGAGACATTCGCTTGGGCTGTACTTCCATTTCAATCACTGAAATTGAGACAAAGCTAGCATATTCAGGCTAAGCTTGCACATCCTCCTACCTCCGTAGAGCTGATTAGTTTAACATCTACAGCTGAAAGGAATAAACACTTCATATTCTGTCCAAATATGTAAAATCCAAAGTCAGAAAGGTCCCCCGGAGAGACCTGCACAATATAACCAAAAATAGTAGAAAACCCTCATAAAGCAACGCAATGGCATGGGACTGCATATCTCTTATTGCTAATGACAGTGTTGCGAGAAATATGGGCCCAGAGAATGTTATGTGAACGTTAGCAAAGGTTGCAGGGAAAGAGTAATGTCCCCCTGTGGAAACATGAAAACATGTTTAGATGTTCTCTCCAGCAGGCTCTAAGCTTCTTGGTATAATTCCATCAGCATCAAATAGTTCTGCAGAGCTTTGAATACAGCCATATTCTTATGGCAAAACCGCCAAGTGTCAAGGGACCAGGTTTTCCCCTCGTTCTGTGTCTGAACTCATTTTTGAACTCATATTGAACAATTAGGGGGTCCCGAAGAAATCCAGCCCTCACTGCCTATCAAGTAATCTGACTGACAGAAAGTTAAAGGGGGCTAATTTAGTAAAATGTGAGATTTCCAACATTTGAAGAAGATCAAAAAACCAAGGAGGGAAACGTGAACATCTTCTGACCAAGTTTACAGCATACAACAAACATGATTTGCTCCCATTTCTACTGTCTGAATGCAGCCAGAAATTAAATTAAGATCGAAAGTCTTCCTAAGGCATGTACTTATGCAGTATTTTGGTCCAACTTTGCCGAGCCCGTGGCTCAAACTAAGTGCAGAAGAGAATGGTGGTCCGAGGGCATGTAGAGGGAAACCATTCGCATCTTCCTCAGGCAAGTCTCCCCAGAATGATTCCTTTTAAATCCTTCTGCATCTGACTCATCAAATGGTAAAAGATAACAGACAGCTGTATTTACCAAACTGATTTCATGCTACATTACTGCACTACCCCTGTCATCAGAAAATTCTGGCTGCCTTGGCCTCACCGTTGCACTAATACTCCCCATTTCCGGGGAGACGGTCTGCCATACCACATTGCATAACTGAAGATATGAGGTGATCATAACTGTTTGGCCCCACATGAGAGCTTATAGTATAAAAACAGAGCGGGCTTGAATGTTGAGCTGGACGTATTTGCCAAACGCTAAAAACACGTGCCAGGTTATGACATTTTTATGATAAAATAATTTCGGTGAACAGCCAAGATTTATACTTGGGTAGAGACTTTATGTATTAAGGTACACATACATTAGGTAATAGCAAAACACGGAGAAATCAAAACATCCCTCGTTGTGGTCCTGCTTGTCAAAGGGACCTCTGTTCTCCAGCTAAATGAGGTCATACACTCACCCACACACACCTGTTAAACTAAGTCCCATTCCCAAACTCTTGAATCTCCAGTTGGCACCGTTGAACTATGGCCCAAAAAGCCTCAAATCTTTTGTCTGTGGCAGACTGTGAGCCCAGCTTAACCTATATTTCTGACTTCCAGTAGAGTCTGGCCAGATTAACCGATTGGCGCGCGATCCAAAAGACAACTGCGGCAATGCTCAGCACTGAAGGGTAACCTCAGGTTAATGGAAAGAATAAATATCAGAAAGCCGCACTGACTGCAGACTGTCCTAGTTTAACTTCACTCACGTGGCTTAGATCTTTCTTCCCATATTGCATGAAGATCAGAGGCTGGCAAATAGAGGAAAATCGAAACAGATTAGGACAGGCTGTACTGTAAAAAGGCAGAGAAATGTTTTGATAATAGTTTTGTTTGGGTCAGGAGCGCTGAAGATATTTCTTCCTTTGTATTTTGCTTTCAGCTGAAGTGAAATTACAAATAGGAATCATGTCAGTCCATTAAAGGCTGTGGATTTGCATGAGTTGAATATAAGAAGCCAGAGATTCTTATCATTAGCTCACTCCCCGAGAAGAGCTTGGTTTGGTAAAATAGCAAGGTCTGGAGAGATTCACTGCTCCTGACACCAAGCTGATATTGCAAGCACATTTTTGACCTTCCACTTGTGTCAACATGTCAGATATGAGGGTAAACGGTCACAAGGGGGAATGAGGTCCAGCCACGGAGCAAAGGTGTAAAGGGTGGTTATATATTGTTAACTTATGCTTCAACCTTGCCCTTCTTATTGCGCTGACCTTGCGATTCCACTCGCCTCCTCTGGAAATCCAGAGAACAGTATGACAGCCCTCATTGTGTGCCGTTAGGTGAAAAGAAGAAAGCAGGCAAGCCGCTGTGAATGACCGGTCAACTCGAGAAAGTGTTTGGACTCGGCATCCTACAGGTTTGAAAGAGAAGTGAAAACCATCTGGACTTGCATTCCATTACCGAGGCCCGATACAATACCAGTCTTGTAGTTGAAAGAACTAAACGTCTAGCTCTCTTGCTGAACGGGCTGAAAATGAAACTTTCCAGAGCAAGCTCTGTTCTGTGTTAACATGAGTTATAATCGTAATAACTATCAAAATAATTAACCCACAGTTAATTGCACTCAAAAGCAGAGAGGTACATGAAACAAGCTAAGCTAATGAGTAGTCAGC
>CM067489.1:21321413-21386076 GCA_034552555.1 Semaprochilodus insignis | reverse complement strand
TGAAGTGGAGTAGTTGGTCAATGGATCAATCTACTTCCATTTAGGGAAGCATCCCTCATGTTGATGCTGGAGTCAAAGGTAAGCGTGCAAATTACACACTCCAAAAACAGCCAGCACTTCTAATTAGCCAAATTGGGCAAAGGTAACCGTTGAGTACATTGGCATGTGACGTCGGAGAGCGGGAGAGACAGGGTCTGTCTGAGTGAGCAGACAGCTGTTTCAGTAGTCCCTGAGCTCAGCAGTAGACTAATGGGCAGAGCAGCCCTGTCTCATGTCTCCGAGCCTGGCTGGAGGGGATGTATTGATAATCTCCACCAGGACATCTCAATCCCCATAAGAACTCCCAGACCAGTCCCCTGAGAGTCGGGGGCTTTCTACTCTGACACTGTCACGCAGCTGAGAAGGAAGAAGGCTCCTTCTCGCCTTTTGAGAGAGGCCCAAGTGGTGGCAAGAGACGGAACGAGGAAGAGAGTCTTGCTGCTCTGCGGGTCCGTGCCCGGGCTCTGTCAGAAGTGCTAATTCGGCCTAGAGAAGGAGCTGGCGAATTTGTGATTCTTCTTGTTTGAGGGCAAAGTTAGGCTGGCTCAATCTTTAAACTATCACTTTTATTGAAAGCGTGGTACATGAAGGTAGCTATTTCTGTGGTTCCATTGTCTCGGTGCACTCAGGAGAGGGTCTTTAGATGTCAGTGGTTCAGTGGCTGGAGCTCCATGCTGCCTGTCACCCTGCTTCTGGAACAAAGGGCTGATGGCTCTTTGTGAGCTGAAACCCAGGGCACAGTGGTCCGTTCATGAGCGGGAATATTACAGTGTCGCGGATCACAGGGCCAACACAGCGCAAATTCGCTTACAATACCCTCATAGATCTTATTCAGACAGAATCTGCACATTGCCGGATCCAGACGAGTGAGGTTGAGGGTTACCGTCGCTCGTACCCTGAGAATTAGTTCGAGCTTTCTATACCATGCAATTCTTTCAAAGCTGGTAAACAAAACTACATGATTACAAGAGGGTGGAAATATGCTCTGGGGGTCTATGCTGTGTGCATCTTTACATAAAGCACTTTGCATATTTGTCTGCTTTTTCAATATACTGAAGTCAAGGTCCTCTAGATCAAGGAAGTCGACCAAGACTATCCTGATCACAAGAAATCAAGCGCTCCCTTCTGAACAGCATTTCAAAGAGTAGCTGTGGTAGATTGCGATTGATTACGTCACTTTCACCAGCAGCAAAGCTGCCTTGTTTTCAGCATTTGATGCCAGTTGTTCTGTAATTTGCTCATTTTAATCAGACAGCGGAAAATACAGACTGGCTTGTTAGCATGCTCACTGATCCTCACATCTGTTTTGTTCTAACTAGCAATGTCAGATCCTGTCACTCATCTGTCTCGAACGTGGTACATTATGTGAAGGCATTGATCAAGGCCATACATACTAAAGTCCCTATCACACTATCAAAATGGTATTAAGTCAGGCAAGTGATTATGCCGTACTGAAAAGCTTTTTCTCCAATTCTATTGATTGCACTTCTGCACAGGAAATTGCAGTATTTCACCTGGTGAATGAGGACTTTACTAGGGCAACGTGACCTTGGTCTTACTGTATACAATATAAAAAAGAAGTGGAGAATCAAGCTTACTAAGTCCAGTTCATTGCCATGCATAGATGCGTAGGTAACGTGAGGACAATAGAGATGGCATATCCATATCGACTGGAATCATCAACATCAGTAGAAATGCCTGGATCTTATATTGGCACTTCGATTAAAAATAGCTCAATAATTCTTAAAAAAACAATAATTGGTGTTGGTATTCAATGTTGCAATATCACTCACTTTCACGCACTCTTCTAAGAAGCTTTACATTTACATTTACGGCATTTAGTAGACGCTCTTAACCAGAGCGACTGACAACCGTGCTTAGTGTTCCCTGGAGAATGTTTCCTAGCTAGTACAAGTACCTAGTAGCTAGCTTTATCCTTCCGAGTCGTGGGGGATGCTGGAGCCTATCCCAGCATTCAATGGGCGGAAGGCAGGAAACACCCTTGACAGGCTGCCAACCTTTCGCACGGCAGACACAGACATATACCTTCACACACACAATCACATCTAGGGGACAGCTTAGCACCTCCAGTTCACCAGACTGCACGTCTTTGGACTGTGGGAGGAAACTCACAGACACAGGAAGAACAAGCAAACTACACAGAAAGGACCCTGGATGCCCCAGCCTGGAACCCTGGCCCTTCTTACTGTGAGTCGACAGCACAGCCCACGGCGCCAACGTGCCGCCATGTTGCAAACTCAGTACTGATAAAAAAGACAGTGTTACCATGCAATTTGTAGAGGACAAACATGAAGGACAAATTCTACATTCTATCAGCTATGAGGAAGTCTCGCATCTCAGGCAGGGGACGGGGTTACTTGTATGCTTTAGCTGGCAGCTGCATTGGACTGTGGATAGAGATGCTGAAAGCGTCTGTCACCGATAATGCCATGTGAAGGATGTTATTTTCTAACAGAGGCACACTTCACGCACGCACACGGAATCGCCTTTCATGGCAATAATGCAAAGTCGCCGGGCGCACGCACTGCATATAGAGGCTAGGGTATATGCTGGAGTAACCGAAAGCTTCAAGTACTACTCGGGCATGACTTTAAAATGATTTTGTGTTGTCTTCCTTTCAAATAAGTGACAGACATCACAGAGGAGACTGTTTAAATTAGGGCACTGATGGCTTATTTTGACAGTCCCTGATTAAAGCCTCTTGATTTCGTTCCTTTCGAAACGGAGGATTAAGACAAATAGGTTCTCCGAGAGCAGCCATCCCTTTGGCTCCTTCAAGAGTGAGTCAAAGACGTTATCGCAGTCAGACAGAGCTTGATGCCCATGGTGTTAGCCTGGAACCGTAAGTGGGTCAGCTGTGGGGACCTATGTAGATGCACCTCGGTGACCGTCGCAGGTGAAACTGGCCCCAGCGTCCACTAGCTGACCACGCTGCGTGACAAAGATTTAACGGCGAAGGGCAGGGGTTAGTTTCCGAGTGAGCTGGCTTGGAAGGCGCTAACATTGTTTAAGGAGGAATTTCAAGGTCATGCTCTACACCTCCACACTTGACAGATAGTAGAAGGGAGGGAGAGAGAGAGGGAGGGAGGCAGGAGGGGAGAAGGGGTTGAGACAAGAGGAAGCTGGCTGGCAGCCTGAAATGGAGAGAGAGAGAGTGTAAATAAGGGATAGGATCACCTCTATTCCCCCGGCCTTGGGTCAGGACAAGACACGACAAGGTTACCAAGGTTATGGCTCCTACTCTCACATGAGACAGGGTGGAATGGCATGGAGTGTCACTTCTGTACAGGTTGAGCCTTGTGCTTGCATGTGTGTGCCTTATCCAGCTTGTCTCAAGACACCTCACGTTAAAACAAGCTCTGAAGGATTCCGCTTAGAAGGAAGGCACAAAGTTAGGTTGCTGAGTTCACTGGTCAGTATAAAGGCGCTGATGGCTTAGGGATTAAAACAGAATAAACATATACAGAACCACCAGAGATGTTTTCAGTCTTTTATTGCTATTAAACTTAAAAATCATTACCCAGAATGAAAATCCAGGCAAAAAATAAAATTTGGCATTATGAAATGACACTAACGAAGAAAAAAAATGTTTTTTTAGCATAGAGTTATCGTCATATTCATCAGGAAAGAAAACTTGCATGGCAGAGAACACTGTTTCTGAACCTGAAAAAAAAAAACAGGCTGCGGATTAGCATTTACAGGGGAACATTCTACCTGAACATGAACTACCGGGAGCTTTCGCCAGTTACAACTCTAACACTACCTACTGTCATACAGATAACTCTAATTAATTAGTAACCTCAAATAACAAGTCATTAACACATTACTGGTTGTGCTTAGTGTTGGCACGCCATGGTCTGCTCTGGCACTTGCATGTGGGTTGAGGAAATACAGGGGTATAGCTGCTAAAATACCAACATGGCAGTTTGGTTTTCTCTATTTATCTCTATATAAAGCAAAGCTCTGCAGTTAAGATTCATTTCCATACCTTCAAATTTAAGACTCTTTAATACATTACAAAAGAAAACTACTATTCATAATAATTAATAAACACAGGTGACAACAGGTGTTTTAAAAGCTTAACTTAGTCGACGGAAACATGTTTAAATAAAATAAATAGAATAGTATAAATAAATTCAAGTATTTCTGATGTGCAGTCAAGTCCTCTTTGTCAGCTGTCAGCGCGCAAGTATCTAAGCATGCACAAACGAACGCTGTCAGCTGCAGTGCTGCAAGACAGAAGGGATGTCTGACTGCAGGGATGCATATCAAACGAGACATTCACTGAGGTTAGGCTTGGCTCATTATTACATGGCTAAAAAGCCAACCTGTAGAACAACAAGGGAAGCTTTACTCTCTCTTCAGCAATAGCAAGTAACCAGACACCGAAACAATGCTTGCACTGAGCTTTTGGTCTTTTCAGAAAGACCCAAAGCACTCCTTTACAGTTACTGTTTTCTGGATAAAACTGCATAAAACTATAATCGTAAAGTGACAATGGAATAAAGATTGTAGCCTCTACTATGCAAAACTTAAAAGTACTCCAAGAAAAATGAAATGATCGCAAATATCCTTAGCTGCGGTGAAAAAAAAAGAAAATTAGCATTTTAGGTTGGCTTTCATTAACAAAAAGGCATACGCACTAATCCCATTCCGTCTACATTTCACTGAAGCATTCACTTATTTATTCATGGAATTCTTTTGCAGTCCTGGACATGAGCCCAAAAATGGTTAACTGGTATTTTACAGTATCAAGAAGGGCGATCACTGTACAGCAGACAGCTATTTTACAGCAGATCCACGGGGACGAACTGTGCTGGAGGGAGAGAGACTGCCTAATCGTCTGCATCTGATGCGCCAACAAACGCGAGCTAACGGGGCGGACTGGCAAATCCCTTTTCATATGCTTCCAGAGTTAGCGTGGCTCCCGCGGGGGAGGGGGATAGGGGTTAGCTGCGGAGGGAGGGATCCGGTCCCCTTTTCCTCCTCAGGAGGCAGCGAGAGGTCCGGCGGAGGATCAGAAGTGGCCCATGCGGGTGGTGAAGAGGCTGCGTGAGCGCGGCGCAGTGGAGGCCACGCTCCGGCCAAAGCTGGAGGAAGGCCACTTGATGATGAACTGGGAGGTCACTGGCAGCAGATACCTGCACAGACGGAGATGGGGAAGAGGGACAGGGGGTTTGGACGGGAGACCGCGGGTGGAGGCAGGATTAGAGCCACAAAGGTCGTGCAAAGAGATCAGGCAGCATTAACCCGGCCTTGCAACCTGACACACAAAACAAACCCACCCGCCCGGCCCACTCTTCCCTGCAACCACCCTCTCAGCCCCATACTGTCCAACGTTAGTTAAGACACCCTCCCGCCCCTACCAGCCCACTTCAGCCCCTCTGCTTCCCCTCCTTGATCCCTTCTTGTAAACGCCGTCTGTTTTTAACGATGAGTGACACTTTGCATTTTCACTTGAGCGGCTAAACAAGGCCTTGCTTTGACAGATAGGTGAAGGAAGCTGCTTAAAGTTGACACTGCTTAAATCTATCTGATGAGAGCAGGATGTCCGAGAGTGGATACAGGCTAAGGTAATTAGGGCTTGGAATGGAGACAAGGAGGTTAACCATTTGAGACAACGGATGACCCACATAGGATAATTGTAGGATATTCAGACCACAGTATGGTTTACTAATGAGGGCAATTAAACAGTTTATTCGTTAGCTGCCAGCTAGCTCATGCAGTACCTTGCTCTAAACAAATGATCTAATCCTGATACAAAAACTGAACTGGAAGGAAAAAAAGAGATCTTTTCGAACGGAAGAACTGTAAAATAACCCTTGGGTTTGTGGGCGTAACATGGTACTTGTGACAGTCTTCCTTGTACAATATCCCCAGGACAAATTAGCCGTACTGCTTCTTCTAAGTATACTAAAAAAGATTTGCTCTGAGGGCTTCCGCTGCAATGCTGCCGTACCCAGGAGACTTGTGAAAAGTCAAATTAACTTCATTTAGTTCAAGAAGAATGTCCTTGAAACTGTTCAAGTGTACCGCTGGTACTTGTCAAGTAGATATCTGAGAATGTAGATTAACTACCCACTGTACATTCAGCCCGTTCACCAGAGTGCAGCAATGAAAGGAGAGGGGGAAGAAAGGCCATTTTTGTCCCCTGTACGCTCTTGCACAACTGAAATGCTACAGCATCGCGAAAATACCAACACGAGAGCCATATCCAACTCTCCACCTTCGCACATAAGCATACATATTGAGTCATACCTAAGCTTATCCATGTTCCTTTCATTAAAGCTTCCACTTTTTTTGGTAGTTTTATTGGCAAACCCTGGACAGGCTGTTCTCAGGGATCAATATTGGGGTTGGGGCTCTGCTTCATTACCATATTTCCCACTATATACTGCTTACTTTGGTCAACGAAAGCAAATGTCATAGGAATATGAAATTCAAATATGAACATATATTGGGAAGAGGTGCCTCTCCTTTTAAATAATTCACGGAGGAAGTTTTGTCCATATGAGGAAGCCTGTAAAGAGGCTCCATCATTCAGGGTCCAATCAGGCTGCAGGCAATGTTTAATTGGACCTCTGTACCGCTTCCACCAGGTCTTTAGCTTTTGATCATTGAGAAGTTCTTAGAAAAACCTGCCAGCGCAAAGCCCCCTGAGAGCCAGCAGCTGTCTAACTGCCGTTCCTTTCGAGAATGTGTGGGCCTTACTAATTATACACAATCACTGGGAGATCTGCACACATCTCCAGTCAGTTTGCATGTTCAAAGTATACATTCAATAACCAAACTGCCACGCTGTGCCATAAAACGTCTGGAGGAAATTGGGCCTGCTCCTCCTTCATGCAACAGCGGTGTTCCTTCACAGAGCAGCATCAACCATTTAAAAAGTTGATTTCATTGGGTGGAAGGTCTATTGCATCAGTTCCTGGGATTAAAGTTCTTTGACCGCAAGAGCCCATATAATCTAAAACCATACGTCCAGCGTTCCACAGTTCGGATCCTTAAAACTTTCACTCACAAACACATCTGATTCATCTGTTGCTGTATTTTGCTGGCTTTTAATTAGCAAGGGGTCTTAAAGCAGAGATTTCTCCTGTGCTGGACTGTGGTCATGCAGGGCCAGAGTTAGGTACCCATGCGTTAGTCTTAAGTTAGATGCGCAATAGCGGTGTTAGCTTGGCTATACCTTTAGCTGATAGAAATCAGCTTTTACAGCCTGTGTGCTTTTAGAAATGTTTCTGACACACTAGAGAGAGAGTGCTTGAGAGAGAGTGTCACTGGCACCCTGATGGCTCTCGACCCCGTGCCTCTCCACTGGCCAAGAGTGGCGGGTGGAGGTGGATGGAGGACATGCAGCGTATGGGTGCAGGTAGGGGGGGCAGACACATGCCAGAGAGGAGGATGAGTGGCTGTCAAAGGGGAGGGGGGGGTCACAGGCAATATGGTGCCTTGCTCCTACTCAGAGATCATTTTCCTAACGAGGTAAAGCATACGCCAGCTGATTGAAAAGTCTAATCTGTCATCCCCCTGCTCCGTTCTGCCACTGAGTCGGCAATGAGGCATGTCCCGGGAAAGATGTGGAAGCGAGTGTCATGCACCATGCAGTGAAACTGTTGTGATTCACTGTGACGAATGAGTGGGTGCTTGTTACTGTGGTAAGTGGAAGGAAAATGGAGAAAATGGCTGGCTGGCGTCCTTGGAAACAGTGGTTTTTTTTTTCTCACAGTCAGCACGCCCTCCGGGACGCCATGTTCAGAGACGGCGAGCAAAAGTAGCAAGCAGGTGCACGAGGGTGGGTGGCTACAGTCTGGACAGACTGGAGACATGGGAGAGGGGAGTTTAATCCAAAATCGAGAGGAGAAAAGACCTGCTTCAAGGAGCGAGAGGGTAGAAGAGGAGGGGGTCGAGCCTCGAGAAGAGACCGGTCCAGCAGCCAAGGGAGCGCTTCACCACGGATCCGGAAGTCAAAGTAGAGAGACAGGGTCATAGTTTAATGGAGGAGGAGAAACCACTACCTTTGGGCCCTGCCCACACGAAGCTTTAGTACGTTTAGTTGAGAGGTCAGATGAGGATATGGTTTTGCTGAAGTCACTGACCATCTTTGATCCCTTAGTCTAAATAATGTAGAGGAGCAAATCAGGTTTTAGAGACTGGAGAGTCAGCTGATTTGAGAAAGGCTAATTTCTTTAATAGAATGAGATATACAGTCGTATGCAAAAGTTTGAAAACCCTGATCAAATTCTACATTCTGGTCACCTCCTATAGATCAAGGTTCTGTGCTTTGTTAAGTCTGGATAAGTCAGGATTAGTGTTGGGGTAGAGTTAAGTAAAAGAATCAATCACACTTAACTTTAAATCCAATTGCATTTAATGGACTATTAGATCAGTGTTCATAAAGACAGCATGAGCACCTACAAAGTATCTACAGTACACTATTGCACATCCTCTGTAGGGAACTCACCTAAATATAGCATTTTACTGCACAGTTTAGTACAAAATGTCTATTTATTTGCCGACGTTAACATATTGAAATAAACAAAACATAAAATATAAATTAAACATAACTTTGGCACAAGTTACACAGTTTATGTTTTTCCAATATGCTAAATTTAGCAAAACACTTCTAATTGTGCACTAAGATGTGCTCCCTGTAGAGGATGTGTCCTTATTTTCACTTAGCAAAATCGAGTAAACATGTTATTTGACCAGGGTTGTCAAAACACTGGCATGTGACTGTATGTATTTAAAGTGTAGTAAATACATGTAATTCAGTCTTTTAACTAGGGATGCACTGATATGGGAACTATGGGCTGATGCTGACACAGATGCCAACATATAAACATTTACTAAATGTACCTAATGAAACTACTAAGAATAAATCCACTCCGAATGACTTTATAGAAAAATGTGACATTTGTTTGTAGAAGTTAAAAATGTGGAAAAAAAAACATTTTAGCATATTCATTTTAGCTGACCCAACATCAGCTAAAATTTTGATATTCTACAATAAAAAGGTCATCAATTACTGTTTTGAAATATCAGTCCAATCTGTCTGGTGCCAATATCTGTCAAGCAAATATCTGGCGATTCCGATATCATTGTGCATCACTAGTAACTAATCACTAATAAGTTTTCTTTTTTAATTTAAGTTTTAAGATAGAGATGGATAGTATGGGCAGGGCCTTGGTGTAGACTCGAGTTATGTACAGTGTACCAAAAGTACAAGCTGGAATGCCCCCGAGTGCTCAAGAAATAATTTCATGTAAACAAAAAATATGTCAAGTAATCCAGACTGCATCTAGATTACACCTTAAATCTGTATTAGTCACAGGATCGCTGGGCAGATGATGCTGAAATCACATGCAAATGTCTCATTCTGCTAGAATGAAACAAATGAAATGATCCTAAACCATTGTCTTGTTAGCACTATATCCTAAGAAGTCTTCCTGCAAGGCGACTACATAGTCCCATATCCATATTACAACCAATTTCCTGTTTTCATATGTTGAGCCTATTGAATATTCTGCAGTTATGAATCATGGCCAGCAGGTTCTGCACAAGCTCCTAGGATCATTTAGCTCTGGCTCATCTCTTTTATAATTAAATTAAGCTGGGCCTCAGGGGGCCTACTAACCTATGCAATAATCTGAGGGTCATTCTTTCCTGTTCGCGGCTTCCCCTGTGCGTCCGAAAAGTCAAATATGCCCCTAACCAGCAACCTCCCACTGAACTATGAGAGAGTGCTCTGATGCGCAGGGAGTCGGAGGTCGAACAGAAGGAGCGGAGGAGTGTGGAGGAAGACGAAAGGGAGGGGGAGGGAGTTTACCTGGTGTCGTCCCACTCGGGACTCAGCCCGGTCAGCGAGCCGCGCGAGTCCGCCACAAACTTGTAGACCACGAGCAGGCAGTCGCGGCACAGCTGCACCAAACGTTGGCAGCACTGCAGCTCTTGCGCCGTCACCACCTCAGTGCTCTTGCTGAAGATGCTCTCCCATGATGACCTGCTACAAGCCCAAGCACACACAAAAAACAGAAAATGCCAATATTAATTGGAAGTGTCATTGTCAGTGTCAGTGTACATTGGATCGCACTTTATTTAGGGCTGTCAAAAAGGGAAAATTGTAGATTCATCACATTATTTTCTATAGTTAGTTATTATGTCTTATTTAGTCAGAGTTAACCCTAATAAAATGTATTATATATATTTAAAAAGCAGCATATCTTGTTATAGGTTCATCCAAATGTGTTTTCTACTTTTAATAATCCAGTAATATTACTTTCATTACACATAGTTTCTAGTTTTCATCACCAACATCCAGGAACATATAACATATACAGTATAGTCATATAGCGTTTCCCAATTTGGTCCTTATGGCCCATATTTTAGCTTCAACCCAAGTCGCAACGCTTGGAGATAAAGGCAAAATGTGGACCATCCCGGGGGCCCAAATGACCAGATAGGGAACAACTGATATATCAGAATCAGAATCTTTATTTTGCTAAGTATGTCACACATACTAGGAATTGGTAAGAGCACACACGTATGACACTTAACAATAGCACAGGCTGTTAACAAGTATTCCACTCTCAGAGAAAAGTACAATAAGACACGATAAACAGAATAAAGAATAATTATAAGAATTAGAAAAAGGGCCAGGAAACGAGCTAAAGAGATGAATGAATATCTGTACTTGAACATACATGGATATTCTATACACCCTATACACTCAGTGACTCTGAGTAGACATTTATTATAAAGACTATTATTTACAGAATCTTTACAGCTGTGCAAGTAAGCCTTATGTTACAGAGGAGTTACTGTAATACAGTGAGATTCAGTTCAAGTATAAGTTTAAAAGTATAGCCAATTGCAAGGTGACCGCTGTGGTTAATGAGTGTAACAGCTCTGGGGGAAAAGCTGTTAGTGTGTTGTGTTGTGCTGGTTTTGATGGTCTGAGTCTTCGGCCAAAGGGAAGTATCTGGAAGAGGTGACGTCCAGGATATACTCAATGGTTCCAACTTCTCTGTGATTCTAGCATCTCACTCTTGTTCTTAGAGTTTATGGATTCTTGTCACAGTGGAGTACCTCCAGGGGAAACTGCACCACTTTCCCTTTCCACTTTTGTTAATTTGCTGCTCATTGATTTATCTGTTCACCTGTTTGACTTTTTTGCTGCCACATTAATGACTGTGTCCAAAAGTGACTACCAGCACAGTGAAAACAGCCATGGTAACTGAGAAAACTGGTCTTGAATTATTAGTTAGTGATTTAAAGTCTTTATCGATGGAGTGAACATGCATCCAGACATAAACACTAACATTACTGTTGCACTAACAAAATACCTAATGCTTTAAATTTTGATATCTTTGCTGTTAAGAATCATGCACAATATCAGTCAAAAGTTTAGACACCTATTCCTAGCAGAGTCTTCCTTATTTCTAGCCTAATATTTTAATCGTCATAGAATAAAAATGAGAATATTGAAAGAAGGAAATATCACTTTTGCAATTATAGAGTGACTACAAGGAAAATGTATGCATTCCTGTATTTACAACTTACATTTAAGCACTCCCTTTTCTTGCCTTCATTCCGGCTTTACATATTCTTTCCAGTCCCCCCAGCAGCGGAGACACTTGGAATGCTTTTCTAATAGTCTTGAAGAATTTTAACATGTGTTGAGAACATTTGGCAGTGTATGTGAATGATATCTGTTCATATTGACTGCCCTGTATTTTGCAGGGCAACAAGCAGCCTGGGTTGTAATATACTGAACAGACTGTTAAGTCTGGGCTGAATTCTTACAGGTGTTAGGAAAAATAACTCTTTACAGTTGTAGAAGGCTATGCATTGATAGACTTGTTTCCTGAGAGCCAGGAACAGTAAAACGATTAATCATAACTCTGCACTCCTTATCACTTTAGCATGAATGGATGGGTTAAACTGCTGTAGGCTGAATCTGTGGTCATGTTTGTGTTAAATTCCAGATTCCATAAATGGACTCTATGAGGAGGAAGTGAACTGAAGTTTAACTGAAACTTTAACCATGTTTACATAGTACACTGAAATCTTATACTCTAAAAGACAAGAACAATTCGGATTTCCTTGCTATGTGGCCTTTAAAGCAAAAATTAAGACGTTTGCAAAGGGGATTCAGTGGGCTCCCTGGGTCTTCTGTCTCACCGGGTGCCCGGGCGACGTTAAGGGTCTGGTCTTAAATACAAGGGAAAAGGTTGTGCTAAAATAAAGTCCTTTTTTTCCAAAGTCATTGGATAGCAGCAGAGATTGTGTTTGATTGTGGAGATGAAGGAATATAATGGCTGGGGATCTGAGGGTACATTACAGGCGAGGAGGCCTTCACAATGCCCCCCTGCCGAGCTTTCCTTCGAGCTCAGGCTGCCCACGGACCTCCTTCACGCACCGGGCCCTGATTAAACGGCAGCAGCATGGGGTGCTTAGCACCATCACTAATCCCCTAGCGCCACATACACTCTCATCAAGATGAAATAAAACTGGGCGGTAACACATCTCTATGTCTGTCAATTACACATATGAGTGGGCTGTATAAAAAACCTCGTGGACCCCCTGCGTTGCTCAGACGAGGAATAAATAGAGGGATAAAACTGGTCGCAGCTTCATCAGCACTGATACAAAAGTGTGTTTTCATCAGGTAGCTCTGGGAGGTGCTGTAATTACAATACATCTGATTCTGCTTGCGTCTCTATGATGAAGGGAAAGATCAAATATGAATTGCTAACACAATTATGGCATACAAATACACAAAATTTGAACTGCACTCAAAAGGAGGTCCAATCTTGCTAAATAGAAGGTTACAGTCGAGGTGAAGAAGCTAGGCTAATCATAGCAAGAGTTTTTTTTTCCTTGACATTTGTTATTTAAAACTTATGTATTTGACAGAAAAAAATATTGGTAATTTGTAAACAAAGGCCATGACCAATTCTGCTTTCATTGTTTATTATTTTTGCTCTTATAAATAATGACGTTTTGTTGATTTTACAAGTGAAAATAAATGAACACATCCTCTACAGAGAACACATTTAATGCACAATTATTTGTTATTTTACGAATTTAATTGAGTGGAAAACAAAACAAAACCAACACAAAAAGCAAGGGCACATTGCATATTTAATGTTTTATTGTTTATGTTACTCTTGATAAAATGCTATATTTAACTGCATTCCCTGCAGTGGATGTGTTAACCAACTTTCACCAAGAAAATGAACTAAACGTGTCATTTTCAGTGCAATCAGTGTGTATTTCTGTTTTCTACCCCAGTTTCATTTTTAAACAGTTCACCTCAACGCAGCTGAGATGACTACCTTTGCTGACAGGACATGGTCTCTCCTTACATTATTTTATTATTTTTTTATTTTCAATAGAATGCAAAGGTTTTACACCATAACAGCATAAAGGCAGTGCTATATACAATGCCGTTCTCAAAGGTTTTAGGCCCCTGAGAAAAGCATAGTTATTAAGCTATTTAACTGTGTAATGTTAATGTTAGTGGTCATTTGCTCAATAATCTGAATAATAAAATAATAATACAATAAATAAGCATTTTATTTAGTTAACCATTTCCAAACCTCTCCTTACAATAGTCTGCTATTATTAGATTAGCTGGTGGTGTATTTGAACAATGAGATACCTGAGGAGGTCATGGAGAAATCCAGAAACTGCTGTTATTTGCTGTTAGTTTATTCTCTAACTTACACCACATATATTGAAATACCATACACACCAGAATATTATTTTATTATACTGTGCCAGTCAAAAGTTTAGACACACCAACTAAATGGATGTTTTTGGTTATCTAAAAGATTCTACAGGCTTACACTTAACAGTTTCAGCTGATGAGATGTCTGAAACAATACGTATCCTAGATACCACATATACTCTTCATGTAGCACAAAATTATATTTTTGCCATACAGCCACCTCTAATATATATTTTGTTGCACAGTTTTAAAGCTCTAGTTAGCTAGCTTTCAATTTAGTGAATATTAATTATAGACAGACCAACAGAATTTATCCAAAACCACTGAGAAAAAAATCATCAACCTCCTTTGCAAGCTAAGAAAGCTGTTTTGTCGTCCTGTAAAGTTCCATTCTGGAGGTTTTTAAGGGGACTGGGTAATTTCAGGAGTGCCATTTTATAGTTTGATGACTTCACTTTTATTCTTTAGCAAAGCATTGGGCTGAAAATAAAGAAACCTTCTATGAGCAGCCATGACTAAATTTTTTGACTGCATATTTCAAGTTTTTAGGAACACTAAGACAATAATGAATGGTAAATAACACACTATTTATCTATTTATAACAATTTTATGTTATCTGCCTTGAGATGTAAATTCATTCATGGATGTTAGTTTTATTATAACTTTAGATTTCTCTGACATTTTAGAAATGTCTGCACCTCTGTTCATCGTTCTGGACACATCTGACATTTCTTAATTTTTGTGGAAAAATGGAAAACAGATGGAAATATTCAAGATTCTGCACTAGTTTAGGTCATTTGTGACACTGACCATGTTGACAATGCTTTTGAACACAAAAAGGTCAGATTCTTTCCCAATGAAGGTTTCTTCCACTGAAGTACATGTTTCAGACAAGGCAGATTTACTCATCAGAGGTTTTTGCACATTAAATAAGTTATTAAAGCCAAAGGGGCTTAAACAAATTCTGAAATTCATGTTCACATTTCAAAGATTCTACTTGTTGACGGCAGATTATTAAATTAAATATAAAAGTAAAATAGATGTATTTTCACTAGTACGCTCAGACTTTTGGACCCCACTGTATCTGCCACAATAATGGCTTTATTTTATTGTTAACAGTGATTCTTTTGAGTGTTTGAACGATGATTCCAAAATTGATTTAAAAAAACTGAGTGGAGAGCTGCTTACCCAGAGCTGCAGAAACAGTTCCACAGGCCTTGACCATGACTCCAGAGCAGGCGATTGAAGACACGGCTGAAAAGGCGATAGAGACGTAAACTGTCGACGTCAGGCTCCCTCCAGATTCTTTGTAGCACTGAGCGAACGTTGGTACGGACAATGTCCAGGACCTTCACATGGGAAGTACATGGATGAGATAAGGACTGAACAGGCACAGCTCAACTACAGCCTGTATAACATTATTGTCATGATGGAACTTTGTCTCTCTAAAATGTGACCTTTCAAGGAGAATGCTCTTTATTGTACGTTAAGGTAATATAATCTTCTAATCTGGTCATTTGGAGCATTTCTATTTCCCCATCATGAAATGTTCACACAACATTTTTCAATATGACGATGAAATTAGAAACTAAATTCTGAGTCCATTTTAACTTCATTTTTCTGCTTTTGTGGTTTCAATCATGCACCATGTAAGGTCTAATGAAGATAGCAAGTCTGTAGTGACGTGAAGAGAGAGGAAAGGGAGAAGGAGAGGGGAGAAACTGAATGTGGTGGTTAGAAAGCAAGAAAGTGTTGTGCTGGAAACAGAAAGGCTGAAAGAGGAGCAGTAATTGCTTGCAAACGTCAAAAGTTCTTGCAGGTTGAAGGACCCTAGCTCCTCTTCTCCAGCTACTGGCTTGGAGCCTTGAGTCCCCTCAGCTGATTGGTGACTGTCTGTCATGTGATACGACAGATTTAATGGTCTTGTGTGGGATGGCAAAAACTCTTCTCGGAATGATTCCTCAAGCCTCAGCTGATAATCAGCTTGTGGGACACGACAATGCCTGCAGTCAGTTGAGCTTCATTATAACACTGCCATGCTGATCCCACAGTACAGACTCCACAGAGAAGGTACCTGAGACCCAATTCTAGCAAAAGGCACAGCAGGCAACCAAGTGAACAATTCTCTTCTAGTCAGTGCCAACTTGCTAAGCCAACCTTCCTCTGCCAATGGCGAAAGCATCTCTAGCTTTTTCAGTCTTACGCCCAGTCGTATAAGTCATTGTGGGTTTATTATGCCTGGCATATTGCACAGAACACAAGGAGCTCAAAAAGACTGAGCTGCCTTTCAGAAAGCTGTACTGTAATGCGCCACCGCCAAGCATCAAAACACATTTTCAGGATTCCTCAAGTTCAACCACAAACCAAACACTCCACAAGGCACAACTAAAGCTGTAGTTTTTAAGTTGTTGGCATAATGTGCATGGGGAAAAACTAATGTCAGCTGGCTCCCAAGGCTTCAGGAGGGTTTCTGTATTACACTGAATGACTTGCCAGGATCATTTATTTAGAGCCTAATGGTACATCTTGTGTTCAACTACATAACACACTTATCATCACATTTCAGCTTTGGTATCTGTGTTATAGCAAGCTAAATTCAATTACATTTGCTTTACACTCAGCCAGGACAAGAGCAAACCGGACATACAGTCCAGCCTGTATATGCTACCATAACAGGACGGCTGTTACTCAGCAACCTAGTTGTGAAATTTGCACATCAATAATGCATTTCATTATTTTAATTAAAAAACAATAATAAAAAAAAATAATAATAATAATTTTAAAAAACTAGAAAAAAGGAAGTGTATACGTTCATAAATTTAAGATGTTTTGTAAATACAAAATGATTCAAACTGATTCAAGTTAAAATAAGTTCACTTAAACATTGACATTCACATTTTAATGCATGGCTAATGTTTATTTACTTACTGTTTTATAGTACATTTAATATGTGATGTTTTATTTTTTTCATCATATTATATTCAGAAAAAAATGTTAAAATTAAAATTATGTATTTGTTTAATATTTACAATATTTGCATATTTCTGTTTTGTAATTTAAAAGGTTGTGCTTAATTGGGTTATATGCAGTATAACCTCTTCTTAATAATAATAATAATAATAATAATAATAATAATCACAGATATCATCATAATCATAATAAAACAGTAATTAAAAGTACTACCATGGGCAGAAACACCAAGTACCAAAATAAAAAAGAATTATTCAATTAAAAGAATATCAGTTTACTTTAGAAAATTACATTTAAAATGCTATTTATCTGGAATTGTAAGTGTTTACATTTGCTTAGAAAAAAAAAACAACTAATGGAAATAATATTTATACAATAAGCAGTGATTTATGCATATGCATTTAACTATTACCAAATCTCTCCTCAGGGCAGCCCATTATTATTATTATTATTAATATTATTTTAATATTATATTATATTAATATTATATTTTGTTCAATCCAACACCAATCAAGGTTTGACTAATCAAAACTTCAGAAAAAATGTTATATGTGATTGTGTTATATGTAATTTTTACATGTAATTTAGGTATTGTTTTTCAAGCTAAACACACTTATCATCAAGGCAACTGGCTTTAAATAGTATGAGGGTGCTTAACACTTAGGCACAGTAATGTACATATAAAAAAACCCAAACATTTTAGTCATTGTTGTCCTTATAAAGCATCTGTGTTGGTATTAAGACCAGGATTTCTCAGTTACCCAGTTACCTGAAATCCTGCAATGAGGACTGTCTAATGGGAATGTCCCTCAGCTCTCTTCCTATTGAAGAGGCTTGACTTTATTATCCGGCTAAACTGAGAAATCCTGTTCTGTGAAATACCCCCAGTGCCCCACAGTCATAACACAAATGTATTCACCAACAGCAAAATCCTTTTATCCGTTTATTGCACTCAACGTCATGCTTATTGTAGCTTTAAACATTATTTATAAAGGAAATAAGTAGAATATTTCAACTTTCTAAAAAAAAAGCTCATTTTAAAATGCCTTATATGTTTCTTAACTTAACTGGAACTCTAAAATATTATCACGTGCTTGCAGCAAAAATCCATAAAATAAAAAAGAGCCATTCTTCTGTGAAAAGGCACATTCATTTGCACTAGATGGAGTCAGAGCCATAAATCAGGCTTCTTGACATTTCTCTACTGTGATGTAAGACTGCTGATATAACAGTTCTAAATCAATCAGCATTTTTTAAATATTCTGACTTCATTATATGCTAAAAAAGCACTCTTGCTTCTCAAATTTAAGTTTCAGTCCACTCACACTTAAAAACGGAAAAAGTTTTAATTGCACGCTCAATATTCTGGAGTGCTTAGCAGCAAGAAATGAGAACATAAAGTGATTCTAACCTGCTGATCCTTCATTCAGCAAGTCCCCTGTCTACATCTCTCAATTCATACTCCGTCTGTAGATTAGCGCTTACACAGTCTACTTCTAGTACATTAACCTACAATTAGTTAATTAATTGGTATTGAGTATTGATTTTGTATCTAACTGGACCCACTCGAAGCCACACTCACTTTATTTGTTATGTTTTTTACATCATTAAATCATAAAGTAAAAATGATCTGGTCTAAAATATGACTTGAAAATTTCTTTTACTGCACTTAATATCATGTTTATTGTAGCTGTAAACCTTATTTCTAAATGAAACCTTGTACGATACTTCACCTTTCTTTGTTTGGTGGCATCTAACTTCACCAGCCAGTAAGAAGCCACTTTTGGTTTATGATATTTCCAGTTGTTCAAAATCTGTAGGAGACAAACACAAACGAGAAGAATATTACATTCATTTTTGTGCTAAATGACAAAATGAGCAAACCTCAATCAGCCTTTCTCTATTAGTTACAAATACAGTGAAAATGTCAGAGACTCTTTCATGTATTCAATTTCCAGCCAAAACAACCAACGATATTCATTTCTCAGCATAAGGAAAAAAGCAGAAATCACAAAGTGCAAAGGTCATTTAATTGTTTAAAAGCATTCATCCCAGGAGTGAGAGCATTTCTTCTAGTTTCTCACCAGTACACTCAATTCACCATAACGAGGCACTGATTAACCAAACCAGCTTTTAAATGGTAACTACAAATAAGATGTTTCGAAGGATGTAAAATCACAACTTACTGCATTAATATTGCTTGTATTTGTTGTAATATTATCATTTTTCTGAGCAAATGAATGCTTATTTCACAGATATATCATTTTTTTAAATCACCTTTTCTACAACATTTGCAAAGTACTATGCATTTAACATTTTACGATTCATTTTGTCCTTGCTTTGCCTTCACTACAGTTTCCCTTCATTTCAGGAGACTCCAAAAAAACCTGCAGGGATACATCTCCACACTGCCGAAGTTTGGTCTTACAAATTGGTTGCATTGGGTTGCGTGCTCAGATGTCCAGTTTCAGTGTTCTAGTGCAAATATTTTTCTTTTGTTGTCTATTTTCTTTTTCTTGACGGCTTCACATCTTGTTAGACTCACAGCATTGAGGTGTCTTCTCACAGTGGAAGAAGGACGGACAGAAATAACTCGTTTTCAGATCTGAGGCAGGAGTGGAGCCTGGTTTTCTCCTTTCTCTCCAAGATGAAAGTTTTAAGTGCTGTTTATGTGATAGTGACAGTTTTGTTGTTAGTCTCTATCAGGCCTTGAAAGACTGCTAGACGTGCCATTATCCCTGCATCTTCGATTTGTTTTCTGAACTCTGGCGTTGGAAACTCATGTTATTATTTTACGTATTTCCATTTGGCTTCCACCCCTTTATGTAAGTAGATTATCATCATTTCGTAGAAAACCTGTCAGGGAATAGGCTTTGCTGTTATTTGTTGCTTTTAAAGAGTGGACAAATAGGCAGATATGGTAGAGGTGGATAACATAACTCAGTGTTGGAGGCTTCTGTATAAGTTTCTGTTAACTCAGTTTCCTGTGGACAGTGAAAAATCATTTTCACTGTACATAATGGCCATTGTGACTCCAACTGAAATCAACTAAACGAGTGTTTCTTCTTTTGCACAGTACTGTATATGACAGTATGCTCAGTACATACTTTGGCCAAGCTGATTCCAAAGTCCAGCAAAGTTGTTTTGTTTTTCACATTATCTCAGCTCCTCTTTGTTCAGCACTTGACTGCACCGCAAAATCGATGCTTCTGCACGACATATATACATAAAGAAAGACAAAGCTTGACATAACCAAAGAGATCATGTCAAAAACCTTAACCAACAGCATGTTCCAAAAAAAGAAAGCAATAATATGCAATGACCTTCCAAATCTAGCCCTAAAAGAAAAAAATATATAATGCACAATAGAGCCCCAGTGTTCGTTTCCCTCTTTCATGCTGCAGCAAGAAGTCTTGAAAGAAGGACCTTGAATTAAAACAGTGGATCCATCCACTCAGGCTTCACTGCCCTCTTTATTCATTTTCACGCAGGTCATAGATCGATCTGAATGTTTGAATATAGCGAGATTATTATAAAAAAAAATTTCTGATTCTGAGCAGGCAATCTCTCTTTGCTTATTCTGGCTCCCCCCAAGGGCACACCGCATACCTGCGTTCCTCTGCTAATATCCCTTTACCGTTCTCCCGCGGATTTGCAAATGAAACAAGCCTCTGACTTGTTACTACACAGAGTAAACGAACCGTGGGCATGTTTATAATGAAGGATGATGGTGAATCACTCAGGCATTGATATGGTCGCAATCATTAAATGCATCTTCTTGGATAAATCATTAATAATTCATTTAGACCTACAGCTGCTCCATACAAATTGGGCGGCTGTAAATTACACTGATGCACGCAGATATCTAAATGACACTGTTCCACTTTCTAACTTGCGCCACTTGCGAGCGAGTTTTGTAATTAATGTAATTAATGGACTTCCTATCCGCGAGGAATTTCGCTGGGGACCGGGAAGCCTTTTGATTTCCGCTCACTCCAGGAAAAGCCTTTGTTTTTGTTTCTCGTTACGCGAGGTGAACTGTAAATGCAAAAGCGGAGGTTTTCTGGTTAAACGTCCCCCTTTTGAACTGAAAGTGTAATAACATGATATTGGAAAGGGTCTCAAACAGGTGCTGCTGCCCAGCTGTGTTTCCGCGGCAACAGCTAATAGCTCTCATTAACCATACAGGTGGACGGCTAATGACGCCACGTACGACGAGAGACAGCACTAACAGTACGGGCGCCGTCCTCCACAAATGAGCAGAGGGAGAGAGGGGAGCAGGCAGAGAGCCAGCCAGAGCGGGTGTGGAGAGCCTGGGGGGGGGCACAGGGGCAAACGGGGCCCTAATCCCACCTCCTCCTCTACAGTTTTGAGTAAGAGAGGTGCAGGAACTCAGAAAGTCATCTCCCTCATGATTGGCTCAGAAACTCTTTGCTCTGACAGGGAGGCGCAGAAACTCACCTCACTCAGAGAGACGGAGAAACTCACCTCACACACAGAGACGGAGAAACTCACCATGCTCAGACAAGTGCAGAAACTCACCTCGCTCAGACAAGTGCAGAAACTCACCTCAGTCTGAGAGGTGCAGAAACTCACCTCAGTCAGAGAGCCGGAGAAACTCGCCATGCTCAGAGAAGTCCACAAAATCACCTTGCTCAGAGAAGCGCAGAAACTCACCTCACTGAAAGGGCCGAAGCAACTCACCTCGCTCAGAGAGCCAGGGATCCTCACAATGGCCAGAGAAATGCAGAAACTCACCTCCCTCTGAGAAGCACAGAAACTCACCTCGGTCTGAGAGGTGGAGAAACTTACTTTGCTCAGAGAGTCGGAGAAACTCATCATGGGCAGAGAAGCGCAGAAATTTGCCTCAGTCTGGGAGGTGCAGAAACTCACCTCAGTCTGAGAGGTGCAGAACTTCACCTTGCTTAAAGGGCCGGAAAAACTCACCATGCTCAGAGAAGCGCAGAAACTCACCTCGCTGAGAGGGGCAGAGAAACTCACCACGCTCAGAGAAGCACAGAAACTCACCTCGGTCTGAGAGGTACAGAAACTCTCCTTGCTCAGAGGGCCGGAGAAACTCACCATTCTTAGAGAAACACAGAAACTCAAAAACATTGAGAGTGGCTGAGAGGCCCATCTCATTTAAAGTGGCAACAGCCTAGAGCGGCCTAGAAACTCAGCTCACTCAGAGTGTCTCACATGACCACCTTATTAAGATTGGTGGAGAAACTCACTTCACTCAAAGCCCCACAGAAACTCACCTCGCTGTGAGCAGCTCATAAACTCCTCTTGCTTAGCGAAGCACAGAAACTTGCCTCACTCAGAATAAACTCACCTTGGTTAGAGCGGCTCAGAATCTTACCTCGCTCCGACTCAGAGCGGCACCGAAACTCTTTTCGCTTTAGACTGGCGCAGAAACTCACCTCTCTTATAGGGGGTCAGATATTCCCCTTGCTCAGAGCGGCCTGAACGCATACCCCGCTCAGAGCGGCACAAAAACACACCTGTCATGCAGCGGCAGCCTAACTGGCCTCACTCAGAACAGGACACTAACTTACCTCATTCAGGACGGCCTCCGCTTCCTCCTCACTCTTCCCTGGGAATCGGATCCTCATCTCCCCCAGCATGGCCAGCGTCTGCCGCGTCAGCTCCAATTCCTGCTCCTTGCTCCTCACGTTCAACAGGGACTCTCCCTGCCACATGCACACACACACAAACACGCACAAGGCAACACAACACAATGAAGATGAATTAGCGAGCGCTGTCTTTTCCCTTCCGTCATCAGCTTTTACTTCCTCGCTCTCTCTGCAGGCCCGGCTGGCTATGGAGCTCAGCGAGGCGAGGATGAGGTCTCTGCAATTAGAGCTGCACGCCTGCTTCTCCAGCGGGGAGCGGCTATCGCTCAGCGGTGGCCCCGGGAGCCGCCAGGGTCCTGAGTGGCCTGCTGTGTGAGATGAGCCCAGGTGACTGGAGGCCGGCTCAGTGTGTCACAACTGTCAGGGTGTTAGACAGAGTGTGAAAGCGCTACTGGTGCTCTGACTGTGGGACATCTTAACCCTCAGTAAAAAGAGTGCTTAAGCAGAGGAGCACCGCTGGGCAAAGGTGGGGGGGGGGAGTTTACGGGGATAGTCAGATTAACATGGAACAAAAAGAGTGTGAGTTAACGTGTGTGTCAGTAAGTATGGGCATGGGTTAACAGAAGGTCACCCACTTTCTGTAAGTCATTCACATGTAAGAAGGTGTATTTAGGTGTATCCCAACTCCGATCCTTGAAATATGTGAGACCAGGGACCGGTTACACCAGCTGTATGCCGGTTCAAACGTGTATTATATATTATGTAATATTCATGGATACACATTACTAAATTTGCATACAAATTTGTTGTAATAATGACCCTAAAAGTTACTAAATATTTACACGTCCCCTAAGAAGGTGTAATTGTTGGGCTGTTGCTGTCATGTCAGCCAGAAACTGCTGTTTAAAAAAGCTGCATAGTCCGACAAGAAAATATTTAGAAGTAAAAAGACAAGGACTACAAATGTTTGCAAAAATGTATATATAAGTCAGTGTACAGCTTGTATAACAGTGAAAATTTCCTGTATTTATTGTACTGAATTCATTTTATGCTGAGACCTGCACCAAGAGGAATTTCTTCAAGAGGGTTTTCAGTCTTATTCGGTTCAGTGTGTGTATTTTGTTTTCCTCTATAGTGAATATTTTTCCATTGAAAAAGAGCATGCTGCTGCAGTGGGTTTAGCATTAGTAACTGGATCATTAGACCTGGAAGATGCTATTAATTAAGACATTATTGTTGTGCAGTCAAATTTAGTTAAAATAAAGTTTGAAACCAATTAGTGTTAACTAATGACTTAAAAAAAACTTTCCTCTCCAACTTCTGTTCCACAAAAAGCTGCAAACCAGTCAGAGCTGTCTAAACGTCTTGAGGTGGGCAAAAACACAATGCTTATACTCGGCCAACAATATACAGACTGGAGATAGTCCAAAGAAGTTTTCTCAAGTTTTAAAAAATGTTACATTACAAAATATTTGGTATCAAAAACTGTTTGTTCTGTCCCTGGGTGAGGGATGGGGTTAGGGTAACTTTCTGGTGGGCCAAATCAAGTATCTCAATTTTGGCCTCAAAAACATATTCGGGCAGGTCTGTGCTATACTGTCTATTACTGAAATACTCCAGTAAAAAGCATTTTATGTTTAGCATCTGCATACTGTGACACTCTGAACTGTTTTTTTTTTAAATTATGTCTTTGATATGTTGCCTTTATATAGAGTCGCATGCCAAAGTTTAGGTGCCCCTGGTCAAATTACATTTTGTTGATTTTGACACAATTCTGAATATTTTAATGCACATTTACTGTATGTTTGCTATTTTTTCCCAATATAATATATTTCTAATATTTTATTATAATTAAACTCCAGAGACAAAGAGACATTGTGCAGTAAAAGTTACAGAAATATGTCATATTATCATTTGTCATTTTGTCATATGTTCCCTATAGAGGATGTGATAATCAGCAAAATGTGATATGACCACAGGTGCTCAAAAGTTTGCAAAAGTTTCCTCTTAGAATACAATGTTACTCTTTCTGCTAAGTGTTAGACTTGAGTAAATGTTCAGTCAATAGCAGCAGCTGAAATGCTGGCATTACAAATATTCAAATTTCTTTAATGTGCTATAAACTGCCACGTCACACCCAGGACCTGATTTACACTTCATGCAGAGTCATCTGTAGAGACACTTGAGAAATATCAGGAGTGTGATGTGTCTCTAAACAGCTAGATACTCCATCCTGGCAACACCTACTGACAGCACTGGGGAAAATGGAGTTCAGATTATTTCGTTGAATTATTTTATTTATTTTAATGTTTGTTTGGTTTTTGAGAGAATTTTTTTTTTCTTGGATATTATTTTTGTTGAAACACTAAAAATTAGTAATCTGTTTTACTGATAAGCAGCTGAGTTTGTGCTGAATCAGAGCATATACATCTCTTGATTATGGTGTAACATATCACCAGTTTACAGTCGAAAATATAAAGATATTCCCTGCCAGCCTCTTTTAGGCTTAGATCCTAAAACAGAGCTGCATAAAGTATGGCCTGCGGGCCAAAGTTGGCCTGTGTGCATGTTTGATTTGGCCCACTTAAAGAAACCCTACTGTTTCAGCATATGAAAGAACTAACATGATTTTATCCCATATACCTTATATAGCTAAATCATATTTTTCTTGTAAAATCGTATTTTTGAAGCTGTGTTTTTTACTAACAAAATATAATTTTTATGTTACCTTATGACTTTCCTTTTCTGTTTATGTATGTGTGTCTTGTATGTTGGCCATTGGCCCACCACAAGCATTGTACTTTGGCACTTTAGAACAAACACTGAACTTCCTCAAGTACCAAGGACAAAGAGTCTGGGCATCTTATTCTAAAGGGCTAAGAAAGGAGCAGACTGAATTTGACTGGGTTTAAGCCGTTACCAATCCATCAAAATATGCCTTGATTAGTCTGCCCTATATTAAACATTATGTATGTGCCATCATACGGGCTGGCTGCATGTATGTGTGTTATACTTGCCATGTTGGAGTGGATGGTGCCCAGGCTGCTGCTGTGAGGCACTCTGTGGGCGGAGCTGTTGCGGCTGAGAGAGTGTGACCGTAGAGCTGTGTGTGGACGGACTGGTGGCGTGGGTGGAGCTGAAGCTGAAGCTGCAGCCTGGGCTACTGCCACACCGCCACTGCCCTTTAGTAGTGGACCCCTGCTCTCGCTGGTGGGAGACTGAGAGATCAAGGAGGAGATAGATCGTGGGCAAGAGACAGAGCGGCGTATGAGTCCTGAAAGAGCCGGCGAGGATGCTGAGCCCGGTCTCACTGGCTTGGGTGAAGGCTTCCAGTGAACACGACCTGCGAGTGGCAGAAAAAACCCAAAAAGTCAAAATCAATCAAAAGCTGTAGACGTACTGGAACACCACCAGCTGCCTACTTCAACTTTATGGCCAAAAGTTTGTAGACAGCTTCTTCTGAAATGGAGGGTATTAATATGGAGTTGCCCCCCTTTCACTTTGCTGTAGTAACAGCCTCTACTGTTGTGGAACACTGCGACGAGGCTTTGATTGCATTCAGCCACAAGGGCATTAAGTAAGGTCAGGTACTAGGTACTTTGATAATTAGTTCTGGATTACAAATGCCACTCCAAAGTCATTTGGTGGTATTTGATGATGCTTCATGACTCCAGAAAATGCAACTGCACTTTTTGTGACCCGCTAGCTGATGCTTGGCATTGGGTATGGTGACCTTAGTCTCCTGCAGCTGTTTCAGAAAGTCACATTCAACTGGCCATGCTTTTTTTTCATGGAGAATACATAAACTGTGTGTGTGTGTGTGTATGCAACTGAGCACCTATGTCAGCAACAGGTGTACCTTCCAGAAGTAGAGTTTACTAATTAGAAGGGGTGTGTGGAACCTTCTGGACATATCACATAATTTGGCCAGTAGGATTTCAGACCTTTGATGTCATATTCATGACTGTGAACATACATACATGAAATCCTGCTGGTGTGGGTTTGTGCAAGTTTCCTCCCCTTCAATGACGTATACATTAGTGCTCTCCCTAGTGGAGAAACTGTAGCATGGGTCAGGTCAGGTCCATGGAGTGCCTCACATATGAAACAGTTTGCAAGAAGATACAGATATTTCTATAGGGTTAAGAAAGGATCAGAATTTAATCAGGCTTAAGCTGTTACTGATCCATCAATATATGCCTTGATTAGTTTGCTCCCCTTAGTGGAGAAGTTGTAGCACAGGTGAGCTGCAAGTCAGGTCCCTGGGGTGCCTCACATATGAAACAGCTTGCAAGAAGATACAGATATTTCTGTTTACATATTTAGCAGATGCTCTTATTCGGAGCGACATACAATGTCAGGGTTAGACTTGCATTAAACTTTAACTATGTGTAACTATGTGACTACTGCTTATGCACAATAGGATTATCAATGAATATGGCAACAGTTGTTTATCTTGAGAAGAAGGCTGCACAAGATAGTACTAAATGGTTGTTGTCATATATTGTTCAGTCTTCTGCTGACACCATGTCATATCATGTATTCTGGGCCCCAGTGTTGGGACTGCATCTTGTGGATGTATAGCATTCATTTCTGAGGACGTGCACAGCCAGTGCTACAAATGGATGCATATGCTCTGCACACAGCTGTAATTTAGTAATCAAAGAACTCTTAGTGCTCTGGCAGTGGCATCACTGCTTGATCAGACTTCTGCTCTTCTGTGGGGCACTGGCGTTATCCACTACGCCATCCGATGCAGCAATAAAGCATTTGACCTAAATAACTGAGCCCAGAGAGGGATGTCTGTGCTCTTAGACACATAAACATGCACTCTGAGAGGCCGGGATTGCTGCGTAAATGAAGTGTGGCATCAGAAATCCCTTTCCCCGACAAACTGACAAAGAGCATCGACTGTGGCTTTCATTAATCACAAAAGCATGTGTCGCTCTTACTGGCCCGGGCTGCCGCCGTCTCTGCAGCTCCGGATTAGAGCAGCGGCGGCTCTTGCCCACACACACAAACCCAGCGCACGCTGAAGCGTTGAACGACCTCCAGCTTGTCTGCCGGCCAGCAGGCCTCGCTGCTTCGGCCGTGAATCTTGAGGGACGGAAGTTGCCAAGTCGCACGCATTATAGGGGCTTAGCTTAGGCCACCCCCAGATGGGCATTGGAGGGGGGGGGTGCTGGGTGGAGGGGGGTGAGGGTCAAAGTCACTCCAGTATGATTCAAACTCCTGACTCGCTCACCCGTCAAACCTCAGCCAAATCACTGCTTTGTCCTTCATTCTGGAGCTAATGGAAAAACTGGAGGGGCGGCCGCTTGTTCAAGCAAAAAAAGAAAAAAAAAAGAATCTACAAGCAATCCGCTCTGACTGCGCGACACTCTGATACACTCGGACACACAGGCCGATAGCAAGTCCTAAGAGAGAGAGGGAGAGGGATAAAGAAGAGAAAAAGAGAGAGAGGGATAAAGAAGAGAAAGATAGATTAAGAAGGCAGAAAAAAAGAAAGAGAGACAAACAAGACAGAAAAAAGATAGAAAGAGAAATGAGAAAAAGAGAATGCGGGAGCAAGACTGAGCGAGAGAGAGAGGGATAAAGAGAGAAAGCTAAGGCTATACAGAAATATACTGTATGCTCTTGTGGACTCTGAGGAATGCGGAAGTTTTAAACCTTTCTACCTGAGGAAAAAAAAAGTCACAGTTTTTCAAGGGTTTGTTTTGTCCAGTTTTCAAGGTAAGCCAAAAGCCCTTCCCTGAAGATCTCCCCGAACTGCACTTCGCCCAAGCTGAGACCCCACTCTCCTTTTAGACTAGTGGACTGAAACACATCAAAAAAGCTCATTAAGGCGACTGTGTATGGGAGCCCAGAGAGCTCTCAAGCTATCACCCGCTACCGCCGGCCAGTCAAATTAAGAGCCACTGCACTGCGCCATCAGATCCTGTGACCCTAATTAAAAAAGACGGATTTTGCCTGTTTCATGTATTAATTAGGTAAACAAACACATTACACTAGATTTACATCTGTAATTTAAGGTTTAGCTGGGCAGCTGACGCCACTGGATTGCACAATTGCACCTACAGTTGGTCTGCCCGCAGAACGGCTTATGAGCGTATGTGACAATGGCAGAAGTTTGTTTAAGTAATTAAGGAGCTCTTGCGGTCATTTGGAAAGCATCAGGGGAAAAATCTCTGATTGAGGACTGTGATATACAAGAAAGAGGAAAATCACCAGACCAGGGACTATTCTAACTGGCCCCCACTGAGCCCTAGGGGTGGGTGTGGTTATTTAAATATCCGAATGCATTGACCTCTTAGTGTTTGTTTACTTATTAAGGTTTTTGTACACAGCAAGTGTCTGTAATTAGTTTGGAATGAAAAGATGAAGTGAACTGTGTGTTACCTTGGATGTTTTTCACTTGAACGTGTGAAATAAAACCACAGGACACACAAGTGGCTGATATTGTACCTCATGTTAAATGAGCTGGCCACATCTAATTGGACCAAACGGGTAGCGTGAAATTATATGTACCACAAATGCATAGAAATAAATCACTAAACAAACCAACAATAAACTTTTCAAGTTTTCATTTTTAGTTGTGATTTTTCATTTATTTTTCTACATTGGTATATACAGTATGAACTCTACTTGATTAAAATGTAAGGTGACATTTAGAGATGGAACAAAATTTTGGCTACAAAGAAACCAGTTAATCAGACCTACTATCAAGTGTCAAAAATCTAAGACACTACACATCATTTTAATTTAATGAAAATGATAAACAGTGATTAAAAACGTTGTTTATTCCTTTCACTCTCCCACACTGGTCAGCACCAACATGCTCAAACATTGTAAGACAAGCAATTTAAAATCAGTGTTTGAATGTTCAGCTTTAAGAGGAGATTAACTCAACTTAAAAGCATTGGTGAACTTCTATTCCCTCAAGTCCAGTTAACTCAAAAAAGTCCTAAAACATCACCTTGCCTTTAAGTAGCTGTCATTTCTTTTGAAGGGCACTGTAGCCTGCATACTGTAAAACTCTGTAAAACTCTAAAAACCTTTTTGGGTAAAAGGTTTTTATTTATTTTCAACTTTTTCTAGTCTCATCTTTTGGCTTCCTGAATTTTGGATTTTGAACAAATTTGTTTTTGTGCAAAATGGCTGAAATACATATTTTTACTGAGTGAAAATAATGAGTCTCAGAATAGGGTGGCACATTGTATTGGTAGTTAATTGTTGTGATACTGGCAACAGTATAATACAAGCTAACAGTTTTGGGGGTCTTTTATTGTCAGTTTCTAGCATCCTGACCAGTGTCAGCCAGTTTCAGATGAGTGTCTGTGGACGTTTGGATGAAACAAGGCATTCCATTAATGTAACCCAACAAATAATAAGTTACTAAATAAAATATGAATAAAAGTATAAAAATGAAAAATGTTAATTATTTTTGGTTAACATAATGTAAATGTAAACTAGATCACTAACCCCTTAAAATCCCAGATCTCCTACTACATACTAAGACTTATTATTCAGTAACTACAAGGGCTACAATGCAATGTTTGGGTTATATTTAGGTTACAGAAGTGTGTTGTAACATCTGGGTGGACCGTGGCCTTTTAAGGGGTTAAATACATCTTAGTACAATTAAAATCTGAACTTTTATTGCTGTAATAAAAAATATAATAAATAAAAAAATCAATAAATCAGCTCTATTTATAGGCATTGCCAACTATTTAGGAACACTTGTTTTCGAGATATCCCAATATTTATCATATAGTTATCAAATTAATCTCACTGCCCCAAAAAAACACTGTATCTCAATTTTTTCGCATAGTTTTAAAACTCTAGTAATACTAAATTTGTTTTGTGTTTCTTGTTTTGAATTTCCTGTTGAACAGACCAGTAGAAATGGTCTAAAATCACTTGGGAAAAAGTCTTGCTACTTTACTTCACAAGTTTTTTCCAACTCAAACTTTTCCAAGAAGTTACAGTTTTGGAGAAACGGGTTTTGTTCTGACAATATCGATACTGAACTACAACCTTAATTAATGTCTTAATGCACCTTTAGCATAGCTAGAATGGTAATCTGGGAATAACTTAATATGGGAATAGTTTGTCTGGGTCGCATTTTCACTCCTTTGTAACTAATTTTTAAAAACCTAAAATTGTAATGTAATGTGATTTTATCCCAATACCACTCGGGCCTAACTTAGCATTTCCTTTACAGGGCTGGACTTGAATGCCTGAGGAAGACTTACTGGAGCGCTCGGAGGATTTCTGCTTGTTCTCCCCCACCTCCAGGGAAACCTTCTTCTCCTGGAGGTCATTGGCGCTCTCCTCCTCCTCATCTGCGTCCGAGCCCGAAGTGCTGCTACCATCGCAGCTGCCGGAGGTGTCCTCGTAGTCACGGTGCCTCCTGGGCACCTGAGCGCTCTCAGGCATGGAGGACAAGGCCTACAGACAGGCAGATAGACAACATAGAGATGTCCAAAGGGGAAAAGATGATGTTAGACCATGTCAGCGCCTGGGTTGATACAGCCTTCAACCCGACTCCAATTAGCGTTTGTCATCGGTACTAGCTAAAGGTGATGGGGGATGGGGTGGTGGTGAAGGAAAGGAATGGAGGAGGGGAGAAGAGGGAGGGAAGGTGGGATTGTGACATCAGCCCTTGGCATGTGCGTCGCTGACAAGCGCCATGTTGACTCGGCTATGATTAATGTCATGACAGAGACATGTTAATACAGTCTAAAGTAACTCTGGGGCCTTTCACCGACACCAATTCAGAAAGCATGAATTTATCTTCTATTTCCTTTAAAAACATAGAAAAAAAGACTGTGTGGAGGGAGGAAAAAAAGGTTAATTGAACTGAATGCCTGTCCTCATGCTCAGGAAGGAGCGCACTGTTAGCATTAATAAAGCATTGGCGTCAGTTATTCAGCAGATAATTTAGCTCGAATTTTCTCTTCCAAAATTAACACTTAGGAAGCAATCACAAGCGCAGGTTTAAACAAATCAATTAGAGCAAGCAAGAAGGAGACAGAGACAAAAAGAACGAAGGAGCTGCACTCAAATATCTCTGTCTGTTTCATCATGCTGCAGCGGGGCTGCTTAAGACCCAATCCTGCAGTATTTAAATTGCTTCATTTCTGCCCTGTCTGATTTTTCCAGATGGCCCATAATGCACCCCTGGGAGTCTGTCTATCCATCAGAGCACTCAGTGCTGTGTGTCGAAAGGTTGTCAAAAAAAGAAAAAGGAAAAAACACTCCGCATAGTCGAAACTGACAGGGGGAAATTAATTTCAACCAAAGCCAATTGTGTAAGAAAGTTAGCCTTGTGGGCTTAATGTGCTTGAAAAGGCAGCCCCCGCTCGTCACTGCTGGGCATTAGGTTGGTGCCGAAGGCAGCAGGATCAGGCTTACCTTCGGCCCTCTCTGCCTGGACGTCTTCCCCATCAACTTCTCATCGTCCAGCTCACATTGTTCCAGCAGGTCCAGGATGTCCTCTTCCTGTGGACATACACACACAGACATGTTGTATTTACACTGTTGAACTCTCCAAGAAGCCTAATGGCATATACGCCTCTTATTACATTTACATTAGCAATTGCTCAGTAGTAGCTCACTGAAACAAGCAGCCAAGTTCAATCCACAGTACAAATTCTAAGCTTTCATTCGATACCACATTTGTGATATAAGCAGAAGAGGAGATTATGATTTATTACATTTTTATTTGATAAAAAATATCATTGTTCAAACTTGTGTCTTGTTTTTTTGTTTCATTAAAACAAATGCAGACTTGAACCTGTCGATACAGAATGTAAACTGATGTTAATTTATGTAATTACATAATTATGTAAACCATGTAATTAATGAGGCACCTGTGTAAATACACATCCATACTTATTTCATGTGAAGCAAACATATAGAAGATCAACAACAACAACTCAGCTCAACACTTCTAAAGGTTAAATGCTTTGACTTGCCCCCATATTTTTTGAGGAAGAACGCTAAACAGGAATTCATCTGTACACGGAACTACATGGAAAAGTTGTTATGCCTCTAATCTGTGGCTACTGAGGCAAAGGAGCAGACAAAGAGAGCAATTTAAGAGGACTAACACAGCAACAACGGACTGAATTTCTCTTAACTGATACTATACACTGCACTACAGAAACGGCCGGTGAGTGTGGTGCATGATGGCTGCTGACCATCACTGTGGAACAAAGTTAAAGCAAATAGTTTTCACAATTTTTCCACATTTCAAATTTCTCCATTTGACTGATCTAAATATACAGATGCACTTTGTAGTTCCACAATTAATCTAATTTGCTGTACACTTTGTTAGTCCAATTTCACCGTGTTCTTCAACGATCAGGACCCCCACAGGACCACCACAGAGCAGGTATCATGTGGGTGGGTGGCTCATTCTCAGAACTGTAGTGACACTGATGTGGTGGTGGTGTGTTAGTGTGTATTGTGGTGGTGTGAGTGGATCAGACACAGCAGTGCTGCTGGAGTGTTTAAACACCTCAGTGTCACTGCTGGACTGAGAATAGTCCACCAACCAAAACTATCCAGCCTACAGTGTCCTGTGGGCAGCGTCCTGTGACCACTGATGAAGGACTAGAAAATGACCCACACAAACTGTGCAGCAGCAGATGAGCTATCATCTCTGACTTTATATCTATAAGTTGGACCAGCAAGGTAGGAGCGTCTAATAGAGTGGACAGTGAGTGGACACAGTGTTTAAAAAACTCCAGCAGCACTGCTGTGTCTGATCCACATGCACCAACACAACACAGACTAACACACCACCACCACGTCAGTGTCATTGCAGTGCTGAGAATCACACATCAAATAACCCAAAAATACCATTATCTTAAAGATATCTACAGGGCTACTGCCCACCTCGAATGTATATGTTGCTGCACAAAAAACTTTTATCTCAAATATTCGTGATGGGCAGACCAGTAGAATTAGTCCAAAATTGCTAATGAACTATAAAGTTATAATAATAATAACTATAAAGTTATTATTATAGTTTGACACCTTCACTTATATTTATATGTTTAGCAATAAGCTAAAAATAAGAAAACCTATGAGTAGCTGTGTCTAAACTTTTGACTGGTATTGTATATATATATATATATATATATATATATATATATATATATATATATATATATATATATATATATATATATATATATATATACATATATTTTTTTTTTTTACAGGCTGTTTTGACAGATTTGACTTTCCTATCTGCTTTCCTTGATATATCCTGTGCTGCATCGCAATCATGCACTTCAGACTAATATTCTTTATAAGTAATAAAAATGTTAATAGTATATATTTTTTTCAGGCTAGTACATTTAATATTACTAATATTAACATACTACATAGGCTCTTACTAACAGGAAGTGATGAACCTTTGTTATAGAGAATGCGCATAGCAAGCTGGCTTGGCAGAGGTTTTCATACAAAACACTCCTAAATAAATGCATTTTAAGTATATATAATAATAATAAATATATTTAAAATTTTCCAGATNTATATAGAGAGAGAGAGAGAGAGAGAGAGAGAGAGAGAGAGAGGTGCACAGAGAAATAGTTTAAAACGGCTTGGAACTACAACTTGTTCTATTGTGTTCCATCTGATACAAAGTTAGGACATTGTTTCCTCCTGTAAAGTTACTATTTTGGGGAGGTTTTGTATGTACTGTCAGTAGTGCATACAAGTTTGAAATCACTATTCAAATGTTTGGAACCAGTGTTCCCAAATGAGTTTATTATGATGCCCTCCACTATATTAGTTTCAACTAATCAGCAGAAAGCAGAAATGTTAGTGGTCAGAATGAGGAACAGAGCCGTAGATTATTGTGTATTTGACAGGCACATTTGTAGCATGTGCCTGCCATCAATGCTGAAAAATATCCTAGAGGAAAAACTGAACTATAATATTTATCATTTAATAAAATCTTTATGTCCCCAAAAACCTGAAATACACGGAACAACTCCAAATACCTTCTGGCGTCTAGCTTATTAGAATACACGCGTTCTAAGATATTACTAAATAAAACACTAATAAAGCATTTATTAATATGACAAGTCATTCCAAACATTTGAACAGTAATGTATACAACTAACTACAGAGAGTCTGTGAGAGAATGCTGTTACTCCTAAGTGCATTAGCATGAGTTGATATTTCAATAAACTAACTGATAAGCTAATAAAGTAGAATGAGTTTCCTACTTTAGCTCTGTTTCTCTCTCACTTTATCTCAAAAGAGTCTGATTGAACGCAGGCCCGGCTCTGTGTTTCGACACATTCTTGTCATAGCAGACAATAAAAGCTCTCTGGTGAAGATCTGTCTCCAGCCGTCTCTGCGGTTTCATAATGAGAAATGCAGCATGCTGCTCAGCGAGAAACACTATCACTGCTTTAACACCCAGTAAGCTCTCTAGCTTAAATGGAGATAAGTGTATTAAATTCCATCTTTTTTGTGCTCATTGCCTCTGCGCATTGTTCTTCAAATCCAGATTAAAAAACGTCGCTCTGGCAACCAGCCGAGGAGAAAGTGGGCTGCTACAAGCTCAAACTGAGAGCTAACGCTAGTCGTCCTTTTACTGTTTCAAATGATGCTGGGGCTTCATGGATACAGTAAGAGCATTGATTCTTCACTGAAAGAGCCAAAGCTGATGCCTGCATCTGAATGAGCACAAGCAGGGAGGAAGGTCAGGGGCTAACGTGGCAATGGCACAAGCTCAGCATTCCTGAACCTGGCCCAAATGAGCCAGACCCACACTCTGCAGGATTCACCTTGCAGGCTGGCCTGGCCACATTTATGCACGGCCCTGTTGCAGAATGTTGGCACAAGGGCTTTCACATTTACCTGACAAACTCAAAATAAAACAACTCCTTGGTTAAAATACACCCTCCTGATGAACTGGCCCACTAGATGCCTTTTTACATAATGCATATTTTAAGTTCTACTGGTCTCACTTATGGTAGAAAGCAGCCTGATGGACAGATCTGTTTATGTTATATGCCATGTCCACAAAAATGTTTTTAATAGAGCTGTCTTTCAACTACCTGTTGTAGGGCAGGTTGAAACGCAATTGTTCACAAATCTGTGAGACTGTGGCCCTCTCTTTCAAATACAGCTTTTAAATATGGCCTTGAAAGTAATACCTGCAGCATATTTAGGAGGTTATGGTGCACAGTGTATACAGGACACCTCTGGTCTAATTAACCAGCAACAAACCAATAAGCAATAGCAAAGTGGAAGGCAACAGCTGCACTCAAGAGCCTCTATTATTACAAGAATTCACAAGCTGCAGGAGCGAGACGCGATGATCAAAGTGGAGCGGGACCATCGACTGCATAAATTATATATATATATAATATACATTATATAGTCTCATGCAAAAGTTTGAATACCCCCAGTCAAACATAGCCTTTTTCCACCAATGTGAAACCAGTTCCGTTCTGGTTCGCACACCTAATTTTGAACTGTGCATTTACATCAAAAATATATTTATGTGTATATTGTTGTGGTACTTAGTGGTCTGTTGAAGCAACTCTTCTACGTCTTATCACCAGGGGTTGATCCATGCTTGCTTTTTGAATAAATAAATAATTAATAAATAATAATTTTATTTTTGAATAAGTAATAACATCACAAATGCTCGCAGGTAATCTATACACTCCGCTTGTTACTGATGTTACTGTTTACTACTGTTGTGCAACGCCCTCTGTTGATATTGTATCATTTGACCATTCTTGGTTCCAATAAAAACTGGTGCAAACGCAGGCTGGTTCCCTAAACAGCACTGAGCTACTAGGAAGCCTGAACAGAAGCTATTTTGGTTGAAAAGGGCTAACAGAGGCATTCTAAATGTGAAGAGCACTGGATGAAAATAAAAAAGGAAAGCTTGTAAGGCTCAACATGGCGTCCATTCATGGAAAAGTCACATCTTTCAAGTAAGAAGCCAACAGGCCTGCTAGTTCTGTCGTGTGTGGGAAAGGGACAATGATATTGTGGCACTACTAGGGCACTACGCAACTGCATAATAACCAGAACAAGCCGAATTATGTTAATTATTGAGCCAAACGCTGCAAACCATTTGCAAAGTTTTTGCCAGATTTCATCAGTGATTTCAAATAGGTTTTTGAAATGGTAATTTGACCTTAAGTTTCAAGTATTTTGGTCTCTCCCCATTTAATAAGATAGGAATCTGGTCTTGTTTGGCTGGAAATATCTGCCCGATGGCGTCACTGAAACGACTGCTGACTGAATAGACTTTCCTATGAGGACATTACATGTTTTGTTGAAGTGAAAATGAGTTACATCCTTTACAGGATAGAGTTTAATAAGGCGCTGTTCGGCAAATATCAAAACTTAATTTCTATTTATTTGCTGACTTAGAAATTAATAAACTAAAATGTACTTTTTGCATAGGCCACATTTTGTTAATTTCAACGACATGGTTCACTTTGTTATTGTTCAGTTAAGCCCAGCTTTATGGCAATTTGGCCTCTGGTAATCTAAGGGTCCAATAATCATAGTCAGCACCATCGTGCCTTCATGAGGATGACCTAGAACCAACCGGGGGGCGCTTTGTGATTTCACTGGCGATCTCGATCCAAGTCCTCGCTGATCAGATTCCATCAAATGCCAGTATACAGACAGGATCCTTAAAGAAGCGTCTTCCAACAATGCAGTGCATTTATATGCATGGGCTGACATATTCAGCCTTGAAAATCCTCTTCAAACATCCAGAGGCTTCTGAGCGGGAGCAAGGCACAAATGATGAACTCAAGGCGAATAAAGAATGACGACAGAGGCCAGGAACGAAGGAGGGGGGGGCAGTAAAAACGGAGGCATGCTTGAGAAACAAAAGAAGGGTTGCGCGTGGTTCGTAATGTCTTCAAAACACTGTGTTTGCTGTGGACCGAAGCCTTTAAAGAGTCAGGCAACAAGGTCGCCGTAGCTAAGGCAAGGACGGCATACTGCTACACTTCTCTTTCTTCTCTTGCTATTTTCTAGCTGAAGAAAGATTCTAAATGTACAGAAAGGAGGGATGGGAGAGAGAGAGACAGACAGAGAGAGAGAGAGAGAGAGAGAGGTGAGTTTGTTGCTAAGCATGAATGCCAGCTGAGACTCAGGTACGTGCCTTCATTCGTTTCAGAGGATTATTCATTTCCTTTTGAAGTGAGGCTGCTCGCCCAGCGAGGAACGTCTGAAAAGCAGCCGAGAGGAGACCCTCATACTTCTCCAGGAGCAGCTTGTCATCTGGGGGGTAAATACGTCTGTAAGCAAAAAAAAAAAAAAAAAAAAAAGAGAGAGAGACAGAGAAGGCAAGAGGAAGACAGAGTGAGTGGGGTAGATTGATCTACATGGGTGCCCTAGTGCACCCGCTTTTCATATCAGCTAAACAAATCTCGCCCGCTCTTTTCACACTGCCCTCGGTATTAAAGTAATGCACTTTTGTTGATATGTCTATTAGCGCTTGTTGCGGCCCGACTAATGCGCCAGCTCGCACGCTGGACGGATTTCCTGGCCCAAGACTAAACCAACAGGTTTAATGTTTACGTTCAGACACGAGGGACTAGCCAAGTGTAAACTTCACTTTTTATCTACCTAATATATCTTTAAACGGCTTCACGACTTCTGCCTGTGCGGGCAATGAAAACAATGGCGGGACATTAATCTAAATAAACGAGAGAAAAAAAAAGAAGGGTGGTGGGAGGTGATAAGTAATACCTGTTCTATTTACATATTTCCACCAGGTTCCCAACGTGCTACCAGTGCGGCAGACGCTAGGAATGTATCGCTGACGTTCGAACATGCTCTTTAGCTAGAAGCTCAGCCTGCTGTGGCTTAATCAAGGGATCAAGTAATGTAAATGTTAAGATCTCGGGATAAATCCGCCAAATCCATTAAGAGCTACATATGTGCATTATGGCTGAACGAAGGGAAAAAAAAAAGAACCTATTACCGGCGCATGTGCTTTTGACACTTCTGGCCTTGTCTTGCACATATGGCATGCATTTCAATCTCATCCTGACCCACATATTTCCCACTATTTTTTTTTTTTTTGCCATGTTTCAGCATCTTTTCAGGGGTGTTTTTATTAGGATAGAGATGTAGGGAATTACATCAGCCGGAAAATGACCTATTTAAGAAGCAGCTTCATTTCCCATCATTCCTCTGAGCTCTTTTAAGTGCTTGCATTATTCCGGAGTGACTCCTCACAATTACTCATCGAGCAGTGTGATAAATGCTACAGACGCTAAATGGCTTTGGCTCCTCTTTGAAGCGGCCTCTCCATACCTGAACTTCATTCCAGTTAAATGGGAAAGGTTAGTTAGGAGACTCGTCTAATGAGGGTGCCTTAATCAAATCCCAATGTCGCATCCCAGTCGCGGGGTCTTCATTAGGCAGCGCCAGACGCTTTGGCGTTTGAGTGGAGCAAATAGGAGCGGTTGTGGTAATAAAGCCCAGAGCGCTGTTGTGACGCACAGCAAGTCCCTACTTTAAGAGCCCATATTGTAAGCCTTCTTAGTATTATTCTTCCACCTGAAGGACCTACATCATGAAACACTGAACTTTTCTTTTCCATCCTTTTATTGGATGAAAAGAAGTTGACATGTAATTGAAGCATTATTTGAGTTTCGGATGTACTGCTCATTCCACAGTCCATATATGGAAACTGGGCCAAAAATAAAACGAGCAAAAGCAGCTGATTCTGAATTCACTGTTTTTGTGTCATCACAAAACCCAATACAATATATTAGACTATTCAGCCTACAGCAGTCATTCCTACTGAACTGAAAAAAGAGGGTTGTTACTGCAGACAGTTTGTAAGAGAATTACCTGAATAGATTCATATGACCGCTGTGGATTTAAAGTTGTAATCCCTATTTTCATGATTACTTAACTTTATGTTACTGTTCAGGGTTTAAATGGTGGCAGCAGATTTGGGGGTCCTCTGGTAAAAAAAAAACAGCTCACAGAAAAGTTGCACAAATAGTTGCACCCAGAAAGAACCGACTGACAGGAATGAAACTTGGTGGGTAGGTTTGAAATTGTGAGACATGCAAATGATTCGAGTTTCACGCTTGGCTGCACATGTGACGTAAGCCAGGACGGGCCTTATCACTGCACCTGACTGATCCAACAGCCACGAGTGCAGACATTTCAGCAAGCAGTGATGCCCTCTGAGTCATCCTGTTAGTGCCAGCACCATTCGAGCATGTTGTGACGACTGCCCTTAACACCACGTCAGCGTCACTAAAGACTGCAATGGTGTCGTTCCAGACTGTCATGGAGTGACTCAGAATGGCAGCGGGTCATCTTCAGTGACGAGTCCCGCTTTTATCTTGGTGAAGACAACAAATGAATCCGTGTGTGGAGGCACCATGGTCAGCGCCAACATGAACGGATAGTTGTCACATGTTCTGTATGTGTAAAAATCTATCATCATTTATTGTTCCTGGTAGCCTTATATTCCTTCTGAATAGCACTGCAATCCAGCACTACCTTACGGGTGCAACTATTCTTTTGATGATGAGTGTATCTAGTGGTCATATACCACTGTATGGTTAAAATAAGAATTCAGGTGGGGTGACCTTGCACTTTATGTAGGGAGAGGAACACAATGAAGACTTGATGAAGATGTCCCTTTGTTTGAAGGCATTGATTTTGTCCAAGAATCCTAATTTTAATCAAGGAATTACCGCCCAAGGCCCAAACCCTTCAGTTATGTCTCTCTTCTGATGGGTCACCTTACTCTTACGGGAAACCTGGGACTCCCTCATCCCGCTTCACATCCCTGTTACTGTTCCTTCACAGGTGTTTTCACACATGTCCCCAACACTCTCTGTGCCCAGAAGTGGGTCTGTTTACGGGGAGGGTCCCATGATCGCAGGTTTGCTTTCACACAGTACTGAGACAGATTGTGTTAGTTGTGGCCAGAAGTGTCCTAGTTATGTTTTAGGACATGTGGGACAATCTTTGACTCATTCACGCATTGTGCCATTGCCAACAGTGGGCAAGCAGTGCCATGTGTTAGTTTAATGCTTAACATAATTCGTCAGTCAAACTCATTTATTTAAAAGATTCTATGCACCTAAAATTCCCACAGTTATTGCTCTCCCAAAGACGATAGCTTTAAATATTGTGAATCTGATGGTGATAGTCTGGTGATCTACCAAAACTCGCACCCATTTTTGGTAAGTTATTTTTTTAACTTATTGGCTTTGCCCTTCCCTGTGTGAGTGGATTATCTCCTCAGAAATTCCCCCTTCTTCCATTTTAGATGCACATGAGAAAAAAACAATCTGCTGGGCAGCCAACAGTTAAATACTGATGGATTTGATATTAAACAGTTTTCGGTTAAACGTGTTTCCTGCTTATTTCTGACCCTGAAAATAACTTGTATATCATGTCTGGAAATAACTGCAAATTAAACAAAAAGGTCTATAACCTTTGCACGGTACTGTATTAATTAATATTATTATCTAATCCAAAAATATAACTTCAAAATCAGTGCAGCTGAATCACTACCCTGAGACTCATCAATCACAATGCATCTATATACATAACAAAATAAGAAAGAAATTAAACTGTCTGTTTCTGGTTACTGTGCCTATAAGACTAATCTCAGATGAGTGAGCTCCTATTGGATGCTCTGTATTGTGCCTCAGTTGAAAAGGCAGGCTGAAACGTTCTTTATGTTCAGTGATAATGGGTGGGGCTAAAGTGCTATAGGCAATGAATTCAAAGCAGGTTGTTTCTGCAGCACAGTTTCTGTATTTGGTATTCTGTATATTCAGTATATGTATAGACTGGGTAGTGAACAGTATGTTTCGAAATGTCAACAATGTTTATATGTTGCTTTATTTTGAAAAGCCAAGAGAAATTCCAGCGAGCGTTAGCCATGAGCAACGGACGAGGTAAAGCCAAACGGCCTTTGACTTGTCTTCAGAAGTGGGCATCTGCTCGTCTGACAGGTGAGTATTAAAAATTGACGACCCCTCTTCTCTGAGGCCTCATGTCAGAGAGAAGCTCTGCACGACATGCCTGGAGCGCGTATATGTATCTGTGTGTTTAAATGTGTGTGTGTGTGTGTGTGTGTATACTGAGGAGCATGGAATTTAAGCCTTAACCGCTGTCTTTTCTCATTTGGAACACCGCCTGCTTTCTCCTTCCCCTCCTCCTGACTTGGGCCATGCAGCGCTGCTTTCTCCGCCACCATTTTCCTCCCGGGAGCGCCCTGCTCCTTACCTGACCCTGTAAATGTAAGTTGAGCCCGGGAGAGGCGTCCCTCGGGAGGAGACGCTCCGAGCCTCTTCCTACCTGTAGTTCCCCAGATGACGCTTTTCATGCTCCTCCCGGGAGATCTGCTTGCGAACCTGGGCCAGTCGTTCTTTCTGAAACAGAAAAAAAAAAGAAACACAGAAAAGGTGATTCTGTTTCTCCAGCACGGAGGCACTGTTCAAACGGGCCCGCTCCGACTAACGACGGATGACTCGTTAGCCCATTAGAGGCACCTTAATGAAGTCGGAGAGTTAGAGAGCGAACAAAGAGCTGCATGCAAAAACGGCCTCTCCCTTACACTTGTTAATACGGGAAGCCAATTCATAATTCATATGGATTTAACTCCCACTTTCCCATTTTAATACATCAAAAACTGTAATTGTGAAAAGGTCAGCTGGTCAATTTGCAGCGGAGCAGCGGGGTGCCTCCAATTATAGTCACTGATCTCTGCTAAACACTAGAACATGCTCACTCACTCAACCCCCGATCCCACGCTCTCACCCTCTTATGTGGTTCTCGCCTTGCCCTTTGAAAATACCACCTACCTGCAGCAATTTTACATTCATTCATCACTTGATACAATAAAGCTTGACCAAAAGACCAATCAAGAGACGGACCGGAGCGCGGCGCACCTTTTCGCCGACCTGCCACTTAAAAGTTTGAGACGCGTCGCCCCCGTAATTCCTGAACATGAATAATTAAATATGGCACTGTCGCCCTAAAGCGCCAACAAAGCGCTACACTTGTGCCTCCAGAGAAGTTCTTGGAGAAAGTTTCAACAGGGGAAAAAAAACATGAAGTCATACCAGCTCCTCTTTCCTCCGCTCCAGCGTGAGGCGCTGCTTCTCCCACTCAGAGGAGCCGGCTGACAGCTTCTTCATGGAGCCTTGCCCGTAGAGGCGCCGCTGTGCTTCTGCCTTTTGCTGAGCCAGATTCCGTCGCTTATCACTCGCTCTGAAAGAGGAAAAAATACTGCATCGGTAAGGGTGGGATGCAGTCTTTGATGTCACAATGATTGAATTAGATTAGCAGTTTGTCAGGAAATTATTCTCATATTTCAGCATGTTTCGAGTAGATTATTTTGGTACAATTCAGAATTAATGTTAATGATTCAATAAATATACAAATGTGACTGGAGAAGCTACTTACACAGTGACAACACAGTGGACAAGTTCAGAAAAAAATAGTTTAAAAATAGTATGAGCGTCGTGTTTTTCATTTCCAGAAGCCTAGACATTATACATTTATAGTGTCTAAACATAAACCAAAAAGACCAACCTACATTCATTTTTCAGTCAAAAGTGCCATTAAGCACAAGTTACTCAAGCTATACATAGACATTTATTCAACAAAAAACATAACATCAGATTTTCAGTATTTAACATGTCCACCTTCGTTGCCTGTATTGCATACATTTTTCCATGAAGGCTGCTTTCATTTATTTCAAAGAAACGTACAGTTTCAGTCTTAAGACGTTGGTTGTATTTTATGTTTCTCACATTGTCCAATTTAGGTCTTCTTTTTTGCCCATTTCTTTTTCCAGTAAGTGCTTCTTGACAGCTACACATTCTTTCAGACCCATAGCATTGAGCTGTGTTCTCACAGTGGAAGAATAGACAGAAACACCTGTGGACTTTTACAGATCTGAAGGAAGAGTGAAGCTTGATTTCCCACATGAAAGCAAAATCAAAAAGGGATTTCCTGAACATCGCTATCATTTCAACAATGACACCAGGTGGCAAAAACAAAGGTGGGTTTTTCCTGAAGTCTCCTGCTGTCCAGATTTTTCTCCTGAGAACCTCATGTTCCATCTTGAGTTTTGTAGATTTGCTCAAATTTGCCAAGCCTCTCCTTTATCTCTGCTGTACTCGATGTCTCTTATGGAAGTTTAGGGTCATCACCATCACATCTCCTGAGCCATAAGCAATAAAATTGGCCACTGGGTTTGTCCTCTCTTTCAAAGATGATAGCTTTAAATATTGTGTATCTGATGGTGATAGTCTGGTGGTCTACCAAAACGTGCACTGTTGTTAGGAGTCCCATTTTTGGTAAGTCCTTGTTTACTTATTGGCTTTGCTCTTCCCTATGTAAGTGGATTATATCCCTAAAAATACCCCCTTTTTCCTTTGTTTTAGATGCACATGAGAAGCACAAAATCTACTGGGCAGCCAAGAGTTACTGATGGATTTGATGTTAAGCTTAGTGCTGGAGGGCTTTTGGTTCAATATGTTTCCTGCTTTTTTCTGACCCTGAAAAATGAATACCTTGTACTTAATGACTGGAATTGACTGGAAATTAAACTAACAAATAGGTCTCTAACTTTTGCACAGTACTTTATTCATTAATATTATGATTTAATCTAAATATAGAATTCCAGAATCAATGCAGTTGAGTCCCTACTTTGAGACTGATCAATCACAATGCATCCATATACATAATAAAATAGGAAAAGCTAAATTAAAAAATCTGGAAATGGCTCCCAGCCTTGCCCAGCTCAGCAAATTCCTCTTATGGGTTTTGCTGGAAAGCTCCCAGCAGTTTTTTTTTTCTTCCTTTACTCACTGGCCCTTTAAATTTGCTGCTGTGCTGAGGCTGCCTAGGGTCATTGGGTGTCCTGAATTCTGGAGGACTGGTCTCATTTTTTTCGCCATACGGGCCTTCATGCTGTAGAGTTTCCCTTATATCTGTGACACTGTGAGAAAGAACCCACAGAGCCAGTGTATTACAGCTTTCCAGCACTCGAGAGGACGTGCTAACTTTCCGGAATGGAGGAAACAGGAAGCGATAGGTCACTCAGTCACTCAGGATATAGTGCCTGTTTAATGGTGCACTACGCTGCCTGTCAGGCGGGATCAGGTCTCAGGCTGGAGATCCGCACGGCTGAGCTAAACATCTGGACAGACGGGGAGGAATTCGATGTGACAACAGGATCGCGATACATCTTTATACGTTTACGCTTGAAACGTGATCCAGCGAGCTGCCGTGCGTTCACCTCCTCCTATGTCCTGATGTAGTGCCACTGTTACTTTGCCGGGCTATATTTAGCCAGGCGGAGGACAGTCCGAGCTCGGAGGTCAGGTCCGAGATGATCAATCAGCGCGACTCTGTGTACTGCCTGGGGACCGCTGTCCGTGTGCACACACATGCAGGAGTGGCTACAAATCCACACAAAAGCACTCAAGGCGCATGCTCCTATATATAATGTGCTCTATATCTAGAGATAAATGAATGTATACACCAGCGCTGCAGCCTCACGACAACTCGACAAGTCCTGTAATCAGTCATAGCGTTCTTGGTCAACTAAGATTCTGGCAGTCTGTCAGTTTGTTTATGTATTTACTTTATTGTTTATTTCTTACAAATGACATTCTTCTAGATTATTGTAGATTATTAATCTATTTCTCCAAATGGCTGGTGGACCATGTAGCTAATCACTACATGAAAATGACTGAAACTAAACTGCATTAGATCTGCATTCCAATCCAGCTTGTGCAGGAACAGGACGACTGTAGAAGTGACCTAAAGAAGGCAAATACACCACAACTGAAAAGACTCAAGGCCAGTCTGACATGTCATTTTAGTCATGATTGTTTCAGGAGAGAATCGTTTATTTGTGAGCAGCCTTAAATTCTTTGCTTTTGTGATGTCAACAAAGCATCTACAATACTATGCATAAGTCAAAGACCACCCTTCACCAAAGAGCACCAAATCTATCACCATCAGGGAGAGGGGGGGTGAAAATCAAGCTCCACTCTTGCTTCCCATCTGAAAAAATCCACAGGCGCTCCTACACTGTGAGAAGACAACTCAGATGCTATGGGTCTTAAAGGATGTGTAGCGGTGAAAAAAAGCCCTCATTGAAAAAAGGAAACAAACAAAAAAGAAGAAAATTTGCGAATCAAACAAAGAAGCTGCTGGTGTGCTCCCAGAGCAATGGACTGACCGCCCCAGAATCCAGACCTGGATATTATTTAGGATAGATATTGACAGGAGCAGTCATGAGCTGGAGGTTAGGGAACCAGCCTTGTGACCGGAGGGTTGCTGGTTCGATTCCCGAAACTGACAGGCTATGACTGAAGTGCCCTTGAGCAAGGCACCTAACCCCCAACTGCTCCCCAGGGGCCATGGATAGGGCTGCCCACTTCTATGGGCAAGTGTGCTCACTGTCTCCTAGTGTGTGTGCTCACTAGTGTGTGTGTGTGTGTGTGTGTGTGTGTGTGTGTGTGTGTATGTATGTGTGTGTGTGTGTGTGTTTCACTTCATGGATGGGTTAAATAAGGTGTCTACCTAAATTCCTGTGTACGAACACAAATGGCAAATGAATGAAAGATGACTTTAGCATAATGCTGTACATGCTACCCAGGCTACCCAGGCTCCAGAGTGTTTCAGCCTGGACTAGTTTTTGAATGAGGCAGCCAATCAGAACCAGCCGTTTACATATACAAGGCACAGTAGCACAAAACACTGTTGAATTCTAAAGGATAAAGAGAATCAGAGAATTGGGAAAACAATGTTAGTTTTGGTAGGAAAACACACATAAACCTCGTACTAGGGCTGAACAAATACTCTTTTTATATCCAAAGTGAATTGAAAGAGTGCAATTTACAAATCACAAGTCCTGCAATTTTAATGATATTCTAAATTATTCACAGTTATCTAAACAGGTTTGTAATGGGGGAAATGTAACTAATAACACAGAGCTTGTGAGCTGGCAGTCTTGCACCTTGTATATGGCATCAAAACCTCAAGTTTGGAAAAACAGTAACACTTCTTTTTTGGTGAAAAAGGATCGCCCATGGTTAAGTCTTTAATGGGTCAGGGGCTTTTTTGGCTGGTAGTCTGACCTGTCAGCTGAACGGTCCAAGTCACTGGCACAAAACTGAATTAAATGTAATTCTCATATTTGGGGTGGGGGTAATATTTTTGCACTGGGGTCCAGAAGATCCTAGTTACACCACTGACTTAACCTGCATTGCAGTGCGCACCATCACACTTTTGGCCATGGGAGATTTATTCAATGTTACACATACTATGTGGCGAGAACAGTTCACCAAAAACTGACTACAACTTCTCTGAGCAATAAAAAATACTACTACTACTACTGCTACTACTACTACTACTACTAATAATAATAATAATAAAGCAAAGCTTTACAAGTGGCAGGTCCAAGTGCTTTACATACAAGTGATACAGCTTAAGTATGAGTATTTAATTAAAATCATAAAGCACACAGATCAAAAAGGATCTATTACAAAACGAGAGGTAGAAGTTTGATTAAACTCTAAGCTAAAGACAATTTTTAATGCTTCTTAAAATTGAGTTTTACTGCCTAATAAAAGGTGGGATTGAGTTCCACAGTTTGGAAGCAAAATAACACAACAAGACTTCTCCACCATTCCTGTATTTTAAGAGACATTGCGTGAAGTTGAGAAGATGAGAACTTCTAGCCTAATGGATACAGGAAGCCAGTGCGGTTTTTTTTTTGGGAGGGATATAAGCTCCTTGTTTAGCTTTGTTAGTATCTGTGCTCCAGAATTTTTGTATGAGTTTCAGAGGATTTATTGTTTCTTTGGAAGCTGTGTAAAAAAGACCATTTCAGTAATCAACTCTGCTTGGAACCAATGTAACAAATGCAGGAACTTTTCTCTGTGTTACTTTGAGATACAAATGATAAAAAGCTACGTTATCCATGTGGGATTAAAATAAAGCTCAGAATCTACGATTAAATACTTACATGGAGAATATGTACACTACACACACGTTCACATGTTTAACACATGTGCGACAGTGGTCTCTTTTCAGTCCTAGCATGTGTAAAAAAAATTGAGTCAGTCTTTTTTGGTTGCCCAAGAAAATTCCTGGATGGTCAGTACCACTCCCAGAATATGTATCTTTCACTCCCCACTCCATACACTACATACACTGGCATGCAAGTTTGACCTGCACCCCATGCAAAATTTTCTGTTACTGCTTAGCTTAGTGAGTAAGAGATGACCTGAAACCATTTCTGTAAGATTTTAAGCTTTAAGATTAGTTTTTCTATCTTTAAAGTTTCAAAGTAACAAAAAAATAAATAAATAAATTGTCCAGAAGTAAAAGTTTGGGTACCCTGTGTGGTAGGTGTGGTCAGCAAAGTGCCATAACTCATAAATGCTTTCTATCCCCAGCTAAGAGTCTTCTAATTCCTTTCTGGGAGATCTTCCTCCAGTCTTTCTTGAATAAAGGATTCTAGTTTTGTGAGACTTCTCTTTTGAGGTCTATCCACAGATTTTCGATGTTTAAGTCAGGAGCTTGTGAAAGCTATGGCAAAACCTTCTTCTGTGCCTCTTGCGGTAGTCCACTGTGGAGTTTGAGGTGTGTGTTGGGTCATTATCCTGCTGTAGAAGCTATTCTCTTTAAAAGATGTGTTTGTCTTCAGAGTATGCTGGCAGTTAATTTAATCCATTCTTCCCTCTACTAGTGAAATGTTCTCGGTGCCATTGACTGCAGCACAAGTCCAAAGCATGATTGATCCATCCCTAATTCTTTACATTTGGAGGTGTTCTTTTCAAGCATCCTTTTTTTCTTTTTGCATCCTTTTTCTCCAAACATACCTTTGATCACTGCAGTTAAAAAGTTCTATTTTACCTTCAGTAAAGTTCTACTTTAACTATCAGTCCACAGGACTTATTTGCATCAGGCTTCTTTAGACGTTCCTTTGCAAACATCTGGTGCTGAATTTTGTAGTGAGGATGCAAGAAGAGTTCTGATGAGGTCATATTTGTGCAGGTGTCGTTACAGCAGAACAGTGCACCACCACAGTTGGCTAAATCGTCCTCAAGGTTTTTTAGTCAAACATGAGTTTTAATTTGCCTTTCTTGCTATTCTATGAACAGTTCTTTGTGAAAGCCTTCTTGGTCTTCCAGACCTCAACTTGATCTTTAACTGACATTTCTTAATTACATTACAAACTGAGAAAATGGCTACCTAAAACACTTTGCTATCTTCCTATAACTTCCGGCTTCGTAGGCATCAATTAATTTCCTTTTCAGTGCTGGGTAGCTACTTAGAGGAACTTACTTGTTGGGATGAGTTTTAAGGACCATATTTCTAAAGCTTTGAAACTGACATCACTTGGCCTTTCCTAACAATGATGGTGAAGAAGCCAAAGCCGTAAGAAGCTAATTAATGTCTGAAATGATGAACAAACCTTTGAATAGTGCTCCTTTTCTTTTTCACTCTAAAACTGTACAAATCAAAAATAATTCACTAACCATACTCAAAATGTTGATCTAATTTTATGCCTGTTGGAGATGAGTTTATCTTCTACCCAATTAAGTATTTCCCAATAACAGAAACTTTGCCCAGAGTGCCTAACCTTTTGCATTCCACTGTATATAGACACTAAAGTACAAAAACAGCTGGTTTTTGTAATGACATGAAAAATAATAACGAGAAATATCCACCTATGCAACCTACAGCAGTTTAGCCCCACCCTTTCGCATTCAAGTTATAAGAACTGTTTCAGTTCAGAAGGCTTTTGGAACGAGACACAATCAACATAGTCTTAAAGACACAGTAAGAAAAACAAGATAAAGAGAGGATGGAAAATGAGTGGATCTTCTCTGTAAGGATAAAAGTGTAGAATATGGGGCCTTAAGAATTCACACAACTGTGCACAGAAATGCAGAAACAACCCAGTAACTCATTGAAACTCAGGTATGAGAACAGAGAGGAACCAGTAAGCTGATAAACAAAAACATGTGAAGGAACACAAACATGCAGAAATCCTCAGAAATGCACATACCAAATGTCAAACTCAACGGGACTAAGTGGGCCTGGGGAGCGCAACGCTGGAAGCACTGTTCGCCCTCTTTCACTGATTCTTACACATAATAAACAAGCATAAACAAGCGCCTTCAACTAAGTGTGTCCAAATATGTTCTCTCACAGGCTGTACCGCCCGAAATAACGAGGGGCGCTCCCGCACATCAAAGAGTCTCCAGTCTTCAATGGTAAAATCAAGCGGATCGATGAGGCCTAAAACATTCAGAAACCTTGAACATCCAGAGATTGAACGTGTGCTTTTTGTTTAACTTCCTCCCCCCTGCTCTAATGGGACTGCCGAGAGTAAAGGAGAGGAGCTTCAGAGCTTACCTGATGTTCAGCAGTTTCAGGGCATTGAGCAAGACCCCCTTCTTCACATCATAATCAATCTTCTGATCGGTCCCGAAACTCGGCGCTCGATTGATCTGGAATGAAAGATGAGAGTGAGATTTTTTTGTTTCTTGTTTTGTGGTTGGAGAAAACTTTCCAATGAATCCTTAAAGCATTTAGACATCCAGCGCGATTTATTATGCTGAGAAACTCATACAAACGTGTATAAGTTAGTTCAGGGTTTTCAATATTCTAAATGCTTTCAGTTCCTTATTTAAAGAGCCTATATGTCCAAAGGTTTGTAAACTCCTGCTCACCCGATGCTTCTCAAGGATATTAATAAGGAGCCCTCGACTGCTGTAGTAACAGCCGCTACTCTTCTGTGAAGGCTTTACAACAGAGCCTGCAACATTCCTGTGAGAATCTGATTGCATTCAGCAATAAGAGCATGAATAAGGTATCGATTTGGATGATCAGCTCATCACAATCGCCACTCCGACTCATTCCACAGAGTTTGTACTGAGTTGCATGACTTTAGAGAACGCAGTTCTACCGCTCCTCAGCCTGAAGCTGCTGGCTTTCTACCCCTCTAGCTGATGCTTGGCCTGAGCAGGGTGAAATGGGGCTCGTGTACAGCTGCTCCAGAGCATCCCATTGTACTGACAATTCCCCACAGGACCCCCTGTACTTTGTACCTCGGGTCTATCTCATAAAAAAGCAAACTACTCAGTTTGATCTAGTTGAAGCACTGAGATCTGGTATGTTTTGCTACTGGGCTCCCTCTACAGTTGCAGAGTACCCCTCAAGAACAGCTGTACACATGCATCCGATACAGAACTAGCAAAGACATCTGAAATACTGAACAAATTGCTTAAATTCTGATTCTGTTTTCAACCCATATAGCTACATTATTTGCTGAGCGTTGGAAAAGTGAGGAATGTGTGTAACTGTATTAAATGTTGTTGACAACATGATATAGGCTATACTGCACATGAGATGAATCACTGATAGCAAGCTAGCTGAGATAGGTTTGTAAGGTTGCAAACTTTTAAGGCTTTATTGGTGTGAGACTGAATCTTTTTGGCCAGCTTGGCCATCTCACCAACATGTGAAACCCAGTGCGAGATTTACTCTTGTTTGGTTTCTTGCTAGCTTCTCATGCTTGGCTGAAGACCCACAGTTGGTCATGTGTGACATTTACATAGCGCTATAGCAGGCGTTCCAGGCCCAGAGTGGCAATGACAGAGATTCAACCTTTTAAGTTTTAAAATGTACATTTTAGTCTTTGGGAACTAATAAAACAGCTTGTTCTAAACAGAACGATAATCAGTGTACTTAAACTTTAGTAACATGATTTCTCAACACAACGATAAGTAAAGAGTGTGATCTAACAATGTCAAATAGTTAGCACACCCTCTACAGTGAACAAACTTAAACTTAAGGACCTATTATAGTTTCATCATTTTATTATTGGGGCATACTAGAATGAATACACACGCTTAGATTTCCCATGACAATATTTTTCTGGTATTGTACATCTGTATTTATCCTCTGTCTGAAACGACTGGATTAAGTTTTGACTGCTCAGCTCACCCACTGTGGTCAACTGCCAGAGCGGCATCGTACTACAAGTGCCGCTCCAACGCCGGTCTGGCCGCATCTTGTAAGCAGGGAAATGACTAGAATTCCAACAAGGAGTGTTTCAGGCAGCTAAGAAATTTGAGTTTTCCCCCCAGGCATGTACATTGAGCTTTATAACTTTGCAGTCCATTTACATGCACAAAAAGTTACATAACACATTAAAGGAAAGAGAAAAACTGGAAAAGAATAATAGATTCACTTTAATTACGACATCTTTCCGCAAATGTAGTGCATGGTTTCTATTAATTGTAAATATGACCTAAAAAATTACAACATACAATATGAAATGTGCCATACAGCCCACAATATCTGCTTCATTTTCCACCAAATAAGTTAAAGTCAGCAAATAAACAGTAATAGTGTGTTCTCTGTAGATGTGGTATTGTTGTATTTTCACTTATCAACAAAACATGTAATTTAACCAGAGGTGCCCAAACTTTTGCTCACAACTGCACAAAGAGAGCATTAAAGAGAGCATTAATTCAAGACTGCTAAGGGTTAACACCCAAAATATGTTCTGAAGAAACACAAAAAATCTTTTCAGAAATAAGAAGGAGACACTTTTGTTCTAAGGGGGCAGTTTGAGAGGGGGTCAATGTGACCTTTGACCTAGGTCTACTCTTACATCCTGTTGGGAAAGGACAAGCTGCCGCTTGATAAGATGTTAGCATCTCCTGTCAGACAGCACAGTCTCTCTCTCTCTCTCTTTCTCTCGCTTACCCTCTCTCTTTCAGTGTCACTTATCCCCTTTCCCTTGCACTCAGCTAAAGTGCCGCCTCCCGCTAGCGGTCAGCATCCTCTTCCATAGCCCACTGTGGGAGTATTGCTTAGAACTAGACTAGCGTGTCATCTCTACTGCATGCTTATAGTGAAAGAGAATCTACTATGTCTGGAGAGTAGATCGCACTTTCTCCTAATGAGGGGAGCCACAGAGGTTCATAACTACCCCCACCACCCCTTCCAAGCCCTCCGCCCTCCCGCCCCTCCACAATCTTATAATAATGGCCCCCTTTCTTTTTAGAAGGTAAACAGTTGTCAGGGGCACTGAATTCAGGTATCAAGTGTTATTTGTAACATGCCAAAATCAATCCTTTGCCCTGTCTCTCCAGATGGCCCAAGAGCTGCTCAGTGTAACAAAAGGACCGAAGCAGCGCGCTGATTGAATTGCAGGCTACAGGAAAAAAAAAACAGACGCGAGGTCGAATAACAGTAGAAGTGGCACTTCTTGAAGGGGTGCACGCCTTTCAGCAAAACAGCTAAGACACAACCATCTGATATATTCTTCTGGAACTTGGTGTTGACCTGATTTTATTTGGAAGCAAAATTAAAAAAAAAAAAACAGGGAAAAAAAACAATGCAACGCCAACATCTGTCAGTGCAGCGAAAACCAGCAGCAAAGTCCAGCAATATCTTTCTAACACTCACAACAATCTGCAACCATGAATAAGTCATTCGGTTATTTATTGAAGGGCCCACAAGCTGAATTTGTCCTGCATTTCACTTTCCCCTCTGAGGTCCAAGGTTTGGGTGGGCTTATGCACAAAAAAGAGAGTCAAAATGAATTTTTAAATTACCATTTTTAACCTCTTTTTAATTACTTAGAATTAAACAGGCTGGTTTTGTTACAGTGTTCTGTTCTGGTCAAAAAGCAGTCTGGGCTCTAATGCAACCTTATAACTTTAAAATGAATGTGTGGAACTACACTGCTGTAGGCTGTGTAGGTGGATATATGTAAATGCATCACATAAACAATTCATTCAAAACGGGCCTTTTTTACAGTTCTGTTTACTTTTATTGGCCCGATTAGACTGATCTAGTAGAGTTCTGGAGCTATATACACACACACACACATATATATATATATATATATATAGATAGATAGATAGACAGATAAATATATTTATCTGTACACCAAACGTAGCGATGTATGTAGTAAATCCATCAGGACCTGTTTTTTGTCTGAAGTTGTGCTTCCTTTGTTATGTGGTTGAAGTCGCCAAAATGGAATGGACATTTATGCACACCAAATACCATCGCACTACCTACATATGTACATCATCAAATACTCACTTCAAACCGCATGAGCTGCTAAGTAATCTCAAATAGACTGTTCTGGCATTGTATTACTATTATCTACACAAATATGAACAACTAGGAGAGAGAGGGGCTGGTGGGCACATTTTTTACTCTCTGCTGGACATCCCAAGCATACCATATAATAGGAAATAAAATCTGATCTTAGCTAGGAGAAAATATGCATCCGTGACTACACCAATTCATGGTCAGCCACACCATAAGGATGGTTGACACAACATTAAAAGGTTGTAACTTCAAAGCAACTATCCGAAATAATCATGTTTTAAACCGGTTAAATGTCTCATCTATTGGTTTCATCTTTGGGTTGTATTTTAAGTTGAGATTTTTGTAAAATATTTCTTGAGTAAAACTCCTCTGTTTAAATTCCAAATTAAACCTTCATGTTTAATGCATAAGGAGTTTGGGTTTAAAGTTATGTCATTATTATCGGAGACTCACTGACCATCAAACAGCCTAGAGATAAGAACAACTTGACACATATTTAGTCAATCTGGTATTTAAAATAACCTAGTTGTGGTATTAAGTAGGTGTGCAGTATATTATACATGTTTGTAACATTAGCCCTGACCTTGGGACATTCAGTACAGAGCAAAAGACAGAGACCACCCTTCTTTTCTTCAAATTCCAGCCAAAAAAGCCATTAAGTACAAGTTACTCATTTCCAGTGGATATTTCTGAGAAGATTAGATATCCACTTGCATAGTGAAGGGGGAAGTCAAAGGAAAATAAGAAGACAAAAAACACACTCAACTGGAGTTAAAAAATGATTAAATGGTGCAGATAATTACATGGTACAAATGCAAGATCTGGTAGACCACCAACCCGTCACTGTCAGATAAACAGTACTTTCATCTGAACATCAGAGAGAGGAGAAAATCAAGCTCCATTCTTGCTTCTGATCTGAAAAAAAAAACCCACACTTGTTTTTGTCCATCTTTTCATCGTGAGAAGACAACGGACAATAGGCCTGAAAGTATGCATAGCTGTCAAGAAGTGCTTACTGAGAAAAGCCTTTAGAATTACCTGGATCTGTGAGAATTAGAAAGTGCAACCAACTGCTAAGACTGAACTTTAGAGGTCCGAAAAAATGTTGCTGCAGATTTCTTCCAAAAACTCTAAGTATCCTGGAAATGGAGGGGCAACCACACTAAGTACTGAAACATGTTTTCTTTTTATCTGTGATGTTCTGTTAAATATGCTCTCTGTTTTTTTTGGGTTTTTTTTTAATAAAGCTAATAACACAATAACTTGTACTTAAAGGGGACCTACTACGCTATTCTGTTGTTCCCTTTCCTATAGCTCATGTTCTATATCTTTTCTGTCCATGTGAATGGTATAGAGTGTAAACAGAAACCACCTCCTACAAAAATCAACTTTTCAAGACTTTTCAAGTCTTTTCTCTATTCCAGTCTTTTCTCTGTTACGAGATGACATCATCTTGTAACACAAATACAGAGCTCAAAAAAGTAGACACCTACCACTCTGAAACGTCCTGCTCCAGAGTAGCTTGGAAAGGTGAGTCTACCAGCTTGTTCTACCTGACTTTCAGGACAGGACTCTGGCTTGAATTGCTATAGCAGAAATGACCCTACTGTAAGAACAACCACAGCGGTGTGGGGGGTGAAACTTGTAGCAGCATGATGCTCTGGCAGAGCAGAGCACACTGGGCTCATCAAGAGGCTCAAACAAAGCATTTCAGACAGAGGGTGAATAAAGAAGACCGTTGTGTTTTGGAAAAAACCCCGACAGAACCCAAACATAAAATTCTGAACATAAACATCTATTAAAGATAACCATAATAAGTCCCCTTTAATGGCCATTTTGACTGAAAATAAAATGAAATCTCCGGCATCTTCATCAAATGACCTGGTTTTTAAATAAAGTATTTTTTATTACCACTAACCCCAACCCTAACGCTAATCCTAACCCTAACCCTAACAATTCAGTCTCAGAAGCCTAATAAACCTTACTGAAGCTTAACGCTTTTTGAAGCAAGTGAGAAATAACGTAGGTATGCACTAAGCATAAGGCTAGCTGGTGCACAAAAGACCCCATTACTTCACAATGGCATCAGCCTCATAGCCCCAGTGCAAAACTAGAGAGACAAACTTTAGATACGTGTATTAACATGTATTAACTAAACAACTGAATTTCAGATAATGAGGAATATTTAAGAAATCATTTTGTCACCCAACAATTGCTTTAAGAGTGCTCAGAGGCCAAGGCACAGGCACTCACAGGCGGACTGGGTTGTGCGGCAGGGAAAAAAAAAAGAGCAGCCCGACTACACCCCTCCTCCGCCTCCACCGCAGCATCAGAGGCAAAGCTCTCACCGGGCCCAGGGTAAATCTAGCCCTGGCTGGATGTTAATCCCTCTCACAAAGGTGCTTACTGATGTGTGCCCGGCTTAGAAGCGAGCTGTAAGATAATATTTACATCACAACTGAACGCCAGGGGCGAATAATAGGAGGGCCCGGCAACAGTGGGCTAAATCAATGAATTTACTGTACCAGCCGTAACCCTAGCAGCAGTAGCACTCCCTCTCCCTCTCACTTTCTGGATGCTTTGAGCCATGCAACGTTACCCCTTGCCGAGAAGCTGCCCCGCAGATGGCCCGCCTCACAAAGCAACAAAGAGCGGCTCATCAAGTTCGGCGACCCAGGAGTTCCGCAGATTTAGCATGTCAGACATGTAGCGGCTCCTTTTTTTTAACCCCTGAAACTGCAGGCTTATTATTCACTTATTAATCTTAAGACGTATTATTCAGCAGCTACTATGAATTGTTTGGTAACTGCTGCGAAACTAATGCGTAAGTTATGTAGTTGTGAGAGTGAGGAGCTGAGCTGCAGGCCCACATACAGAGCCGAAGAACTGAACCCCTTAAACTCTACCCTCGGTTACTCAGCTAGTGATCTTAGAAGACATATTATTCCGAAGCTGTTATCAATGATTCAGCAACTACTATGAAATTAATATATGGAATGGGGTCCTAGAGTCTGAAAAGTTGGGGTTTTTTTTTCAGGATCTTATTTAAACTTGGCAACAAATGACAGAATGTTTCATAATTTTCCAAAAAAATTACATCAATAAAAATTCAGCACTCTTTCTAGGTCACTAGAAAATCTGACCACAAAAAATGCCTTAAATTTACAGCCGTCAAATGGGTAGCACCTCGATGCCATGTGCAAAAGATGAACCCGAATTCTGATGTTTATTTTACTTACTTTTGGCAATAAAATAAATGTCGACGTAACATGTTTTATTCTCATGGAACCGACGTAACCCTCTGAAGTAAGTCAATTCAAAGCTACATTTTTTAAGGCCTTTGTACAAAAAGGTCAGATTTGGTTTTTAGCCTTATCTATTCCATTGAAGCACATGTTCAGACGACTCTCGGGTGGAGCTGACCTACTCATCAGAGGCTTTGGCACAACCTGTGGAGCCACAACAGCTTGACTGCACACTTTCATTAAAGGAAAAGAGGGACACAACACATACCACAGAATTCTCAGTCCTGTTAAAATTCTACTTCTCATTCAAATTGTTAAGATGCTAATATCGTTTATAATGATAAAGCTTTGCATTAAATTAGAAAAAAACGTAAAAGAGCAGCATTTGCATTAGTACTTATGGACCCCACTGTACATTACCACTTTACTACTGTGAGGAAAGTGTGGACTCACATTCAGGCCCTTAAGTTTAATTCCTATACTCCACACTCTAAATAAGAAAGGTGCCAAATGGATTCTTGCTAGTGATGAACCATATTTTGCTTCCCTAAAAAAACCTTCCAGTGGACTGTTCTGAGGAGACCACCCATTGGTGTAAATGAGAAGTGTGACTGTGAAGAAGCTTATTTAAATCTAGAGAACCTCTACATAATGTCAAGGTTCTGTAGTAGTCCTGTAAAGAGTGTTCTAAGAATGTCCAAGCCAAAAACCATTTAGGAACCTTGATTAAAGGTGACTTTTTCACATCTGCATAATGCAGTAGTTGAGATAATGCAATTATTGATTGATATGAAGGGGTCAATTTGTTGTGATAGGAGCCCGGGGTCATAATGTCTACAATGCAAATATGGGCATTTTATGTACTATTCGACATGACCAGCCAACCTACAGTGAAAACAGGGTTTGATTCAAATATGTACATCTGTTCCACATGAATAAGCAATGAGTTCATGCCAGAAGAAAGTTGTGTATTGTGACTGTGTTAACATGCATTATAGTACTACTGGTACTAGTTTGCCGTATCTGCATCGACTCCACTATAAATTAAAAGGTAACACTTTACATTAAGTGTTGACTAACTAACATGAGGTAATGCATTAGTTAACATGAAGTAATATATTAACAATGGTTGCAATGCTTAACTAGGTAAACATGTTTAACAACTACATGTTTACATGTAAGTAAACAAGTACCAACTACATATTTACATGTAAGTAAACAAGTACCAACTACATATTTACATGTAAGTAAACAAGTACCAACTACATATTTACATATAAGTAAACAAGTACCAACTACATATTTACATGGAAGTAAACAACTAACAACTACATATTTACATGTAAGTAAACATGTAACAACTACATATTTACATGTAAGTAAACAAGTAACAACTACATATTTACATGTAAGTAAACATGTAACAACTACATATTTACATGGAAGTAAACAAGTAACAACTACATATTTACATGTAAGTAAACATGTAACAACTACATATTTACATGTAAGTAAACATGTAACAACTACATGTTTAAGTGTAAGTAAACAAAACTGTTAACTAATGTTAACTAATGCATTACTTTATGTTAGTTAGTCGATACTTAATGTAAAATGAATAACAGAATTTAGGATTTAGGCCAAAAATAGGATTTAGGTTTTAGGCCAAAACCTTAACAGGAACATACAGCAAAACAACGCATCAGGCATCAGGCAAGGTATTTATGCTTTCTGTTAGGTAGCTTTTAGAGGGATTAACGCTTCACCCATCTGATTCCACTGAACAATTCTGACCCTACCAGTTTCTCTAGATCAGTGCTTTCCACATCCCTCTAATAAAGTCTTACAACAGTTCATTTACACAGAACGAGCTTATTTATTAAGTTTTTAACAGCATACGCTTCTTGTTAAGACTTTTTCCTCAGTGACTACTATGGATTATTAGCATAAAGCTAACATGAAGTATGAGGACAGTGATACGAACTGAAGTGTGGACTAACATATGGACCCTCACAGCTTCATTCTCTTTTTTTTTTCCTTGTTCTTATAATTCAGGCCGTGCTGAGACAAAGTCCTGAGCGGAGTCAGAAAGTCAAAGAGCTGTCACTGTTTTCCGGCCGCCAGGCTCTGCGTCCATCAGCGTTTGAAGAAGGCCCGAGTGGCTCTGGGGTTAATGAACCCCTGCAGGCGTTAAAACCCTGCTGCACATTTCCTTAAGGGTCTTTGGCAGGGGCCCTGAAGGCCATGTTTGAAAACGGTGCTCAATAAAAATGCCACTTCAGGAGAAAAAAAAACCCACGGCTCTATGTTTCTGTTTTCTGATAAGCTGATATCAGATGTGGTCAGAGATGAACAATGTGTGTCCAAGGAAACCAAAAAAAAAAAGCAAAATTGAATACATTATTTCCCTCCGTCCTGCATTTCTAAACAAACCAATCCAATTAACAGCGTCCTTTAGGAGTAGGCTATATTGACTCAGTCGTTAGTTTCCACCTCCCCACCTGAATATCTCTGGCTTTGATGCATAAATAACCTGTCAGTGGTCCCGCAGCCAGCGGTGAGAGATGAAGCCTCAATGATTCAATTTCTCCGCGCGATTAGTCCCACATGTATCAGCCATTTGGTTGGAGTTTACTTTGATGTACTAGTGGGCTAACGATCTTGATTGCTGCCCCTCAAGCTCAAAAGTGCAGGCGCAGCGTGAGCTGAAGACCATTTGGACGTTTCTGTCGAGGAAACGTGGAAGGCAAATACACAGGATTTCAGGAAACAGATCTCTCGCATGCTTGGAACGTCCGGATGATAAAATAAAGAAATATCTGAAAGGGAAAACAAAAGGTTACCGACGAATATGAGAATTATTTTTATTATTATTTGGTCAAAAGATTTCTGCTGGTATTTAAAAGCCTTCAGCATGATTAATCTTTCGGTAACGTTAGTAGGCCGCACCATGACCACATGAGAATAAACAAACACTGCTTTCTCAGGGAGCCCCAAAAAAAGGTACTGCAAGGCCGGCCGCCAAAACGGACTGACCGCTGCAATGCAAATCAAGAGAGAACGAGTGGGCAGCCACTGCTCCCCTTTCACATCGTTATCAATCACTTTTTTGTTCTTTTTGTCGCATTTCGAGTGCCTAATTCCAGTGCTGAAACCCAATAGCCGTCGTCATGCACTTTAAGGGTCAGGGAGTTAGCCAGCCTGCAGCCCTCGAGGTCACCTATTCCAAGAGACGGGGATGGCTTTCCATACACACACAAACACATGCACACACACACAGAGTCAAGGCCAAACACACACACACAAACCGCCTCTCAGGTTCAGTGATAAATGGCCAAACAACTGCAGCGGCTCTTCTGCTGCCCGTCCTCAAGGAGTCTAAGGAAGGTACAGTAAAAAAAAAAAAAAAAGATTTATTTATTTATTTATTTTTTCACGCAGGTATAGATAAAGACAGATGAACGGATCGCTATAATCATTTTTTAATAAATCTCCCCTCGCCATCGCACGGGAAAGCTAAACACTGCCATCTAGAGTTACCCCAGCCTTCAAAGCGCAGAAGAGAGAGTTGTATAGATTAATCAAAACCAGGGGAATCAAATGGAGGGGCTTAATGGTAAACGTGCAGAGTGGGCTAAAGGGCGGTGAAAAGTAAATCAGATAATATGGTGCACTCATTGCATAATTCATGATTACACAGTGACAAATCCAGCGCGAGTCAAAAATAAAAGTTTGACAGTTTGAAAATTCTGTTTCATGCATGAATTCCGAAGGCTCACAAAGCATGCATAACCAAATTCACGTCTCCTTCCAAAAGAAGGAAAAAAAAAGAGAAACATTCAGCTCTGACTAAAATTACTTCTGGTCATATTTCGGGATTGCTGAAACCTGCTTGTGCTCCTTCAAATATAAAAGTATACATATATATGCAATATTTCTTAGAACTGATGGATATTTGAATGTGTGTTTAATATGGTCTCAGAAAACTAACAAACACAATTTCGGAAAATGGCCCTCCTCTTTAGGAGGAGCGTGTTTGTGGATGCGTGTCATGCAAAGTATGCAGTTTGAGGCTGCATGTTGCAACAAGGGGGAAATGGCCGTCAGGAGGTTGCGGAGACGGCCGGGAGATCAAACGGGCGCGTCTGAGAGCGCCTTCAAATGGGGCTCTGTTTGTGTACGCTCTCTGATGCAGATCACTTCCATTCATTCACTCTGCAGTGGAAGAAAGAGCCGAGCCCTGGCTTGTGTCAGCTTTCAGAGGAAAAGACGACCAAACTCATCTTGAAATAATCGAGGTGGAAGGAGAGAGAGAGAGAGAGAGAAGAGAGAGAGAGAGAGAGAGAGAGAGAGAGACGAAAAAAGAAAAAGAAAGACAGAAGAAAGTAAGAAAGAAAGAAAGAAAGACAAAAAAGTGGTTGAAGAGAGAAAGAGAATGGAGTTGAACAGTCAAGAAAGAGACAGGTCTGAAAAAGGAGAGAGGGAAAGAAGTGTGTAAGACAGAAAGAAAGCATGGATTGAAGCACATAGAGAGAGACAGGGATAATAGGTTAAAGGGCTGGAGAGAAGTAAGAGAAATCATTTGAATCAGAGATGGAGAGAGAAAAAAGAGGAAAAAACTGAAGGAGAGTAAGAGAGAGAGAAAGAGAGAGAGAAACAGGGATGAAGTACAAAGACAAAAAGAGAGAGAAAGAGAGAGAGGGGGACTCTGAGTGAGCGAGACAGCAAGAAATAAATAGACAGAAAGCGAGAGAAAGACAGATAGAGATAGAGAGACATATATGAGAGAGAGATGGATTGAGAAAGAAAAAAGAGACAGCTAAAGGGAGAAACAGAAAGACTGACAGACACAGACAGAGAGGGAGAGAGGGAGAGAGACACTGGTGGTCGCTGCCAATCACCCCCGCACATGCCCCCCCACCACACACACACACACACACACACACACACACACACACACACGGCAGCCCACTCCTGCAGGAGGGCGATTAGGCCGCAGCTTCCAATAAACAAACCCTAATGACTGTGCGTCTTGCACACAGCTCAGACCCCAGCAGCACACAGCCCTCTGTGTGTGTGTGTGTGTGTGCGTGCTTGTGTTTGTGTGTGTGTGTGTGTGTGTGCGTGTATGATGTGATATTCCTTTTTTTTTGTTCTTTTTCTTCTGTGGGGGTAAAGCAGCTCCGTGGGTGAGAGGGAGTGAGAGGGCGGGTCATGGGAGGGGGGTCCACTGGTTTCACTCAAAACCGCTGTGTGTTTTTGCATGTGAGTGTGTGTGTGTGCTCCCATGTGCAGGCCTGTAGAAGACACACCCCAACTAACCCTCCTGTCACTGAGTACACAACCCCCCAGCAGCCCACCGCTACAGGTCTAATTACTCTACTGACTGCTGGTTCAGCTTTAAAGTGACGCTTCAGGCAAAAATCCAACCCAATTTTTTTTTACGATTCACCAAAATTAAACTTCTTGGCCAAAACCGAAACTGAAATTTAAGGCACAGTGGGGCCGACACTAAAAAGCTCATTTATTAAACTGGCTTGCATAAAATAATGTGTCATTTTTAACTATTTTCAGGCAAAATCCTATGCATCCCTTCCATCTCCCTCTTTTGTTGAAGCTGAACTGTTGTACAAATGGACAAAAGGAATGTACAGTATAATGCAGCATGTACTGATAAAACAAGTTAAATGTACTGAATGGACAAACGTACAGGCAATGTTCAAATTTTGCTGGTAGCTGCTGCTTTTAACATCACACTAATAACGACATGCACACATCATTCTGTTTAAGACTTGAAAAGTTAGCTTCAAGTTTATTCAGGTCTACTTAACATCTACACGCACTGTGAGCCATGTCATAACTTCACCGCTGTTGGCATATTATGCTAAATGTTTGAAATGTCTGCCAGCTGAAAATTTAAATTGCTCTGTTTGCTTTTGTGCCAGTTGTGGTTTGGGTCGAGGGTCTCACCACACCCACCACGCTCATGGAGAGCTAATAAGCGTGGGCTTAATGCAGAGCTCCGCAGACGCACACAATGCGTAGCTAAGATTTTGGAGGTGTGCACAATGCACCATCCGCGAGCCTCGGCAAACCACGCTTAGCCATGAACAACTTCCCTGCGCAGATACATTAACGTGCATGTTTGCAGAAGTAGCCAATATATCAGCCAACAGGCATGCAGCTTGCGCAGTGATAAACTGGTCGCTATAGGCTTCACTTGCTTGTTATTGCTTGCTATTAGCCTTGTAGCTCCAGCGCAAAACATCAAACATGCCTTGGCTGAGTACATCTGGAGTACATTAGGCGCTGTTAAAATTAACATTGTTAATTTTATTTCAGGCTTAATTGTCACAGTTACACTTGTTTCACTGGTTAAGGGTTGACTAGCTAACATGAAGTGATACATTGAGAATGGTTACAATGCTTAACTAATCAGAACTAAACATAACAACTACATATTTCTATGATAAGTAAACAAGTAATAACTGCATGCTTACATGTTAGATAAACTAACATTAGCTACTACTGTTAATGTATTACTTCATGTTAAATTAGTCAGCACTTGTCATTGTGTTACCATTGTCACGTTAGTCAGGCCTGAAATTTGAACCAAAGCTCGAATACAACTCTATTCCTAAATATTTTTAATGATCGAGTCTGTAAAATAACATTGCAGCAATAAAGACCATAGAAGTCAATGGCTTAAGCGATCTAAAATTAGGTAAATTTAGATAAAGGTAAAAATATTTGAATACCTCACAATGTTAGTTTGTGTAGACAATAAAAACTGGCAGTAAGATTTCATGAATGTTGGCAAAGCTGTTTACTGTTTAACTACCGCTTTGTCTATTGATACATGGTATGTTGCGGAAACCTACACTGGGTACATTTACTGGGGGAAAATAAAACATATTTACATGTAGATTTTGCACCACCTGACAGGTTTTCCTCACGTACCACTTACAACAAACAAACAGCATGGCGGAGAGAAATAACCGGACGGAGGAGAAGACTGTGGGACCTTTTTAAAGGAATGCTGCCACTTTTGTTGCCCAGAAAGAACCACAAACACTTTAAATCTACAGCTCTATATTAGGAATGCGCATGGATACTTTGGAACTCGGTTAACGATCCGAGGGGCCGGCATTCCTACACCAAAATCACTAATAGGGTATTTGTTATGTTTGTTACAGAAGACAGAGGAAGCATACAGACTAGGAATTTATATTATAGTTTTAGGTTTTAACAGTGGAGTACATACCGTTTGCCTGTGTTTGTGAGAGGAGCGCTACTAAGTAGCCTGGAGTGCCTAAACGCGCGCACTATACCCAGGGTGTTTTGAAGTTTTGTGTGCTGAAACAACATAATGCAAAATGCTTTGCCTGCTAATGTATATCATACCAAACATGTCAAACAGGGCTTTAATTAGACGAGAGACGACAATACACACATCTAACTGACACATCAAACCACTGCTCTTACGTTCCGGATGTGCTTTATGCAAATGAGCCGAGCAGCAACCAATCAGACAGCTGATTCATGGAGCGGTAACTGTTTGTGTCGCATCTAAAGTAGCACATACTGACAATTAACACTGGAATGCACACCGAGCGGGAAAGTAAGGAAACAATGTTAGGCTGCTTTGGGGCTTATAACTAGCTCATAACTCAGTCTGCATGTATTTGAGGACGCGTGCACCTGTTTTCGACTCTGTGTAACACAGTTAGAGCATTCACTTAAACACTATGAGGCTATTACAGATTTAAAACAATATAAATATACAAACGTACGGTGGCCGAGAAAGCCCAACGCACTGCAAGTTAAAAACACGCTGCAAAGTCTCAAAACACAAGCATCAAAATGACACGACTTGCACAACATTAGCCAAACGC
>CM067489.1:21273802-21321365 GCA_034552555.1 Semaprochilodus insignis | reverse complement strand
TGATTCGTTCATTCGAACGAATCGTTCGCGAACGACACAACACTACTTTGCAGCGCGTTCGGTTAATGGTTTGCAAGCGGTCTCATTTTGATGCTTGTGTTTTCAGATCTTGCAGCGCGTTTGGCTAATGTTGTGCAAGTCGTATCATTTTGATGCTTGTGTTTTGAGACTTTGCAGCGCGTTTTTAACTTGCAGTGCGTTGGGCTTTCTCGGCCGCTGTACAAACGCCACTCTATAACAAGTACATGTGGGTCTGTACTACACTCCTAAGTTCAGAACACTTTATTGCTATCATTTTTAACAGTTGTATTTCCAACATCTCTGAGCTCACAGCTCATCTGACAAGGCAGCCGCTGCTACTAAACCAACATAAAAAAACAACTGATTTCAACAGCTTATGTTTTCAGCTATTCACTTTTCTGCAACATTAATGCTTCTCCTTAAAAGGCTCCAACAGTACCCACAGCCCAATAGTGACTTCACCCATGTCTATTTTTGGGGTGGGGGTGGGGGGGTGGGGTTTACTTGTGAATATGGACATTGACGGACGGATATGGATGGATATGGAGGGACACTTGAACATTTAAATCAATTGGAGTGCTCCATATGGCAGGAAAACGTGATCTCTTGTGTAATAGTGCAGATAATAATAATAATATTTACAAAAAATAAAATCATGAAAACTTCCTCCTTATCAGGATGTTATGGGGAAGCCTAGGAAGGCAAAGTTACAAAATTAGATATGGAAACATGTCGGATACAAGTTGTTTTTTATGGACTAACCAAATCAATGTTTTCAGGAAATGAAGTCATTCCGTAAAAGAATTTTCATCATTAAAAGTTGATGGAAAAAAGCAGCTGGGCCGCAAGAAGCGCAATAATGAATTTGTGCATTATCATTTTAGCACTTGCAATTTGCTCAGAAAGTCGATGAAAACGCAGCTAATGAGAAATATCCAACATGAAATATGAACCCAACCTGAAAATGACAAATGCTTATCTGAACCTGACCGAAAATGCTGCGAATAGCTGGGTCTTACTTCTCTTCTTCTCTTCTTTTTTGTTTTGTTTCAGTCAAGCAGCTGTATTTGTATGTGTGCGTCTGCTTCTCTATGTGTGTGTGTGTGTGTGTGTGTGGGTGCATGTAGAATCCACAAACAAGAAGCAAGCGGGGCTTTAATGAGGCCGAACGCGGCGAGCGGTCTGCCGCCCCTATACGGCCAGGCTAGCGAAAGCCACCACGCAAATTCATAACCATAATAAACACCCTCCCAGCCAGAGTCCACCCTCACGGACGTTTGTTCGAAGGGGCCGGCCTGGACGTATAATTTCCTCACGTTTTTTCCCCCCCTTTCTCTCTCTCTCTCTCTCTATCTCTCTCTCCCGTCTCTCTATCTCTGTGTGTGCCGCCCCGAATATCTCCCTGTCCTCTTGCCTTTGCATTATTCGTCATGCCAGCTTAACAGCTCCAGTGTGACCAGCTTCTGGAAAGACTTGAATAAAAAAGGGGGTAGGAAAAAAGAGAGAGAGAGAGAGAGAGGGCCCGGGAGGCAATGATATCGGTGTTGCACCACAGCATTTGACTAATGGGTGTTTGCGTCCCTCTGGATTCCTCCTGACCTCTGGAGGGGGCTGTCCTTCCTAGCAACAGTAGCCTTAGTGGAATCAGTAGGCGCACAATTAGCAATGCTAACAGCGAGCGGTCACAAAAGCGCCAAACAAACAGCGGCTAACCGCATCTAGCGCAGATCGTGGATGATGTGCGAGAGTGAAGGTTTCTCAAGTTACTTTCTGAGTGCCCCCCCTCCCTAAACAGCTTGTGTAAATGGCCCAAATGTTTTGAATGTCAAAGGGAGGTAAAAAGCGGTGTTGAAAACCCGGGGAATTAAGATAAGGATCGCAACAAAAGCCTCCTTTCTCTCTCCGCCGTGCCACAATGCTGTCTGTCTGCCGAGCCCGAGCTGTACGCTGGAGCTGTTCCGCCTCCTACCGTGTTCTCCTCGCGCATCTGACGAAGAAAGAAAGAAAAAAAGAAAGAAAGGAAGAAAGAAAGAAGCGCTAGGAATGGTTTTAGCAGGTGCGCGCTTGGAAGCGGCGCTGTAAATATTATAGCACGATTTAAATAGCACTCTCTAGCCTGGTTTAGGTTTCCCCCCCCTTTTTTGGCCGCTGTTCATGTGGTGTTTTTCTGTAGTTAATTGAGAGGCAGAGTAAGCTGTACCGCTATGCGGGGGTGTTTCTTTCCTTTTTTTCCCCCTCGTGTGCCTGCGCATGTATGTGTGCTCCAAATCAGTGGTGTTTGCCATAAACTGCTTATCTTGCCAAAAAAAAAAAAAAAAAAAAAGAAACAACACAAAAAAACTTTCTAACGTAATTAGCAAATTTAAGGTGCAGTAATCTCTCTAGGAAACGTGTGCCGTGCGAGAAGGAAAACAATCGTGCATTTCTCACATCTTCACAATATATCACCCACCTTTCACATGCAGCGTACATATGTGCATGAAATTGATTTGGGGCAAAGTTTCATTCCCTTGTTAGGTTTGCAGCCACTGGAGGAGGAGGAAAGGAGGGGCTGTGGGGGAGTTGGCCCTGCTGTCTGAAGCCAGGCAGGAGAAGGTCTTGCTAACACCATTAGAGGCTGAGGGCCGGGGCTGGCATCAGAGAAGCGGCCTAATCTGTGCTGACACAAATAAGGCAACCCAAGACTCTCTGATGTAAGCCATTTGTGCTTTTGTGATTTCGGCAAAAAGGGATTTTAAAATTGCCTGGAAAATAATAAAGCAGCATAGATGGGCACATAATTCATATATTTTAGGTATTTTTTTATTTAAGATTTATTATCCTTTAACACATTTGCCTGACAGTGATTACAGATCAAATCCAGATGTCATTTGTTTATAAAGCAAATTTTCTGTTTTATGAAATGTTCTGTACACAAATACAGAAATATGTTCTTTACTTTTCCAACAACTTGTGAATAAGAATATTTATATTTAAAGTATTATTATTATTATTATTTTTATTTTTATTATTATTATTGTTGTTGTTGTTAATTTATTTTGGTGCTCATTTGTTTCTAATGTAAAAAAATCTAATATAAATATGTGCCATTTTATTTTTAGTATTAAATAAATAAATAAATCTGTGTGCAAGTATATATTTATAATTGAACATATACTATCAACGTAAATTCTGAACATATATGACCTGTGTGAATATACATGATCTGTAATACACAACTGCATATATACACAATATGAAAAAATGAATAAAAACCTCATTTGCAATACATAAATATAAAATACATGTAAATATAATGCTATAGACTGTATGACAGAGCCCACACTGCACCTAACACATGTCTGTCTTAATGCTCAAAGTTACAGTGAGTCCATACTGCCTCAACAGAGAGTGAGTTTGGAAATGTCTCTTGACTAATCACTCAAAATCGGAAATAAATGTTCGCTGCCGTAAATGTAGCGTGAAAGAGAAAGAGCTTTTTTTCCCCCTCTGTGCGGAACTTGCGGGGATGTTAATTGATGGGAGTTTGTGGTGGGCTGCTAGTAGCACCGAGGGATCATTATCGCTGAAGTGTAACGACTGCATCTACCACTGTTTGCATTCTTCCTTCAATTCGGCGAGGCTCCGAAAAACCTGCACGGAGACAGCCGGAGAGCCTCAGAGAAACACCACTGTCATTCAAAGCGCAGGTACGGCCGTGACAACTATCACTCCCGCAAACAAAGAAAGCAGAGGTAGGAAAAAAAACATCCCTGTCCATTTAAACTTTCTGCTAGAAAGAGAAAGACTTACTCGGAGGGTTTACGCAATGGCAAATACAAATAATTATCCCAAAGGCATTTCACATCCCAGAGTCAATTGGTGGGGAAAGGGAGGGAGGGAGGGAGGGATGGGGTGGAAGTTGGAGGGAAAAAAAGCCCAGTACTTTGGGTTAAAGGATTTAGGTCATGCTTTAACTGGCTGACATCAGTGTGGGAGAGATGGAAAACCAGACATGGAACATTCAGGAACAAGTACGCCATAATTTCTAACCCCCCCATCCTACACACCTCCTCCTCTCCGCCCCCCTACACCTAAAAAAAAAAAAAAAAAAAGAGAGAGAAAGAGTTCCAGCTATCGTGGGCCCCAGCCATAGCTGAACCTGCAGTCCTGACCTACATTTGCCTGTGAGTCTGAGAGAGGGAGCGCGAGAGAGACCTTGCTGTGGAATGTAGCGTAAGCAAAATCAGCTTCATGTTTACGTGATCAGTCAAACCTGAGCAGCGCATGGTATTGACACGTTTACCGCCACTGTCATACAAAAGACCCTGGATTTGTACATGAGAGGCACCAGACAGCCCTTCTGATCACTGGCGTCTATTAGTCCGAAACATGGGCGAAATGACAACATGTTATCGTTACTGTGATAAAGTATGTCACATATGCCTTTCTGGGTATCGTCACTGAACGACGGCATGCACATTTCGACCAATTACAGAGAGCCCGTAAACAACATCGACTGGTGTGTAGTAACTGCATAAACTGCATAGTAACAAGTAGCTGATTGGACGTCAGTCTACTGTGACATCATCTCAGTTTCTTTATTTATTTTCACCAGTTGTTTTATTCTTTTTTTCAGTGTTTTTACTATATCACCTATTTGTAAATATGCTACACTTTTATTGCTTCAGTATGTACAGCGCATAGACGCTAGAACCTTCAAATCAAGCCACTAATATTAAAAAAAAAAAACAAACAAAAAAAAACCAGATAAACAAAAACACAAAACTCAAGGGCACTGGCTGGCAAAGCCAAACAGGAATCCTGCATGTTTGTATGCTTGAAGGCGAAGTCAGATGTAAAAGTCTATTCTCCATTCTCTCTATTCAATCTGACACTGGCTGTGAAATCACTGTTATTGTCGGTCCTTCCAATCTCAACACAAACAAACCTCCAGACAAAAAAATGGCGTTTGTGCTTTCTCTTCACCAGACGGACTGTCTTATATAAAAAAAAGCAAATTAATGAAATAAAAAAACTGGGTAACTCGCTTCAAATCTATGACCAACAAAGCAGGACAAGGATTAGGAGTGCAGCATGGACCCGGTTGTACCTCAAGTAGCCAGGGCTTCAGCTTGCGGTCCAGGATGATGTCAAAGCCCAGGACCTCGAAGCAGACACTGTCGCTCCCTGGTGGCTGTCCCGGGCGGCACATGCGGTAGGCGTGCAGGACATGAGGCTCAGCCACGATCAGCGTCTTCACCACCAGCTCCTGCCACAAAGCACAAAACACCCACACGTCACGCCAAGCTGAAATCTGACGACTGTGATAAACATTTACAAGCCTGTTTAAAAAGATACTGATATATTTAAAATCCTAGCTTTAAACGTTGGAATCGGGTGCTCTTTGGCCTCAAGGGATAACAAATCAAAGAGGAAAATCAGAGAAAAACTAAACAAACCAAGTCACGCTTTAAATGAAAGGTCTTTATTGTATTGACTTGTCTGAGCTGGATTATTAAAAAATCCCTGCGTGTAGTTAGACAGTTTTTTCTCTCCTGTTTTCCCCCCTTTAAGAGCCTGTGCCTACTTTTCCCCCTGAGGTCCACTTATTACAATTTATGCTTTTATTTACCAAATAAACAGCAATCCTGGTTATTTGTAGATGGTCACCTTCCAACCTCTCTTTATCACTTCTGCTGTTCTTATGTGAATGATATATGGAATAATCAGTTCTGACTGGCTGCTCTGGACTTCACCTCCTTTACCATTTCAAAAGCAGTCCATGATGAAATGCACAGAACTGTTACAAGCTGCTCCGTGCACATTTTGGGGATTTGGAGACCTCTCTGGAAGTAATATGTAATTGCATACAACACGCAGACAAGGTCGATTATGTTTCAGAGCCATTCCCACGTGGATGAATCCTGCATTTTTTTCCAATCCTGCATATTCCACTTTGAACACTCTATATGAAAAAAAAAACAAGCTGTGTGCAGTAACAACACTTCTTATCACATCAACACGAATGGGAGGAGTCATATGTCAATGTGAATTAATTCATATTAGTCATACGTGAATTCCACAGATCTTTCATTATTTCTTGTGTATGAAAAGGTTTTAGAATGTATTTTTGGGGTGAATAAATACATGCAGGGCGTTCTATGACAAAATAGTCCCCAAAGAAAACGTATTTGATCAGAGTGACCACAATTTCCTCATTATTAGCACTACATTTAAATGCTCAGAAGACACGCATTGGTTCACAGGTCATACTGGATAGCAAATAAAATGACTATATCTGTGTTTAGACACGGTCACCTTCACCACCACTAGAAATCAGGGTCAGTAAGTTTCTATACAATGAACAAAAAAACCCACTGTGAATTTTTATGTTTTAATAACTACATTATAAAGAATTCTGCAAAAATGGGCGGAACTCCCCTTCAGCAGTGTTCATCAGTACATCCCGATATCCTGTCCAATTAAACCTGAACTGGCTACAACCGAGTTGCACTGATTTGAAATATGCGACGGCCACTACGGCCTTCTCCATCTCCGTTTCCCTCGGGAGTAGTAAAGCTTCCCTGTTCAGTGTAAAGATCACTTTCGACGCTGGGCCTGGGGGGGATCTGCTCAGCTACGGTGCCGCTGCTTGTGCACCCACTGAGTAATAGAGCGGCATTAGCGCCTGCTCTGCCTAATGGGACGTGGTCAGCTTAATGTGTCGGGCAGACGAGCTGGTGCGGTAAGTCAGGGACAGAGTGCCTGCTCTGGGCTCTGGGCTCTCTTATCAGCGCACAGGCAGACGGGGGCTCTACTGGAAGGAGCAGCCAGGAGGCTTGCAGGGGGGATGGAGGCCAGAGAGCAGGGCGTCCTGTGGGGGATCCTGGGGGCTTAAGGAGGCCCCAGTCCAACACTGGCAGGTACTGAGAAGCAGGCCAGAGCTGCGTGAGCTCCGCGGAGAACAGGGAGCAACAGAGTATGTGTGGGGGGGCTGAGCGTGTGTGTATTTGTCTGTGTGGGAGCCCAGCATGCGTCCTCTTCAGAGATGAATGAGTGAGTATATAGGCCGTGGCCAAGCTACAGCTTAGCAAGTTTTAAGATATGTGAAACGCGGCCTGGCCTGCTTTAACACGGAAGTTCAAAAGGAAAATGAAAATAAGAATGTATAGCCACTCTTTATTGTGTTTATGATACTGATAAAATTGTATATTGGGATTAAGCTGCAGTATACAGTGTATAAACACAATTTCCTGAATAAAAAATCCATTCCAATGTGCCATCTCAGTGAAACAGCTAGTGAGACTAGCTGGCAATTTTAATACTCTTTTTATATTTTAAATTCTCTTACAGGTGCCTCAAACTTTAGAAAGTCTGACAGACATATCCATTTATATGCACATACAAGAAGTCCTCCACAAGTCAAATATTCCCCCAGATGGAGTAAATCAGCAGAATCATGTTTGGAATCCAAATTGTGCTTCGTTTCATTTAAAACTGAAGCTACAGAGGAAAGTTTACACTCATCATCAAAAGAACACTAGCACAAATACTTGATGCCAGAAGGAATCACACTACAGGAATGAAACTTGGTGGGTAGGTTCGACATTGTGAGACATGCAAATCAGGTATCTGACCCAACAGCCACCATTGTGGACATTCAGCGAGTAGTGTGTAAATTTGATTTTCAGCTTCATTCCTTGTTTATACACACGTTTTATGTTGTTAATCCGTTTCTTTCTGGTTCCTTGTCAGTTTGTCAATCTCTAAAGCACTTTCAAATACAACTGATGGATTAAAGGGTGCTACACAAAGGTTTGACTGACTGATTGATTGATTGATTGATTATTCATTTTTAACTGCATTGTTATAGCTTGGATAAGTTTGTTTACTGTCAATTGTCAATTCATCAGCAAAATAATCAACAGATTACTCAGTTATTAATATATCAGTAATGACAGCCCTTTATAGCTTACACTATATTAAAACACATTTGAGAAACACTGTTGTAACATGGTTATGCAAAGCTATTCCCATTTGTTGGATTTCAGTGAATCCTGTGACTCATGCTAACACCCAGAAACACATCTGGAACGGTAATTAGTACTATATTGTGTGCCCCAGCTCATTTGCATATTCCCACCCATTATATTGCAAGAGTATTGCAAAAGCCAGTATCAAGATAACTATTAACAAACTAATGATTGTCTCATTAATAGACCTTGCAGCGCTTTACCTTTGCAATGATTGTTTGTTATTGCAAAGACCATTAACAAAGACAATCATTAATAAACGATACATTGTGTGGCCCTATGCTGCAGCTACAAAATCAAATGGGGTGGAAAGCAATAAAAGAATTATGTTCAGTAAAAATCAGGGCAGGGTGACCCACGGGGCAGAAAGAAAAAGCGAAAAGACCTCTCTTTCCTGGAGTAAACAAACCTAGAGAAGCAGGGAGAGCGGATAGATGCTTACGGCGTGGATCTGGAATGAGGACGAGGGGTCAAGGCGCTTAGGAGGGAAAATAACGGAATTAACCAAACTGCGAAAGAGGAGGAAAAATACACACACACAAAAAAAAACAAAAGCCAGTGGCAGAGGTGTCAACACGCTGACAGGAAACATCCTTTCGAGCTTGAGACACAAGAGAGGGCGAGGGTCAGGAGGAAAGGGCGGATGGAGGAATGAGTGGATGAGTGAAAAGGCGATGTCTTTACGGTGGCGGAGGAGAAAAACGGGACAGCGGGATGGTTGTATAATCACAGTAATCGAGAGGAGTGTCAGGGAGGACGGTGAAACGACAGAGACAGGTTGAAGCCTCCTCTTAAAGAAAGCAATGGTGTGCTGAGACATAACGGTGAAGGAGGGAAATGTCTGCCGAAGGATGAGCTAGTAAAAACACAGACAAAAATAGAGACGGTGACAGAGGAGAAAAAGAATGACAGCTCAAACTGTAGCCTGAAATGAAAACACAGACCAAGGGAAAGTTCCCCTGTGGCGAAGTAGAACGGCGTGCATTATGTTCACACAAAGAATTAACCACAGAGACGTGGCAGTGGATTAATTAAACAGCCATCCCTTATATTTTCATTGCATTCAGTACATTATATATTCTGAATAATGTCGAGCAAGATCTGTATATAGTGGCTGTACACTGCAAAAATGCACTACGCCACTCTTTACTCCTGAACAACTTCATGTTAAAGAGCCCATATCATGGAAAATCTAATTTTGTTCACTTTTTTAAAGTGAAAATGGCTGACAAAGCTGACAAAACATTCTGAATCTGTGATGTCACAAAAATGTAAATATTCAGCCCATAGCAGATTAGCTTCTCTTTGCCATTCTAAAGCTATAGGGACTGTTTTAGCCTGGACAGCTTTTCGGCACAATACATGGCAGCCAAGCAGACCAGAGATCACCAAAGTTACACTCATCATCAAATGACTAGCTCCACCCCGAAGAAAGTGTGAAGGAAGGAAGATTAAGGTTACCAGGAACAATAAATGATGATACATTTAGACTGATGGCAATATTTACTGAGCTACACATACAGAAGCAGTATTTCTCAATACGGTGAGATCTCGGCATGGAGTTGTAGAGGTTCCTAATGGTGTCCTGTGATAACCTATCCCATGCAGCTTAAATATTATCACGCAGTTCCGGCAGATTTTGCACCAGGTGTGGAGTGTTGATAGTGTATCCAATAGCTTTCCACACATTTTCAATTGGGGATAGGTCTGGTGATGCAGCTGGCCATGGCCTAATGTCTGTGTGCTCAAGGGAAGTGTGAAATGGCAGTAGTATGCGGACAAGTGTTGCCCTGTTGAAATATCGTACCGGAGTGTGCGTTCAGAAAAGGTAGGGCCACTGGTTGCAGGACCTTATTAATATAACGTTGGGCTGTCAAAGTGCCTGCAATCAAAGACCAAAGGTCATCTGGCACCGTACGAAACTGCACCCCACACCAGAACAACAAACCGTTCATCTTGGTGCTGACCACCGTGCCTCCACACACAGATTCAAGCTGCTTCAAACTGCTTTTGATCTCTTCTCTGAGGCATGCTTCACATGTAAAGGATGCTACCAACACAACAGCATGAGTCAGTATGAAAGGCACACGCAACAGGACAACCTTATGCAGTCAGTTAGGTACAGCGATAAGACCCGTCCTTGCTTACATCACATGCGCAGCCGAGCATGAAACTTGAATCATTTGCATGTCTCATGATGTCAAACCCACCCACCAACTTTCATTCCTGTCGGTTCCTTCCTTCTGGATGCAAGAAATGAATTAGCACTCTTTTGGTAAATAAGCCCACACTCACAAACGTTATGAGTGGACCTCAGGGCCAAAAATATAATACAAGAAAAATGGAGTGACAAAAAACCTTTTGTATTTCAAGACTTACAGACACATCGCCCCAGAATTTGGCAACATCGTAGTCGTTGGTGCGGAGAAACTCTGTGAACCAGCCGATGGACCTCTTGCTGCCTTTGTCCACTGTCTCATCCCGCTCAAAGTTCTCGTTGTGTTTGTTTACGGAGTAATTTGTCAGGTGCATGTACAACTGACTCTGAAAAGAAGAAAACATTAAGCATATGCAATGTGTAAGATATATATATATATATGTAGTATAGGGATTAGTATACTTTAAAGGAATAAAGCCATTCAATGGAAGAGCAACTACCCACTGATTATTATTTTATTCATTCATTCACATATAGGTTTCAATTTGTTTTCTGTTTTTACAGAGACAAAATCTCAACAGTAATATCAGTGGTAACTGACTGCATGCTACAGGTCTGGCAGAACAGGCTCCTTTCCAGAACTATGATGCAACAGTATAGACTGCTTCATTATCTATTAGTTGTAATGGGTGAGTGTTCTCACCAGGTTGGATTCATTGGGGGTGTGGTATTTCTCCGTGCCCATCCGCACCAGGCCATCGTTGTAGAGGAAGATGCGCAGGGGGTCGCAGGAAGTGACCAGGATGTAGATTCGCAGGTCAAACTTGTAGCCCTCCATCAGGAAGGGCTTGTCCAAGTACTCCTGCACAATGAAGTGGTCCTGCGCTGGGAGTTTCTCGCAATTCCGAATCAACGATATCCTGGAAAGGGGGGAAATTCATAAGATTCAAAGGGGAACCCATTCCAGAAATGTGCCACATACATATTTAAGAAGCTGTTAGGGTGTGCTGGTACTGAATATGAATCTCTGCGCTACAACAGAAGAACTGGGCTTTATTAAGTTGACTGCCTCTGCAGCTGGTCTCTAGACCATGACTAGGCCCAGGTTAATAGGACCAGACGTCTTGGTCCATTTCAACCCCTGCAACCATTTATTTGCTTTGGGGTGCTTGTCGCCGGCACTCAGACGTTATGGTACACAGACGAAGGGTACATTTGCCAATGGACGAGCACATGAAGAAGTGAACTGGTGGGTGTTTTGCAAACGGGGGGCCTTAGAAAAACCTCTTCAGGCAGTAAAATATACTGCCATCAGGCAAAGTTAGCTTAATTGGTTATATACTTTTCCTACTCTGGTTTACATGAGCCTGAAATGTTTAGCCGAGGCTCTAACTTTCCGGGTCCGTAGGCACTGAGCCCCTCACAAAGGCTGGTGGGGGGCGGGGGGAGGGTTTGTGAGTTACAGTTCATTTGTTCTGGGACCTATTAGAGCCAGCCATGTCACCCTCTCTCCACTGCACCTTCAACTGATACATCAAAAAGTGGCCGTGCTTCTTTCTTTCTTAACATAGTTTAAAGCAAAAGCCTTTTATCAGGCAAACACTAAACCGAAGCAGATTTCATTTTACACATGTGCATCATTTCCAAAGTAATTAAACTTATATTATATCAAAGCAAAATTGCCCCTCAGTTTACTTACATTGGGAAATATCTGTGTTGATTGTACGGTATTCAGGAATGCCTTTTTAGCAGTTTCCATCCTTTTTATGAAACATTCCTTCAGTTCTTTGAAATAATCTGCAGGAATGCTTTTCGACACCAGCTCCAAAGATCAGTCTTAGAAGTTGGTTGTATTTTCTGGTTCCCACTTTCCAAATAATCGCTATTACAAATTTCAGTTCAGCAGCCCATAAAACCTCACTCCACATCTTAGATGTTCTAGTGCTAATTCTTTTTTGTCTCTTTTCATTTCTCAGTCCCAGCTTCTGGACAGCTTGAGACTCACAGCATTGAGTTGTTATCTCACAGTGGAAGGATGGACAGATGGACCTGTGGATGTTTTAAGAGTGAAGCTTTATGGGTTTCCTCTTTAAAGATACTTTCTTTGACTTTTGTCTTCATTATGCAAGTAGATGAACTTAATTTCATATCCCCTCAGAAATATCTCCTTTATTTTAGATACACGTAAGAAAGAAAGATTTGTGAGGATCATGTCTATGTATTTCTCATATTTTGGGATAATGTGTGGTTTGTCAGTGTTCAGCGATATTTTTAGTTATTTTGCAGCTTTTAAAAAAATAAAATTAGAAAGATGATTAAAGTAATTTGTACTAATACTTAATAGTAATACTTGATTATACACAGAGTTTCATTAATTTCACAAAAAATGTGTTATTTTATTTTGTAAGTCATCATTAATAAACAAATCAGTCTAAAATTAACACAAGTAAAAAGTCACACAGGACTCTTAAAGTGGGCCATATTATGCTTTTCTGATTCTTCCTTTTCCCTTAAGTCATCTGAAGCAGGAATGAAGCTTTATGGGTTTCCTCTTTAAAGATACTTTCTATGACTTTTGTCTTCATTATGCAAGTAGATGAATATCTCCTTTAGCTATTTTAGATACACACAGGAAAGAAAAGTTTGGGTAGTTCTTTGAGTAAAAGCTTCTCTTTGAGTGGGAACATAATGTCAATGAATCTTTTGAAAACAGCTCTTGATGGGAGTTTTTAAACCTGTTGGTTTTAAGATCAGTTGAAAAAAAGTAAAGAATTAATAAATGGAATTCTGATTTGATATAATATATACAGTGTTAAATGAATTAGTGTAATTTCCTTTTTCAACTTTATATTAAAAAATGAATAAGCTCTACTTAATGGTCAATACCAAGAGATTTTAATGTAGCATTGAATTCCTAAGCACTTTTCAGAAATTGAACCCACTTAAAAAAAATGTAGTTCACAAAAAATCTAATTACCAAAAAACAAACACAGCTACAGCAAATAACATAATAAGCAGCAGTTAAATGCCTCACATACTCAAACTGCTTCATGGTTCTTCAGAGAAATAAAACACAACACCTCCGGCACCTACGTTCCTCAACGGCAAACATCTAATCTCCACTGCTATTTATATGATGCCGAAAAAACAGTGTCCTGAATCTACTACCATTTCCACATGAATAATATAACACAATTTATTACATTAACACAATTATTCCAATAATTAATTATCCTGGAACATGACAACAGTGTCAATGAAGTATATTTTATTCATGTAGAAATGTTCATATGGAACATTCGAGTCAAGTACATTCAAAGCAGCACCTTTTTTTAATCAAAGCTGTCATTTTGGCAAACTTCTCATTAAAAATCTCTGATGTGAAAACGCTGAAACATAAAGAACGATAGATCATAATCAAAAACCCTGAGTACAGCCACTTATCCCAACCATAATGACACATTGCTGCTGACTGCATGTTTGCCATTCCGCAGTCTGGCTATGCTCCCTTGAGCTGCGCTGCATCCGGACGGGGGTTAGAGTTGTTTGCGGCTATGGCAGCGAATCATATGACATGATTGATGAGCTCTGATGGAGGGTAATCAAAACCCACTTTGGCCGACTGGTTAATATGGCACCAGTGGGGATCTCTCCTTTAAGCCTTCGCTGCTTTGTTGTTTTGTTTTTTTTTAAAGCATGCCTAAGCTCAGACGCAAACAATAAGTTCATTTAGTTTTCCGACTGGAAAATAAATTACGGAGGAAGATATAACTTCATTTCCCGCGTCACGCCGCGCGTTTTCAAATTTAATCTCCCGCCTCTCCCTCCTCTGAGTGGCTGAGTTAAACTCATCTTCCTTCACTTTCATAATGTGTCGCAATAATTCAACCTCTGATGACTTTTAGTTTTAATAAATACCGGCTTACTGTAGCATAAGACTATAAGTAATGCTCATATACCTGAAGGACAACAACAAAAAAATAAGCCCCACTCGTCCCATCCTGCTTGTACATGTCAATACCCCCATCTGTTGGTATCTGGGTGAAGCACAAGCCAAAATCTAAATCAGCAACACACACTCTAAAAGCTTCACAAAGAAATCAGAGATGAGTTTTAATCATAATTATTACTAATATTCTTTTATGCTTTTATATACTATTATTACTACACTTTTCTCATCTGCACAGTTACTGTTCATACTGCATATAAACTCACTGCCTGTCTTTTACTCTGGATACTTACCATTTTTCACATATGTGCTCTCGCTGTACATACGACCTACATTGTATCCTCTCCCCTCATTCTGTACATATGCATATTTATATATTTATACTAACATCTGTATTTATCTACCACTCCACTTTCCATAACTGTACATATTGTACCCTTTGCATCGCTTGCCATGGTTACTTTCCTGCACTTTATATGTAAATAATACTGTATTTTGCACATCTGTTTAGATGCTAACTGCAATTCATTTGCTCTGTACCTGTATTCTGCACAATGACAATAATAACAGTCTAATCCAATCTAATCTAATCACAATACACACAATCACACTTGCCAGCCTCCTACAGTAAGAAACAGACTCAAGGAGATCGTTTCTATGTATTTCCCATATTTTTTACGTCCTTTTTACTTATTTCGCAGCTTTTAAAATTTACATTTAGAAAAATGATCAATGTAATTTGAACTAACACTTAATTGTAATACTTGATTATACACACAGATTCATTTATTCCAGTCAAATGTGTTATTTAAATATTTAACTCATTATTAATACACCAATCAATTAAATATAATACAAATAAAAAGTCACACAGGACTCTTAAAGTGGCTTCACTTTTCCGTTTTGTCATTGTCCTTTAGTGCGCTATCAAGCTTTTTGTGCATCTAAACGGTCTGCAAAGCCACAAAGCTCAAAGTAGAGAAAGACAGAAAAGGGAGAAATTCTCTCCCACACATACTGCCGGAAACGCATCAGTGGAATTCCCTTTCCTCCCTTTCTCTGTTACAGTCTGACCTCATAACACAATCCTTATTGGACGCTGAACACAGTCGGTAGGCTGACCAATCAGAGTGCACTAGGAGGCAGGGCTTAAACACACAGGAGCTCAAATGGCGTGTTTCAGACTAAGGGTGAACACAGACAGACAGTACAAGAACAATAATGTGTTTTGGGAAAACTCAGGTATGTAAATCTATTCCAGTAGACCCCAAACATAAAACTATGAAAACTGAACATGAGCATAATAGGTCCCCTTTAAAACAGCAGGCTAGCGCAGACAAAACAAAGAACCAGTCACCCAGAATCTTACTGAGTGACTGGTTGTCACTCTGGACTACATTAATCCCAGACCACAAAAAAATCAATAGCTAGCAAACACTGAGTTTGCAAAAAGTTAATTGATATCAGACATGATACATAATGAAAATCGTATTCCATTTAATCTATATTTAGTGCAAAAAGAACTTGATCTTGATGTTTCTATAGGAAGTGCTATAGCTGCACTTTGTACTTTCAGCTGCACAATGTAATGCAGCACTTCTCGTTCGTCGTGCAGCAGGTTTTCATAAACCACAACATAAGACAAGAACCAGAGCGTAAGACACTGATGATACACTGCCTTCTTGTGAAGCAAAGGATTCAGATCTCAGACTAGTATGCTGAAAGTCCTAGTAAAAAAGCAAAAACATCAACAGTTGCTGTTCATTAGAAGGCAGTAGTAGTCTTTCTACACTCATAAAGAATAGTTGCACCCAGAAGGAAGTGTCAGATTGCAATGCTATTGGGAAGGAAGATAAAGGTCACCAGGAACAATAAATGAAGATAATGATGATGATGATGAGCAATAGCTATTGAGCTACACATCCATAAACAGTGTCTCTCATGTCTCATGTCTAACGCAACATGTCAGACATCTCAGGATGGAGTTGTAGAGGTTCCTAATGGTGTCCTGCGATAATCCATCCCAAGCAGCTTGAATATTCTCACACAGTTCCTGCAGACTTTGCGGCAGTGGTGGAGGCAAAGTGCCATCAGGCCTTCTGGATGTGTCTTTGTTGATGCTGACATGGCGTTAAGGGCAGTGCTCACTGAATGTCCACAATCGTGGCTGTTGGGTCAGTCAGGTACAGTGATAAGGCCCATCTTTGCTTACATCACATGCACAGCCGAGCATGAAACTTGAATCATTTGCGTGTCTCACAATGGCAGACCTATCCACCAAATTTCATACTTGTTGGTTGATTCCTTCTGGGTGCAACTATTTGTACAACTATTCTTTTGACGGTAAGTGTATATTTCCTTTACCGGAAACCTCTGACCAAGCCGCGAACTTCAAACTCATATACATATAACACTTTAAAAAGTCTTACTCATCCCTAAAATGGTTTACAGTGATGGTACAGTCCTATAACACAGAAACATCAACAGTTGCCAGAGATCCCATCTGCTAAGAAAAACAGGGGATACCTTTGGCTTTTGCACTCGCGTTGACCCTACAGTAGTATGAAGTTTAAACCAAGTCCGAAGTGAGATAGAGGGGGAAAAGAGAGATGGGAAAGAGAGACAGACAGACCAACAGACAGAGAGGCAGGAAGAAAACGGGAAAGTAGTAGTGGCAGAGAGAGCACAAACTCTATTTGCAATCTATTTTTAGTCACCCCAGGACACTCCAGTACTACGGGTGACTCCGTAATCACTAGCCGAGACCTTGAGGAAGGTACGACCCGTCACAGAACGCGCCCTTGGTGCCGATTTATGGAAGATAGGTGAAATTAAAATGAGCTCCAGCATACGAATCGCTTTCGTCTTTGTACTAAACGGCGCCATTTAGCCGCAGCTCACAAGGCACTTCCGTGGCAGCTTATGTCAGCGCCCATCTTTCACACCAGGGCCAAAGGGGAATGCGGTCATGCACTGGAAGAGTTACACGCTAGCGTCTAGCCGCAGGACCAGTGACCTACCCTTGACCCATTGCTCCGTTGGCAGGCTTCACGATGAACGTCTTCTGCTTGCGCTTGCGTCTCAGCTCCTTCACGTAGTTCTGGAACTGTGTGTACTCAGCCGGGAAGATCCAGGTTTTGGGGATGAAGCTGTATTCCTGAGGCTGGTTTTTAATCATCCTGGCCAAAAAAGAGAGGGGGAGGGAAAGGTAAGAAAGAGTCCCTGCACATTAATGCTGATGACAAACAAGATGCCTGCCAGTTGCTTGGACAGTTATGCACAATCTATATAGCATTTTGTCCTTAAGGTGAGAACAACCTACTTGGCCATGTTCCTCGCCAGACAGTCTTTCCGACAGATCTCCCCCATTCCTGGGAAATGGTTAATTCTCTGAGGGAAGACGTGAGGGAAAATAATAATAGTTAGAGGGCATATCGAAGTTCACCTCCAAGAAGCGGGAAAAAAAGGAAGCACATTAAAGCCCAAAACTTGAAGTGAGACTACTATGTTCTGACATTTATGCCCAATTACGGACTCAAAACAAAAGGTGATTGCGAGACCTTTCTTAACCCTTATTTAGTTTACCACATCATTTTTAATTTAAAACGCAAAAAAAGACAATCAATCTCGACTCCAAGGGCCAAAGTAATTGGTTCTGCATCAGAGCCCCTGCAATTGTAGGTAGTGACAGATGAATGAATTGCTTGAATGCAACGAGGGGGAAAAGGGAAGGGGTATAAAAAAGTGGGTTTCGCTGTATTCTTTGAGCAAATGAGGCTGAACAGGGCCGTTAATTAGGCCTGTATGAACTGCTGCTTGACAGCAAACTTTCAGAGCAAATCACAGCAAAGGAAGAGGGGGAGGGAAGCCAGGAATGTGCATCTTAGCGAGTGTGAAAGGAATCTGTGATAATCCGGATGAGACAGCCATAATGAGGACGGGCCGACTGGAGACGCTCGGCAGACACAACGTTGAGAGCGCTGCGTCGCACGAAAAAAAGGATGTCACGAGCGCGAAAATCAAACCCGATTGTTTATTGAGTTTTCTTCTTTTGTCCTATAATCCTATGATATGTGAAATTCCCATCGCCAAGGGGAAGGCTGCTGACTGCAGCAGATGCTTTGAACTGGTTTATGCTGACCAGACCTGGGCCAAAGCAAGTGAAAGTGATGCAAAAACCTTTGGATTTCTTGATGATGAAGGTGTCGGTAATCAGTAAATCATACGTGAAAAATGACAATTATGTAATGTAAGTAATTAAAAAAATGGATAGAGAGTTGGACGAAATTGTTACCAAATTTACGAACTTATCATACCATCCATAATATTCGGCAAAGCTGTGTAGAGATGAGTGTAAATATGACCGTCCTAAATAACGTAACTGTCCTACATTCATGAAACAAGCAGTGATTTGGGAATAACTGGTGTATTTGCTTCAGTGTGTGAAAACAAGTCCCTGCCCACAAGTGCTTAATATATGGCACACCTGAGTTTGCACCCATATACATATAATATACAAGAAGCACATGCTAATTTATGCAGATGTTTCAAAAGTGAGCCAATAAAACAAAAGCATTCAGCAGCCATTACTGGTCAGAAGTTAAATAGCTTTGTGTAAAAATGACAACAAGTGAAAAGAATAAAACGTGAAATGAAGAAAATGTACTAGCCTTTCAATAAATTAAGAGATTCTTTCAACCCTAACTGATGCAGTCAGTAGCTACTCATTTCTTAAACAACCACGTGGGAAGATATACCGTATCCTGCATACATGGAAAAGACGTTACTGTGTTTCCGAAGGATGGAATTACTGGCCTCCATCAAGCAAAGAAAACAACTAAAGAGAAGCTGAAATGCCTGGAATCGAGTCAATAGCAACAGTAGAACAACAATATTTCATAGCAAAGGTGAGCATTTCTCACAGGATTGGGACTAAACAGTTGTGTGGCCATAAGAAGATCATTTATTAGTGAAGCTAATCAGAAAAAGGGTCATCCCTTCTGATGAATCCATTTTACCTCATTCTAGAGTGAGTGGGGTTAAAGGGAAAGAAGGGAAGTGCATAAGGGAATGCAGCTGTCATGCTTTGTCCCTACTGTACAAGCCTCGGGAGGCAGTGCTATGACCTTGCTTTGGTTGGTCAGGTCGAGGCTCAGCTAAGTTATGTGGTAATAAAATAAAGTCAGCTGACTACATGAATTTACTGAGTGTAAAAAACTATGTGTATATGTATATTAATACACTAAATGAATGTACTGAACATGCACATGTGTATATGTATATTAATACACTAAATGAACGTACTGAATATGCACGTGTATATGTATTTTAATATACTAGATGAATGTACTGAATATGCCGATGTGTATATGTATATTAATACACTAGATGAATTTACTGAATATGCATGTGTATAGGTATATTAATACACTACATGAATGTACTGAATATTCCAGAATGACAACGCCAGGATTCATAAGGGCTCAAATTGTGAAAGAGTGATTCATAAGCTGAACGAAAGTGTTTAGAATGTGCTGGAGAAGACTTCATGTACTGGTCAGACTCTCCTGTTATCAATACAAGATCTTGGCCAAAATGCCAATAAATGTTGAAATAATGCAACTGTCAATGCATGTCGTAACAAAAGCCAACAAAAAAGTCCAACGAAATATTACAGTGCTCAACTGGCCAGGCAGTGTATGTGCATATAGTGTGCACATACAAAAAAACGTACACCTCAGTACATGTGAACTGGTGTGATTTCCTCTGTTTCAATGATGCACACAATAATTATGCATACAAGTGCCCACTAGTGGAGAATTTTCAGTCTGCGTTAACTTGTATACTTTATTATAGACCTGAACCTTTGTTTGCGGTGACTGTCACATTATTCCAGCAGTTTCAATAAAAAACTAACTCTGGTTGTTAGTGTGATATTTATATATGCTTTCCCACATCCAAAAAACTGAACAACAAAAAATCCAAAAAGGGAAACCGTGAAAACATCATATGGGGGTGTCAAATAATAGGATTTCATAAGATTAATGGCTTATGGTCATTAGATCATCAATCTAAACTATTAAGCAAAAAATAACATAACATATTAAAGGAAAAGGTGTACACCTGAGAAGGTGTAAACCGCCCTGAAAAGATGGTGAAGCTCAGTTATCACAGTGCCACAGTCCCCTGGCTTTAGAAAACAATTAGACGACACTGGAGCAGTCACAGAGCAGCTGTTAAAGACTCCCACATCACATCTTTAAACCACATGCTAACAGGGCATGAGGGTCTTACAGCATGCTGTCACTGCACTCATTTGTACATAAGCTTAGAATTCCTTGCCTAAGCTGATCCTGGAATTCATCTACTCTCAATCAGCAGCAGCTTCAGTCTTATAACAATGTAAACTAGTTATTTATTATGCCTCCTTAGATCTATGTCCTTTAGTCATTCACAGCATAATATAGTCTTTGGACAGTAAGACTCTTCTGGTTGCTGGGGCTCAGGAGCAGAGAGAACTTCATCACAGTCTCGAGTTTTATTGTAACTATTCCTGAAATCGTTTTGTTTTCTGTGTTTGTTAGAGTGTTAGGACTGAGATCAGTTTCATATATTCATTTCTCCAATTGACTGAACTTGCACTTTTAAACCACTATTCACTAAATTCACAATGACCCTCCATTGGCCCATATACAGCTGCATGCTCTCTTCACCACTCTGAGCTCAGTTAAAGCACAGCGTCAGGATGTTTCAGAATGACTGACACTTGGGCAGGCCAGGTTGACAGCGCTGCAGCTCTGAGAGGCCACATACCTACGCAGAGTCAGAGAACCATCTGCTTCACTCTGCATATGGAAGAAATGCTCGTATTGTGATAATTGTGCTATATTATGGCATTAAAATGCCTTGCAGTATACTGTTTATTAAAAGAGCACTGTTAAACCAATAGCATGGCACTAGCTTGGATTACTTTGATTCAGTTTATTTTTGTTGGATTATATAAATTCAACACTATTCCATATCTGTATTTTAGAATATCCTATCAAATGGTCTAAAATATTAAAATAAAAAAGCTATAAAAAAGGTTTCACTTTAATAGGAGAATGAAAATGTTTTCATTCTTATAGTTAAATTATTGAATATTATTATTGTTGTTATTATTTTTGTATTATTATTATTATTAAGAAGAACAAGAAAAGATGCACTGTTGCATAAATTTGATTCATGTATTTTTCCTCTTAGTAAAATGTACCTGAAATGCTGCGGGTTAATGAAAAAACATCACTGATAAATAATCATTTCCGTAGTAAAATGCTAAACCAGAGATTCTGCCCAGTCTGGCATCACTCATGGTCCCGGGCTCTGTTTAAACAGCTGTGAGCGGAGCAGCAAAGCTGAGAAAATAAAGCAGCTCGAAACGACTTCATACCGGAGGACGCTCTAAACTTGGCTGTGTCGGTTTTAACGACTGGTGCAGTGGGTGCAGCCCTAACACACACACCCTTACAGAAATGTACAGACCTGTGGAGCTAGACCTAAAAACTGTGATTGGTCAAGATGTTTACAACACAGCTAAAAATGCCGAGCTTTAGCTTTCATTTGCATATTCTGCAAAAACTGCATTTCCCCTCAGTACCTGAGTCAGAATTAATAAAGTCACACCTCCCAGCTTTAGAATAACCTTCCCCTCAGGGTTTGGGACTCAGTCCCAAATACAGTCCCAGTTTTTAAATCTAGGATAGAAATCTCAGTTTAGCCGAGTCTTTGGTAATTCGTTTCCATAATATTATGGTTACATATTATATTCCATTACATAACAGATGCAGATTTGGGGGTTCATTGACAGAGAGTATTCTGGTAAGCTGGGAATGTTGCTGCTCTTACACGGTCACTCGAATGTGTTGACAGTGGAGTGGAGGGGCACTGAAATCTCAGGGAGCCCTCATGTCTTTGCTACCTTCTGGCTCTCCCGTTGTAGTTAGGCTGTACTAGGCAGGCCTGCCAGAGTCACTGTTGCATTATATAACAGTATAATCCTGTGCAGTCTGTTGCTGTTGGTGGCTTCATCAGCCTTAATCAGGTGCCCTGCTTGCCCATTTTCTGAACTGGTGTGACCACCATGAAGCTTCCTGCTCCCCAGCGCTGTCATATTCATACTAATACAACATCATTACAAGTTTCTAAGACTTAACTCTCACTTTCACTGCAATACACTCCTAACAGTAGTCACTGGTTTTCATTGGTAACAGTAACTTGTTTTCATACACTATATTGCCAAAAGTATTCGCTCGTCTGTGTGTGACATCCCATTCTTAATCCATAGGGTTTAATATGATGTAACCCCCATCCCCTCTTTGCCGCTATAACAGCTTCAACTCTTCAGGGAAGGTTTTCCACAAGGTTTAGGAATGTGTTTACGGGAATTTTTGACCATTCTTCCAGAAGTGTATTTGCGAGGTCAGACACTGATGTTGGACAAGAAGGCCTGGCTCGCAGTCTCCACTCTAATTCATCCCAAAGGGTTGAGGCCAGGACTCAGGCCAGTCAAGTTCTTCCACACCAAACTGGCTCATTCTTGCTTTGTGCACTGGTGCGCAGTCATGTTGGAACAGGTAGGGGTCATCTCCAAACTGTTCCCACAAAGTTGGGGGGATGAAATTGTCCAAAATCTCTTGGTCTGCTGAAGCACTGAGAGTTCCTTTCACTGGAACTAAGAGGCCGAGCCCAACTCCTGAAGAACAGCCCCACACCATAATCCCCCCTCCACCACACTTTACACTTGGCGCAATGCAATCAGACAAGTACCGTTCTCCTGGCAACTGCCAAACCCAGACCCGTCCATCGGATTGCCAAAGTTTCCTCATCTTTAAAGAGTTTTTCCTTGCTACTCTCGCCTTTGGCTTTGCTTACTGGGGTTTAGACCTGTTTTTTCTGTAAAGCTGCTATGTGACAACACCTGTTGTGAAAAGCTCTTCATGAATAAATTTGACTTGACTTGTCATTTTCCAGTCATCTGCATCACCTTTACAGGTCAATAACGAGATTAGCAAAGAGCAAAAGCTATATTTTGCAGCCCCAGCGTGCAGAGTGTGCACAGAGTGAAGGAAACTCCATCCATAAATCATCTGGACCTCATGGAGCCATGTTCCCAGCTGAGCTGACCCTCAAACACATGCGTGCACTCCGTGTACTCACACACGCACACAGTCTGCACTTACTTTACCTCAAGTGACACTACACGTGAGAATCAGAGCGGCTACATGCCATAGGTGAATTTAACTTGACCTTTAAGGTCTCATTGACTTCCCCTCCTTAGCCTGCATAGCTCAGATGAGGTGTGGACGTGTGCAGACGGCGCTGTACCTGGTAGTTCCTGAGCTCAGCGATTTTCTCATGCTGTACGGCAGAGTCGTTCCAGATGAGGTTAGCTGTTTCGTCCTCATCTCGAGTTTTATGAAAGGCCGTCTCCCTGATCGCAATACGAACTGCAAGAGAAAAAAAACTCTTGTCAATGACAAATCATATTACAGTAACATATATTGATTTACACAGTCTGCCAAAAGTGTTTTAGTGAATGAGCATGTTTTCTTTGTCAGTTTGCAATAATTAAACATTACTTCACATCTTTCTGCAGTCCCCCTACAGGCCAATCTGCCAGCAGAATGGAAATCAGCTCATGTTTTGAATTAATATAATCAAGTACAATTTTCTGTAATTTGTTATCATATTAACTAAGACACTACTGCGCTCTGTGTTTAGTTTTACACATTTACAGCATGGAGTTCTCAACCTTTTCCCTTTTATTCCTCCATGCTCGCTAGCAACTCAACACAGAGTGCAGTAGTATCTTAGCATTTGAACAGAATTTCTTTTCAAAAACACTTTTTTTCTATTGCTTATCTACAACAATAAGTTTGCTTTGCTTCTGGTGTTGTAAATCATAAACATTTCCGTATAAATGTATTTCACCAACATTATCACAGAAAAAATCTTCATACTTTAAACAAAAACTGGGAAATTACTAGGAAACAGGTTTGCACGACGTGGACGTAAAAGGCGATGTTCAATGTATCTGTCGGATGTCACACTGATGATCTGAGAAGCAATAAATTATGACTAGAACTGTGAGCCTCTGACTGGATCTGACAAAAGCAAGTGAAGAGAAACCTTACTAACCTCTCCTTTAAACGAACAGCAAACACTGCAAAATGACATGTTAAGAAATACTAACAGACTTCAAGCTACAAACACATATCTTGTGTACTTTAAAGCCGGAAAAAATCCAATATCCAATATCAAAAATCCAAACCCAATATCTTTTTAATTTTATATAGGTCTGTAAAATAAATAAGTACATAAGTATAGAATTACTGATTTCTGAATTGCTGTATAAGGCTTCCCGACAAAAAATGAGTCACCTTGCATCCTTAAGGTGATAGTAACTTCAGACTCCTGCAGATCTCAGGCGCTGCATGAGAATGATGGGGCTATAAATTCTTTTGGGGTGTACGATCATAGATGGAGAAGAGGTGGTACAGTGCAGTTCAATAGGTGGAAAATGGGTCAAAAAGCAGATGTTAATCATTGGCAAAAAGGAGCGACTGCAGATGGGCGTGTCAAAGGTGTGAAGGAAGTAGCTGAATTTGCAGGTGTTTGGACGCATACGGTCATACGGGTCTACCAGCAGTTGCACAAATCCCAGTGTACAGGAAAGTCTCCTTTGAATTGTGCCAGGGAAGGCATCCACCAAATCTGGCAAAATGTTAAGTATCAAAGTGCCCATAATATGTAGAAAACACATTTTTCTATTTGCTGATATATTTTGGCGTTGTGGAATCCCTCTTTTGCTTTTGAATTTTGCACACTTTCATGGGGGTGGGTCTTAAAAGTGGGCATTTTCCTGCACTCTCTATTGGTCAACTGATTTGGAGTGACAGGTCTTCGGAACACACAACCATGCCCACTCTGAGAGTTGTGACATGACGCAGCTCAGTGTTGAATTGCCTGACACGATGCAGAGGATTACATAATGTTTGTCATACCTTTTGAGGTAATACCTTTTCGGCGTCCTGTGTGACCCTGTGTAAAAAAGGGCTGAAGCTGCTAGCACTAACTAGTCTAGGAGTGCCCACTAAAAGCCTAATTAGGCGAGCTTAGCGGTTGTTTAAGTCAGTGTTTCTTAAAACTTGCTTCTGGTGAACTACAGTTCCATATGGTTTCAGCTATTCCTCGCCATAAAAGATAGGATCCAGTTCATCAAGCCCAACCTGGTGCAGGAAATTGTTGAATCAGCAGCCACTGTTTCCATGAGATTGACAGACAGTTATATTTAATCACTACAAAAGAGAATAAGGTTGAGTTGTTCATTGATGGCTGTTACGTTCTGAAGGTCATGAAGACTCTTTTGTTAGTCACTTCTTGTTTTTATCCACAGAATCCCTCCATACCAGTCACTGAAACCGACTTCCTATTTCAGGCCACTGGTTTACAGAATGCTGCTTTTTCGAATCACTTTCACATTAATATGGTGAACTTATGCTGGATAATTCAGCGGTTTAGGGCCATTACCAGTGTAGCTAGCCTAGTAGCCCTCAAGGACACTTCTAGGCTTCTTAGCACTAACAGGTGCAAACCCAAGAGGTTCAGCATAAACAAACTTCATGTTATTCTGAGCACAAATATCAGTTACATAATTTAGCACAGGAACCTAAACATGTAGAGCGCTAACCGTTTGAAAGGTATATGACACACATTGCTGATAAATTTTGGATATTTCAGTGCATCACTGCCCCCCATGTTGTGGCAGTTCATGCTGAGCAGTTACATGTGCAGAAAACCTGTTACTTCAAATCAGTTCAAAAACAGAAAGTGCCGGTAAAGGCCCTCTTCTAAGACCTGCCTTTAAAATGTGCCAAAAGTGAGAAGCAAAAAAAGATTTCAGAAGCAAAAGAGTGAATCCAGAAGCCAAATGCATTTCGTCGCTGTCCCAAAAAAATCTCCAAAATAGCAACTTTACAGGAGAAGACAAAACCCTAATTTGATTTGAATGTAAGTCAATGGAAGCGTTTTTCCAAACCTATTTGGGCCATTTCTGTTGATCCATTCATCACGAAATTTACACATTACACAACGTTACTGGCAGCTGCTGTGTTCAAATGGGGCATAAAAGTAAAAATTAGGTAGCAACGATAGGCAAAATCAGCAAACAGAAAGCAAAATTATGCAGAATGAATAAGAATTTTATATCAAAAAGAATTAAAATGAGAAGTAATCTATTTGCAATATAACATTCCGCCAAGCGTTAAATTTTTCCAACTTTTGCCACCAACCTCAGCAAAGGAATCAACCAGATGTTCATTTTTTGGTGAGCCACAGAAACCAAACATCTCCCTGTTGAATTTCAGATGTACTGAATTTTATACAATCAAAATAAAAGAGTACAGAGTGTCCTGACACACACCTGATACACACCAAGCCCTCCTCTAATCACCCATTTCTCCTGGCACCATGCAAATGTTCGCGTGGCTTCATTCCGCTGGCACATACCGATGCTGAATAACATTTCCCCCCCCGTGTAAACATGTGAACCCAGTATTAGACACATCTACCACTCAGGTAAGGTGTTTACAGACTTTCAGGTAGTGAGCGCTAAATTATACCATTGTGGAAAATGCATATTTCTGGCTGATTTTGGAGTGAAGTGTAATCAGAAACATTTCCATATGTAAATATTAAAAAACAATAACATATTCCAGCCATTCTATCAGATGACTCTCTATTATATGCACAAGCAGTGTGACTGTTGCTGTGAGAGCGTTAGCTCTTGTGGATGAAATGATCAAAAAACATATTTACCACCAAAGCACTAGGTGCCATGGAGCCTGCCGAAAAGCCTTTTTCCAAGAGATAAATGAATGGCCTTTAATGTATTCAAATCCCGATGGTAGCTGAAGGCCCGAGATAGGTGGTGTACAAATTTGGACATTAATCCAATGACTATTCATTATTAAGCCACTAATGAAAAATTCATATGCCCTAACGAAACAGGGTATTACTTATTTCTCCAGTCCTCCAAAACCTTAAAGATGCCACAGCTCACATTGTGTAATCACACCTTTGCCTCAAAAAAATGATTTCTCACCTCAATCTCAATTGTTCTTGACAGCTGAAGTGCTATTTCGAACTGATATTTGGCTCAATTAGCTAATTAGCTCAGGAATGTTCGTGCGAAAACCTGTTTTGGTTGTAACGCGATCTCCGCTGTTGCAATATAGACCTCATTCAGCTTCTAAACCTCATTGTGTCATTACCACTTAGACTAAAACACTTTAAAGTCCAATTAGCGCTATGTCGAGGGATGTGACAGTGCTGATGGGTAAATCTTTGTTTGTTTCTGCGCCGGTGTGTTTGAGAAAACAGCCGCAGTGAATCCTGTGAAAAGGGCACCAACATGACAAGCAAATAACTAACTACTACGGTGGTATGAAAGAATGCTTTCACATCTTTAGCAGACATGATGTCGGGTAAATCTTTCAGTGGTATAATTACACTCACTGCGGCTACTCAGAAACACTCCTGCTTGCTATGCAACTAAGATCAATAGCAGATACCACCACGTTACTTTTCAGTGAGGACACAAAAGCTTCATCTCATCTAGAGATCGAAATGTTTGTAAGAATGTAATGGGTCCTGACTTCTTGGAGCTCCGGCTCAATTTTTATGTTCGGGCTCTCCCACGTTTGAGAGCCTTTATCCTGCATTACCCCTTACTAATTAGTTATTTTCTCATTACTTCTTTATTACTCTTTACTTTGAGTACCTCAGGCCTTTTTTCATCTGGTGTGCTGGAGTCACCTGCTTGTTGACAAAACGCAGCACTGATGTCTACAAGGTCCATGCTCATGAGAAAAAAGTTAGGTTTAGGGTCATATTTTGGGTTAGGCTAGGTTTAGGGTTAGGTTAGGCTGGAGTAAGGATTAAGTTAGCGTTAGGCAAGGTTTAGAGTTAAGTTTAGGGTCATGTTTGGGGTTAACCTATGTTTAGGGCTAGGTTTAAGGTGAGGTTAGGTTGAGGTCAGATTTAAGGTTAAGGTTAAGTTAGGTTTAGGGTCATGTTTGGGGTTAGGTTAGGTTAGGGTAAGGATTAAGTTAGGGTTAGGCTACGTTTAGGGTTAGGTTTAAGGTGAGGTTAGGTTTAGGTCAGATTTAAGGTTAAGGTTAAGTTAGGTTTAGGGTCATGTTTGAGGTTAGGTTAGGTTAGTTTTAGGGTTAGGTTAGGTTGGGGTAAGGATTAAGTTAGGGTTAGGTTTAAGGTGAGGTTAGGTTTAGGTTAGATTTAGGGTTAAGGTTCAGTTAGGTTTAGGGTCATGTTTGGGGTTACGTTAGGTTTAGGGTTAGGTTTGGTTGGGGTAAGGATTAAGTTAGGGTTAGGCTATGTTTAGGGTTAGGTTTAGGGAGAGGTTAGGTAAGGTTAGGTTAGATTTAGGGTTAAGGTTAAGTTAGGTTTAGGGTCATATTTTGGGTTAGATTAGGCTTAGGGTTAGGTTAGGTTGGAGTAATGATTAAGTTAGGGTTAGGCTATGTTTAGAGTTAGGTTTAGGGTGAGGTTAGGGTTAGGTTAGATTTAGGGTTAAAGTTAAGTTAGGTTTAGGGTCATGTTTGGGGTTAGGTTAGGTTAGGTTTAGGGTTAGTTTAGGTTGGGGTAAGGATTAAGTTAGGGTTCACCTATGTTTAGGGCTAGGTTTAAGCTGAGGTTGGGTTTAGGTCAGATTTAGGGTTAAGGTTAAGTTAGGTTTAGGGTCACGTTTGGGGTTAGGTTAGGTTAGGTTTAGGGTTAGGTTAGGTTGGGGTAAGGATTAAGTTAGGGTTAGGCTATGTTTAGGTTAGATTTAAGGGTAAGGTTAAGTTAGGGTTAGGGTTAGGGTTAGGGTTGGGTTGCTGTATTTAAACTAGTTTATCTTAAAATGCAACATTTCAACACCAGTTCTGTCTTTTGTAACTCCACAATTACAATTGCTTTGCTGAACGTAACACACTGCAAAAGAATAAACTCAGCAAGTAAATATGTAATCTGCTGATATATGTCATAATTGATTTTGTTCTCTTTACAGGATGTGTGAACCAACAAAACATGACCAGGGTGCCCAGTTTTTTTATGAGACTGTTGGTTGTACAGAAACCACATAAGCAAATATGTCTGAGAAAACTGAACAGTCTAACGTGGTTTTAGGCAAACGTGATTAGGATTCAGGCCACAGTGTTAACCTGTGGGGTATCAACCTTCCATTACTTGCTAGCCACACTGTTGCCATCCAGTGCAAAACTAAAGAAACTTCTGACACCAAACATGTCTTGGCTGATTGACTCCATTTGAATACATTGAGAAAATGTGCACATGATAAAACCGTTTTTTAGTGGAATATGTTTTTTCCAAAAATTAAATGTATTACAGTTGGTAAAAGTCAATGCTGAAAGCCAGGCTTGGGTTTCATACCTATCTCATATTTGGTTCCTGCCACATTGGCGGTGATGGTGCCTTTCTTCTTCTTGGTGCGCACCTTCCTCTTCACGCCATTCTGATTGGACAGTGCAGACGGCACGTTCATGGGGGACGTCCTTTGATCTTCTGTGGAAAATCGAGTCACAATATAAATAACAGAATAGGGGCAAAGAGTTGCGTTCACAATGCAAAGCCTGCTGCTGGCACCACATCTGGAACAAATGTGAATGCAAATGACAGAGGAGAGAAAAACAGAAGGCTCCTTTCTGCTGAAGATGACCTTCTGTTATCATTCAGCCTGCGTATACATTGTCAGGCTCCCCTCTTCTTTCTTTGGCTGGCGTGAACTAATGAGCCATGTCAGACCTAGACGAGAGTGTCACTCATCATACAATCATTATACAATTCTGGAACACTGTATATACCACTGGAACAACGTATATCACTGCTGTCAGAACAAAACCTTTACAACTTTACAGAACAAGGACAAACACTCTGAACATCTGACGTTATTAAAGGGTGAAATGTTTCCTTCCATTTCTGTTGATCCGTTCATCATGAAATTTTGATATAATATAAAGGGTAGCTGGTTTACTCTAATTATTTCTTATTACTGTATATAATCAGTATACAATTCTGGATTATTGTATAAAATCAGAACATAATTCTGGATTACTGTATATAATCAGAATATAATTCTGGATTATTGTATAAAATCAGAACATAATTCTGGATTACTGTATATAATCAGAATATAATTCTGGATTACTGTATATAATCAGAATATAATTCTGGATTATCGTATACAATCATCATATAATTCCGGATTATCATATACAATCAGTATATAATTCTGGGTTACTGTATACAATCATCATATAATTCTGGATTATTGCATATGATCAATATATAATTCCGGATTACTGTTTACATCAGTATATAATTCTGTATATGATTGTACACGACACGTGCCGCTTGAATCCAGGCAAGGCAGGCAACTGCTTGGGACCCCAGGCCAACGGAGGCCCCTGAGGGTATATTTATATTTTTAAATAATACACTTTAAAAACTGGTTGAAGGCCCCAACCAACTCTAGAATCCCCACTGTTCAGTCATGTTATAGACTTTTTAAAATTGTTGTTTATTGGTAGTAAAATTAGTCTGTTCCACCTGAATTTTAAAAAACAATGCCAGAATATAATGCTCAAAACACAGAGGAAATGTTTTATATATACTTATATCACATATAAATTATGACTTTAAGTCTGTTAATGTGTTTGTTTAAACTTCTCCTTCTGGCAGCCAAGTATTGTTTGTAGCAACTTTCCAATACATAAGCAATGACATACTCAATGACTCATGAAAACATGTGCTCTGGTGACAGAATGCCTGGGGGCATCAGGGAAAAATCTGGAACCAAACATGTGTTCTACCAACTAGCTCATGCAATATCAACTACTGTTTCTGTGTTATTTTATTGTTTCTTTGCACTCCTGTTACAGTTCAGATTATGTAAATGTTACATGGTGTCTTTACCAGCAAAAACTTCCATTGTCCATGTAAATGCCTGTAGCCTGTTCCTGCAGGCCCTCTAGTGGCCACGGTGCCAGCAGAACAAGTGTGTAATTCCACTGCAGGAATAAAAAGCTTGAAAAGACATTAAAACTATGTGTGTAGGTGCTCTAAGTCTTGTTATGCATGTGACAGTAGACTCTCCCTGCCTCTTTTTATTGTGTTTACTGTTATTAATTAATTTATTTTATTTTATTTTATTTTACCCAGTTTTAATTGCCTTTGTTTATTATTGTTGTTACACATCTGTGCTCAAGTGCTTCTGTTTTACTGTGCAAAAAAAAAGCAACACAATGTTAGATGTCCGCCCACCCTTCAACGGTCACTCTCACCTCCATCATTGGGGAGCGAGGGCATCTCAGGGGCAGGCGGGTCACAGCTCTCCTCTGCCAGGCCTCTGGGACTTTCCAGCACAGCTCCGCACAGGTCTACTTTGCCTGTCCTGTGTGTGTGGAATTTTGACCAGCTGGTCGCAGGATCATCAGGACCTCACTGTCCGTCTTTGTCTGGCTCTCTCTCTCTCTCTCACTCCCTGCTGGTGGAGGGAAGGGAAGGGGGGAGGAAAAGGAAGGAGGGAAGGGGGGTCGGGGCTTTTTCTCCCAGACAGCGTAGCCACAGTGCATTTATGAGGATGGACAGATAGATGGACGAGGTGTCTGTAGAGAGAGAGAGAGAAAAGAGTGTTAGCCAGACAGAGAGCGAGAGATATATAATGTATTGGTTACGTTTACAGAGGCAAGAGAAACTTTGGGATGGAGGGGGCAAGTGCAATGGCCAGACTGGTGTTTGATGCACTGCTCGGGCTGTTCTGAAACATATCAGTCAACCTGACACGGGCGGTCTTGCTTGGCTGATCGCCCTCTGACACTGATGGGTGTCGGCCAGAGCTGCAGCACTTGACTGAGGATTTCAGCAGTTGTTAAGAGCAGATGACAACTTTCTGTCTTCCATCTGTCAAATGAAACGTTAGCGCAGCTCTAATGAAGAGCTTCGGTTTTGCATTTTTCAGGCTGGGCAGCTCATTTTTAGGACTGCAGTCTGTGTCATAAATTGTGATGGTCTTGTATGACATGTTGAGGGTTTGTTTGTCTCAGCATCTTTTATCCTGAAATTTACACACGGTGCAAAATTTTATGTGAAATATAATTATTTTAGACCGTTAGTCTTTTAAGAGGTCGGCTGGGGGAAATGCATTGGACAACACTGTCCTCTACTGGCACACTTATGAAATGGCCTTCTATTGGTTAGCGGCAGCTGCTGAATATACTGCATATGTTCAAATGTACAGGTTACACACATATTAAATATGTGGTCAACTTAAATCAAGCAAATGATTTGAATGAAAAACTTTTTCCAAAAAAAAAACCTTTTTTCAATGTAAGTGTCCTATGACTTACAAAAACCGGGCCTATTCAAAATGAAAGACATACGGTCAATCACGACAAAATAACTTACACAGTACAGGTTCAGGTAATATGACGATAATCAATCATTTTATTAAGATCAATTACATCAAAAGTCTACTAGTATTTCTAGAACACTGAACAACTGCATTTATCATGAGAAGACCTATTTATCATTTGATTGCTAAATATTTGATCATTTGATGATTGATTATTTACTATCATTGATGATAATGAGATATATATAGCAGTTTTCATTTTAATCACAACATTTCACAAAAAGTGATACAAATAAATCGTTGGAAAGATAAAAACACTGCTGTCTGTACTCTAAGGGCCTCCAAAAAACGCCAGCTGTTCTAACTATTAAACTGCTTTTTTTAATATTGCATTATGCTTTAAAATTAAAACACTGCTCCATGTGCTATGTTCATCATCCCCGGCATGACGGGACATTGTCTGCTGCCCTAAACAAATGTTTTCAATCTGGATTTTAAAAGACCTCTCAAGCTGGTGTTCCTGAAATACTCTGTGTTTGTTGGGGCTTAACATTACTGTGAAATGCAATGTAATTGTAATCATCTCAAATAACTGCAATTACGCCAATTATGTAATAATTGTGACAGGCCTAGTGAAGGGGTTGCAGTATAGTGAAGGGGGTTGCAGTATAGTGAAGGGGTTAAGGTATAGTGAAGGGGATGAGGTATAGTGAAGGGGTTAAGGTATAGTGAACGGGTTGAGGCACAGTGTAGGGTTTGAGGTATAGTGAAGGGGTTGAGGCCTAGTGTAGGGTTTGTGGAAGAGTGAAGGGGTTGAGGCCTAGTGAAGGGGTTATGGTACAGTGAAGGGGATGAGGCATAGTGTAGGGTTTGTGGTATAGTGAAGGGGTTGAGGCCTAGTGAAGGGGTTATGGTATAGTGAAGGGGATGAGGCATAGTGAAGGGGTTGATTCTGTTGCTCAAGAATCCATTTATTTTCCTGTAAATTGACATACATACATATTTAGACAATTGTCACTACATGTCTGCCTCTAGTAATCATCTAGTAAAGCCAGATTATTTATTTACATATTGAAACATGTTACTCTTCTGTGCGCTTCTAAATTTTCCTTTGTGCTTCCGAATCTTTTTGTCTTTTAGAACATGATAATGCTATGGGTACCTAATGGCTGCTGGAGCTGAATGCTTGATGGCCACAGTGACTAAAAGTGTGGAACTTGTCATAAATTATCAAACAGTTAATCACAGAGCCTGTAACACCAGTAAACGCTGCAGAGTAACAAACTGCTGACTGGACGGCAAACAACTATGACATCATAGGCTATTTATTTACTCTTATAAATTGTTTGTTCAGTATCAGCTCATAAATCCCATGTCAGTGCACCCCAATTAATTTTTACACTGGCACTGCATTACTGAGTCACGATTACCTGATAAGTGTCTAAGAAAAGATGGCGCATTTACGCATTCATCATAAAGGGGATCTATTGTGCTTTTCTGTTTTTCCCTTTACTCTTAGCGTGTTTTTGAGGCTTTTGTGAATGGAAACAGTACATGTAAAGCTTAAAGTACACACCAGACAGAGAAACTTTCTCCCACATAAACCACTTTTCTCAGCTGCCTGGAACACGTCGTTGGAATTCAAGCCCTTTTTGATGTCATCACGTAACACAATCCTCAATGCCCGCCTAACTGACAAGCAACACTCAGAGAGTTAAAAATGTAAAAACCTGAAAGCAGGAAACGTGCTGCTCCTAGCCTGCAGATCAGGTCTACCAACTTGTTCACTTGGAGTATCGGACACTGGCAAAACCAACACTGCCGTAAGACAAGCCACAGCAGTGTAGGGGTGGAACAGATGGCACAGCTCTGATGGCAGACATGTATGACATAGGTCAAAGGTTATTTATTTACTCCCATAAATAGTTTGTTCTTCCTCCTGATTCTTACCATAAAATTGAACCAGTGTTCGCTAGTGCAGCTTATTCATGCCAAAGTGTCGGAAAACCTCAAATACCATGGTACGAAATACCATGGAGCGCTTTATGTATTCTTTTAAAGTATCGTGATGTTCTATGTTTGCCATATTGTCCACCCTCCCTGCAAAGTGCCTTAAAGCTGATCAGTCTAAAAAGTTGTGCACTTTAACACTTGCTCCACTTCTCTCTACCTCTAATACGATAATCAGGTCATGCATTATTGCTCTTATCCTCACAGCAAATACATCGCCAGGTTGATAATCGGTTCATATAATTACACAGTGAATGCTTTTTGAAATTTCAATCGAGATCCACACATGACTGAACAGGGGGAAACCAGAGAGGAGGTCGCAGGAGGCCTGCTTGAGCTCAGCTGTCCCTAAGGTGGTGTACTGTTCAACAAGCCGAACGCACCGCCGCCTACGGCTTAATCCATTCACTCTGCCATGCCATTAACTCTGTGTGCTCCAGCTATCTATTAAGCACTCTCTTTCCCCCTCCCCCCGACTGCCCTCTCAGCCAATCTCACTCTGCTCATTCAGCAAGAAAAGCTTTCAAATTTGGGCTATGCCATTCCCCCAGAGGGACCCGGGCCGTCTGACAGATATTCAATACTGTGCTCTCTATAATGATGCACCCATGCTCAATCGATTAAAAAGAAATATGCGGCATGGCATAAAACTTGTCCCGCACGTATCCAACACAGGACCACACGTGAACTTGTTCGCTCCTGGGTTGGTTCCATGTTCACTGCTGTATTCTTCTAGGTTTTACACTTCTTTAAATGGCTTTTGAGCTGTTAGCTGATAATCAATGTCAAAAATAGGCAACACTAATAGGCCTACTAAGTGCTGACTAACTAACATTATGTAATATGTTAGTTAACATGAAGTAATACATTATCAGTGGTAAACTAATGTTAAGTAAACATGTATCAACTGTTACATGTTTACTTAACATGTAAACATGTAGGTGTTATGTTTACCTAACATTGTTTACTTAAAGTGTTACCAAAAAATACACTCATCATCAAAGAATAGTTGCACAAGTAGCTGCACCCAGAAGGAATCAACCAACAGAACTGAAACTTGGTGGGTATGTTTAACATTGTGAGACATGCAAACGGTTCAAGTTTTACGCTCTGCTGCACATGTGACATAAGCAAGGACAGGCCTTATTGCGGTATCTCCACCCCTACCGCAAAATCTGAAGGGAACTGTGTGAGAATATTCAAGTTGCATGGGATGGATTATCGTAGGACACCATTAGGAACCTCTACAACTCCATGCCGAGAAGTATGCATATTGCTTTGGCACCAACTATTCTTTTGATGATGAGTGTATATATCGGCAACAGACAGATGTTTACTTTTAACCAATACTAGATGATGTATTTATTATACTCCGGAAAAGCATTACATTTATGCTGTCAGCGTTGTATGTAATTAATTGCATTTATAACCTCACAAAATTAAGTTGTAGTTTTTCATCTGAGGTGAAGTATTGTCACAATGTTGTTAGCACCAGCAGATACGTAAATGAAACACATCAGATATCTAAATCGCCCCACAAGCCCCATCATGGTGTCCCAAATTCATTTTTTTGCATCAGTACTCATGTGTGATGATACCTGACTGACTAAAAATGACACATTTACACAGCAATCTTTAAAAAAGGACCTATCTATGCCTTTTAGTTTTTCACTGTCCTTTAGTGCATTAGTATGTAGCTATTTGTGCGTGTAAACAGTCTGCAAAGTTATAAAGTTTAAAGTACATGCCAGATGGAGAAACTCCCACAGAACCCACTTTCCTCAGCTGCCTGAAATGCCTGAAATCAAATTTGACCCCTTTTCTCTGTTATAAGGTGACATCATCTTGTAACACAACCCTTAATGCCCACCTACCGGCAAGCTTGGCACAGCCTCACGCAACACACAGAGAGCTAAAAAAGTAAAAGCAGGAAACGTCCTGCTCCAGTCTAGCTCGCAAAGGTGGATCAGGTCTACCAACTTGTTCTACCAGACCTTCAGGATCCAACTCTTGCCGAACCACTGTGAGTATAGCCACAGGTGTGTGGGGGCAGAAGAGATGCTGTTTTGGTGGGGCTGACCATTCAGAGCACACTGGGCAGGGCTTAAAGACACAGATTTGAGGAAAACTGAACCATGTAAATCTATTCCAGTGGACCTCAAAATTGTGAACACTTGCTGGGCAAAAGAAGCGTAATAGGGCCACTTAAATGCCTCAATTTAATACTGACAATTCAATTTTTAATACTGACGTTTTTACCTTGTTAGCTAATATCCATGCTCATATGAAGCTGTTGATATCCATGGTCACAGTTCATCACATCATAGTACTTAAAAAAGACAAAATATATGTTTTCCTGTAATTTTGGCAGATCAAACAATAAATCAATCAATCAATCAATCAATAATGGTGATGCCAGATGGTAAATCAGTAATCAGCCCTAAATCTACATCTAAGAAAAGTAAAGTTCAGGCTGTGGTCTCTTCTGTGGTTCTTTAAAGAGTTGAAAGCTGTACAGCGGTGTGTGACAGGAACAATACTGATCACTTTGAACTTTGGTGTTGGCAAAAGGTTTTGAGAGCACCTTGGGTGGTAACAAATAACTGGAAATATATATATTTATAGACCATATAACAAAATAACCGAGGAATATAGTTGCTTGACTACAGACTCGCTCCATATTTCTCAGAAGTGTTTTTATGGATGTTTGGATGTTACATAGAGTGTTATATCCTTGTACAGAGATCTTAGAATATCATTTTATTTTGCATACATTTTTGTTTGGGTAATTCCTTAATTTTCATGTGTGGGATGGAAACCTGGCTATAGTTTCATATATACATTTCATATTTTGACGGCTCAATTTACCCATGCATTAAATATTTGCTGCTCTTGATACATTAGCACTAAGGGCAAAATAAGTAGAAAACAAACAGTGTATGTCTGGCTTTAGAGGATGTTGAACTACAGCTCAACCGGCCAAACAAAAGACTTCAACAAGACATAAACCTCCTCCTGCTGTCACTATGCTACAGAGACATCTGTCTCTGTTGATGAAAGAGTCGGATGAGGATCGATAGTGGTTCTATGATGTGCAACAAAAGCCGCTCTTGTCCACTACAACACTACTCCATCCAAGGTAACTAATGTAGCAAAGCTAGCTAATGCACTTCATTAAAATGAGCTTGATTTAATGCCTCAGTATGGTATCACACTCGGGATCAGCAAGTACTCATACATAGTCTGAAAAAATCTATCTGAATCTAGCAATAACATAGTAACCAACTCTGTTTAGTGCCAAACCATTGTTTTAGCTTGGCCGTTTACTTGTCTCCTCTCCAAGTGAGACTTACTTTGAGAAGGAACTACTTGGTTAGCTTAGCTGTCAAACAAAACCAACACAGTCCCAACTGGTCATATCTCTACCGCAGAATCAGCATACATCATCTGCACAGAATCAGCTGGATACACAAGCGCTTCATTCACGCTACAGCTCAAATGCAGGTGTTTCTCATAGACACTGATCTGAGAGCAGCTCTGCTAGATTATGGATCAGCACAAAAGAATCACATAAGGCACTCAGTGAGTGATCCACAAAGACCTCAGTGTGGAGGTTAGTCTCTGAACACGATAACACAGCTCAACCCTCAGCATAAAGACAAAGCAGCACTGTCGCACTGATCTTATAACGTCACAGCATTCTAGCCTGGATGACAAACAAGTGATTTGTGTGGTCAGGGGTCGTGCCTCAGTAGTGATCTAGAACCAGCTGATCCTAACTTGTTTAACCAGAGAATACTGGTCTTATTGCCTTGTTATTATGGATGTACAATTAAGTTAGACTCAAATATATATCATCATATATTTGTTGTAGAAAGAAGTTTAAATTGACGTCTTTATTGCACCCCAGAAGAGCAGAAGGTTTATTCATGCTGGATTACTGAACTAAATATCTGCATTTTATTGTTTTTACTGCTTCTGTAACTAATTTGTAATATATAAAGTTAGATAGAGTATATTAGAGTGCACAGAGCTACATTTAGCAAATGTTTAGGTATCAGATATCAGCATCAGCTTACAATAGTGCATCCCTATTAAATAACATTATAATATTATAAGTCTGTAATTCTGTATGACACCTCCATTTACAACACAAGCCTAGTGATAAGATAAAGTGATTCTGAGGAATGCGTTCTACATATATAATTTAAAATACATACGATTCAGCATTTTTATGTGTTCTGTGCATCTATAGTATACAGTATTACACCAACAAGCCATAAGAACTTTATAAGAATATTAATTATACCCCTTGGGGACAATTAACTTCAAAAGCATGCTTCCTATCCTTCTCACTTTTCACACAGTGAAGTTCTTTAGCACATTTTTTTAGTTATTTAGCATAAATGTTGCACCCAGCCAACTCCACATAGCAACGTCTGTTGTGAACATGACAGTTTTGACAAGAAGTGCTGAAGCTGGCAAGTAAGCTTAATTGCAAAAAAGCTGAGATTAGTTGAAATGAAAAGGCAGCTTAATCTGTATCTCCAAAAAGAAGGATAACCATGCTGTGAGCAATAATATAATTGCAATCACTTTTTAAATATTCAATATCAGAGGCCCCACCCACACTTTGCATTAATATACACCAGTTTGGAGTTACTGTTTTGAATAACATAAAAGCAATTTTGCTTCAGATAAATGTTTAAATGATTCTGATATGCTGGTAATATTTTTGATTTGAGATGTAGTTTTCTTGAGCCCAGAGCTGTGAGAAAATCTGTATAACACTGAGAATATACTGAAATTCACTGAAATTAATTATGTCCAGAAAGCCTCATACTCGAAAAGTGGTGCCTAAATCTCACTCATTCAATAAATATTCCCACCACTTTTGATAATCTGTGCTGCTTTTTACCATGTCATAACTTCCTGCTCCTGAAATATCAAGTGAACCTACACTTACATAAGCACATACAATCCATACTCGGGACACTTTTCTCACTTCCTGTTCCTGCTGTATTGCACTTCTTATTTATCTTCTTTATCTTAGTAACAGTTCCACACAACACTCCACCCCCTGTACTTACTGTCTCAGACTGGTGTTTCTTCTTGTACTCCATTTTTATAAATCTTAACTTAATCTGCCTTTACATCCTGATCGCTGGACTCAGCACTTTAATATACATATACCATTCCACGCAGTGTAGGATGTAAGGTTTGTGTGTGTGTATGTGTGTGTTAGGAATGTGTGTTTTTGTACTGTGTGAGCTAATATAACCAAAGACAAATTCCTTGTATGCAAAAACATACTTGGCCAATAAAGCTGGATATTAACTCTGACTTGTATTCAGAGTTGTCTTTGGGAACAACACACTGCACTACCTCTCCAACACGAATGATGGTTAAAAAATATACTTTAGGACAAAACCTAAAATCCTATCATATCATATGTCTATACAGTATATACGACTTCATTCTAAATAAAAATAGCATAATCCATCAAATGAGTGGAGTGGCTCTAATGAAATCTGCTCAAGGTGCTGTGAGCTATCACTGATATTTCTGTTGAATTTTCTGCTATAAATCTGATCAACCACAGCACAAACACGTCACAAAGGAGTTTCAAAACGAAAACTGTTTAAAGACGGCAAGTAACTATTTCTTCCCAATGTGACTTATTGCCAGTACCTATGTATTATCTTCGTCTCTTCACTCTTTCATACAATGCTCCTAACAAAGGAAGGTAACGGCCAGAAATGGCTTGGAAGACATGCCCTTCTGTGCTCATAACAACATTCTGTGTTCTGTGTATCTCTGTGTTCATAAGAACACTTGCTAATATCACCCTGAATAAACAGAGAACCTAAGCCGTCTTCCAGTGACAGCAGGACCAGATGTACAGGAGAAAATCTTAATGGTCTCAGCGGCAGGATGCAACCATCTCTGCAAGCTTTATGGCCATCCGTCTTGCTAACTGCTTTTAAGTCTTTTAAAGTCTGAAGCAAAAACTTGGTCTCCTCTGCAAACCAGTTTCTGGCTTCTGCCATAATATAAGCATGATTAAGAAACCAAATGCACATGTGCTGAAAATATTCCGATTGGGACAGTAATGAGAATGTATTTGGAATGGCCTTAATCAGACTAGTCCATTCCAACTGAGGTGTATACACAGAGGTAATTTATTCCTATTAGTTGGATTATTAACATATTATCAGGCAGCATGTAAACGTCAAATAAGATTATCAGTAGTTATGTAGCTGGTATAAAAGAACAAACTTATCTGTGCAATATCTTTCAGTAACTGTGCAATATATATCTGTGCAATTACACATGTACATCTGTATAGTTTCTTATTGTATTTTATTTTTAACCTAACAATAGAGATTTATTATTTATCTTGTAATTTCTTATATTTTGTATTTTGTATAACTTGCACTTTAGTCTACCTCTTGCTTTGTATGTATTTATTGGTTATTCTGCTTTAACGATGCAAATTTCCCCATGTGGGATAATAAAAGGCTATCTTATCTTATCTTATCTTATCTTAACGTCATTAATACTATAAATTGGAGTTGAGGCATATCCTGTGTTGCATCACTCCATATCCACTTAATGCTATGTGAATGACCTAGATGAGTACGTGACAGGAATAAGACAGAAAACAGTTTTCACAGATGCTCTCCTTAAACAAACCTCAAAGTCTGTCACGGATGACCTCACTGTCCATTGTCCCTTGAAGCGCCTGCAGTGAGCCGAGGGGTCCGTAGTTCAACTGTATTTTGAACTCTTCATGCACATGTACATGGGTCACTCTGTCATTATACTACATATAGCTAAATACTTGTGTGGTCATCGAATGACAGGTTAACAAAGGCCCCAGCTTTTAGAGACTGTTACCGTCCATTAGGAAATGTCTCTCTGTGGTAAAAGCATGGAAAACCAGAATGTTTCAAATGCATCCAGCAGATGGCGTAGTTCTGCATAAGTCTGCCATTCACTGGTTGCTCTGTACAGATGCTCTATAACTTCCTCTTTTTTAAGATATACAGTGGCATGATGATGTTTGGGTACCCCTGGTTAAAGTGAAAGTAAGACAACACATCCTCTACAGAGAACAAGAAGTACTGTCAATACTCATGATATACTAAGAAAAATATACTCTAATGTTATGTATCTATATCATCATAAAGCCTAGCCCTACCTAAAATATCATAGAATAATATATTACTGTTATTACTCTATTTATTCCAATGCCAGTGAGATTCAACAGAGATAATAATGCATTAGCCACAGTAGCTGACACTGAGCATGACATTTAAATTATAGACGCATAGCACCCAAGTGCCTAAATTTAACCCTGAAACATCTCTCCCTGGGCACATCAAACCCGGATATAAACTGCTGCAGATGAGATGAGACAGCTGAGTATCAAATAAGTGCATTTGTAGACTATTTATGGTCAGTCATACTAGCATTATTACTGCCAGCATTGCTTTGTAAAGAACTATTATGGTCTGCTTAGATGGCTTACAAGGGGGTAAAGTAATTACACACATAGAAAGAAATCTGATAGGTCTACCACAATTCGCTACATGCTTTCTAAATAAAGATTACTAACTGAGGGAGAAATGCAGAATGGATCAGGACCCGCCTGTACTACACTTAATACTGTTTAAGCAAAAGCCTTTCAACAAGATCTCATTCATCTTTTGGGGATTAACTGTTTGCTGTCGACATGATGTAGGATAATAGGATATGTATTACACATGTATCTCGAATGCTATAACACGTCGCCTCTAATCCACTAACAGTTGTCAGATTAGTACTTCAGCCAATGAGCGGGTTTAGTGGAATAACCAAGTAAGAGGATTTAATGAGACAATTTTCTCATTAACAGCTCTGCAGAGGTACAACTCCAACAATATGACGAAGCGTTCTAAGATTTCCAAGAATCCACAGAAAGTTAGGAAAAACTGTACAGCACCTGCTCAAGGTTTTATTATCTAATGTCTTCACCTTTTTCAACTGTTAGTTTTAAACAGCTTTAAAACCATAATTCATTCTGTATAACAAAGGTCAATACATATAGCTGAATAATTGGGATTAACCCTCAAATTAACAACTCATATATTTATTTACCAATTAAAATACCAATATCAAACCTCAAGCATAATTTACATTTTTCTAACAAATCAGCAGGCAAACAATTTTTCCAAAAATCACAGCACGGAAAGACTCAGCATAGTAACAGGGTTTCATATAACCTGTAATTTACACAAACTGTTTCGCATGTTTAAGATGCTTTGGGCTGTGAGCTGTGATTAACTTACTGTAACAGTTACTGGTAGACCACAGCATTAAGTCCTGAATATTTAATTTTACTATTAGACTTCAAAACTACACTAAATAAGTCGGTACAGAGGTGCACTTGCCTATATTTGAAATCTACTCACTGTGTACGGTTTCAATTAGCCATTTCACCTTGTCATATCAAGACTTGATCTAAATCCAGATTGCAAGAAGACTGTTGACAGGTGTTTAGATTTCAACAGATATTTAATGATGTATTTACTGTACTTAGAACAGGGGGCTAGCATGCTCAAATACTGCTATTTTATTCATATTTTTAACCCAACAGAACAAGAAGCACATTTACCTGTAAAGCTAGTTCATGCAGACATACTCCCAGTTTCTACATTTTATAAATGTTTACGCATTACCATCAACAGTTCTCAAATTGGTCTCTTCGTCCATACTTACTTACTAGGGGAATCACCAAAAGCCTATGATACGATATTCTCAGGATACTTAAGTCACGATACAAAACTACTGTGAGTTTAAAAATATATCGATATGGTGAGTACTGTGTTAACATGTCAGAGTACTGCGTTAACATGTGGCTGCTGTCAGAACAAAACCTTGCATCTCCATTTTCGTTTTTTTTCACTTTGTGGAATAAGCTGAAAGTTGTTCTTTACATGCGTGTAAGTTTCATGATGAACGGCGCTAAAGAAACGGCCCAAAATGAGAAAATCTGGTTCCATTGACTTGAAGTGAAGTACATTTTTCCTTCTGCCCTAAAGTTATCATTTCGGAGATACAAGGTTTTAATCTGACAGCAGCAATATATTGCAATTCATTACCTTCTTTGAACTGCACATTTTGTCCCCAAAGGAAAACTTTGTCAGCATCTGTTTTGTCTAAACACTCATCCTTAAAAAGAACCTTAAAAAGAAGCTTAACAAGCAGACAGACTGACTTTAGATTGATAAAATCAATTATTGATACTTGTTATCCATGTACTGATACAATACTGCCGCCCAATATATCATGATAATGTGCTGTATCGATTTACTCCCTCCACCACTATCGCTTACATACAAAATCCAACTTTAACACTGTGTAAAACATTAGGACATTAGGACTACTCAGACCGGTGCTCTGTGCACAGAGCTGTTTTCACCATCACTGTCCATTATTGGCCACTCTAACATGGCCTTTGGCTGTCCCTGTTAAAGGGAGAACAGGGTTATCCCTCAGTACCCCATGACCACCCCTGCAGCAGCTGCGGGCCTGTCTGCATAAGGGTTGACTTAAGGTCCTCAGTGATAAAACAGGCCGCAAGCTTCTAGATGCACAGCTTCCACAGTTAACGGCCTGATTCTAATGAACGCGGCTGACCGTCAGGTTATCCACCGTGCAATCTGGTGTGATAATTCTGAAAAGCCCTAATCGTGATGTTGCTTACGTGTGTCAACAAAGATGCACCTTACAGATCACCGAGAGCACCCTCCAGTAGTTCATGCTTCATATGCTTGTCTATGGCCCAGATTCAGACTGCGGAGATGCAAAGTCAAACCCGGCAAAGCCGCACAATCAAGCATGAGCCGTGAATTCACAAGTAAAGATGATCAGTGCTCTTTCCGGCGAGGGAAGATCTAACGCAGCCCCAGAAGCTTGCTAACGTTAGCGCCTTGATACTGTCTGCGTTCAGCATCTTTTCGCTCCTCTGATTTCTCACTCCATCTATCCCACAATGCAGTGTGAGAGAGGCTGGTGGGCGATTTAATGCTGAGCACCTCAGGTTACATCCTTAGTCATGTGTACACACGTAAATAATGTTTGTTTTATATTTTGAAAATCACTATGCAAGTGTTATTGTCCATTCATTAACGCGCAGTCATGTCTCGCTAGCGACCTAGCAAGTTAGCTCGCTCGCTAGCAAGTGCAAGAATGAAAATCACCACTGATAAACGTAGCTAACGTTGTGGGATGTTAACGTTACCTGAACACTCGCTCCAGCCCTTCTCTTTCTTTCTTTTTCTCTCTCTTTCTGTGGCGTTCTTTGGGTTTCTTTCTTTCTTTGTCTTTGATTCACTGTCCTTTTTCAGAATGGGCTTTTATTTGCCTTGAGTGGACAATATCACAGCCATACTAGTGTAAATGAACCTGTCCAGTGCCGTATAGTCAACACAAGTGTATACAGTGAGGGGTTAAAGCGTCGACGGACTGAACCATTCCTGAAATAGGGGGGTTTGTGTGGTAGTACACGCCGGTCAGCCATGTGCAGCAAATTTCCTCCATAAAACTGTTCAAAAATCTGTTTCGCTTTATCGACTGGCATGCCGTCGCCGCCTTATACAGAGCGCCTGTATCTCTGTCTCTTTCTTTCCCAATACAACACTATCAAACAGTTACCTACTACCTTCCTTATAATCAGTGGTAGCTTCCAGAACAAAGTCTTAGCAACCCAGACAAACTGATGTTACTAACCGGGCCTGTGTTACAGTAATCAACAGTGTTTAAACACACAAACATTAAAAATTAATATTTTATCGGCATTTGCTTGTTTCAGTGCTTAGTTTTATTCTTTGCTTTACAAGCAGCAGAATTTCCTTAAGAAAACGCACTAGTTTATTTAAAGTCTTTCTGGAAAAAAGGAGATAAAAAAAGGAAATTCTGATGGTACAAAAAAATCACATCTTCACAACTGGAAAGCTTTATTTAAATAGAAATAGGACACAACATTATCTTCAGCACATTGCCTTTAAGCAAACTTTAATCGGTGAATACATATGTTGTTATATGTTATGCGATGACAACATGCTTGGTGCAGTTTCTGTGTAATGTACCTTATAATCAGGATTGGGCAGTAATGGAATACATGTAACAGCATTATGTAATCAGGGTACAACAGAATAACTTATTCTGTTACAATTACAGTAAAGAAATACAGTATTAGAGATTACAGGTACATTATAAAAGCAGGGCAATTACCTGATTACAATAAGACCATGCACATGCAAACCCTTCCCTAGAATTCGCCATTTTGAATGATAAATATGTCACATTAGTCTTGCACATAAGACTTTTCCATTTTGGTAAGAAGGGAGAGGGGAGAGATTGTTGACGAATCCCCCTACCCATTAGAAATTTCTAGAGACATTTTAGTAAGAATTTTATCTTTACTTCATCTGATTTCTGAATCAACGTTTACTCTGCCTTTACATAAAGTATCCATGGTGTGGCCAGACGCTCCTTAATGAGGTAGCCAGCTTAGAAGCAGTAAGACAGCGTTTTGAGAGATGGATAACATGCTGGATTACCAGGAACTCCACTGATGAAATCTAGCCTACATCATTAAACATGCATGTACCCTGTAACGAGTAATTAGCTTGACAAATTATAGTAAACTTTACTTAATGTATATGTCTTACAGCACACTCTATATAAAGGTGTAGCTTATTAAGCAGCACCACTGAAAGGTACAGGGCAAATTATTAGCATGATTATAATGTTATGTGGAAAAACAACGTAGAATTTGTTTCCTATGCTAATTTTACTCTCTACTGAGCACTTTTAAAATCTTAAGTTACCATGATGTTACAGAAAACCACATAGACCACAATATGTAACAAAAATACTTTAATACAGTGATGTAGAGATTTATTATAAGTGTTTCCCTAAAGCCAGTGTTAGCTGAGCAAAACAAACAGGAATAATGTTAAGGTTTTGAGCAGCGTTCACTCGTCTATGAGACGAGACTTATTATCACTTAGTGCAGCGTCTGCTCTTATCCAACTAGTATTTCTCCTAATGGCAGATTTTAACACCATGTAGCAGAACTTTTCGATGGCGACTACTTCAGTGACCTGACTTTCAGACTTGGTTTATGTGGGGTGGCCAGAAGGGTGGCCATGCTTCATGAGATGCCCACCACCCCATGACTAGACCCCTAAACGCATCGTTATACAGAAGCAAACTGGAAGTGAACTCCTTTACCTTAATTTGACACTAAAATGATTTTCTTTTCTTGTCTTTACTTAAGTATACAGTATGAAAGGACAAGTGATCCAAAAGCAACAAAAAGTGAGAGTGCTGATCATGTTATGCTGGTGACTGTATTTTTGCTGTTTTCACACCTCAGACTGTTAAGCTTCTTCCATTTTATTTAAGATCCAGACAAAAAAGAGAACACAGAGAAGCCCAGTAAACAATGGTCTAAAATGTGTTTAAATATAGTCAGATACGTGATTTCAACGTTGTTTCAACGGTTCAATCGGTTTAAATGTTTACTAGGAACTTTCCTGATGCTTACAATGTCATGTGTTGGATGTTCTAGCTATGAAGTCCCTGCATTTTATAAGTTAGTCTGCAGTTTGTTTTTGGTAGTTCCGTGTTTACACTCAGGCTGTTTTTGGAAAGACACCACTAATTTAACAAGCCTCACTACTTCTACTCGAGTGTGGCTCCAGGTTACGCTGCCTCCCTGTGCTGACCAGTCAGACCCGCTCCTGCCGGATAGCCAGTATGTTTGTTCTTGACCTGCAGTCTGACGGAATGCTTAAGATATGATATGCAGTAATAACCACGTGTTTTGTAATTAACGGGGTAATAAGCTGTCCTCGGTATCAGAAGCATATATGGCTCGGGAT
>CM067489.1:21213366-21270024 GCA_034552555.1 Semaprochilodus insignis | reverse complement strand
GGCAGGCCTAGCTTTCAGTATCGTAGAATGAGAACTTCTCTATCTGGAAGTGGGTCCTCCTGCAGCAGAACTTGCTGTGTAGATCTGTAATTTTGCTACAGTGGCTTACAATGGACAACCCATACACTAGCTGTAGAGAGTGCCTTTCACGTTTTGATGGTGAAGCGGTAGCTTGAATTTAGTTTTACGCTGTGAAAGCCGCAGAAAGAAGAATAAGTCTGAAGTGTCCTGCTGTAGCCCATTTATCGGTAGCTCTGTACATTAAACTTCAGGCGGGTTCTTATGTGAGTAGGGTTGCTTAATACAACTACGAGGCTCAAGTCAACTCCTATTCACCAGCGTCTTCATATTTTCCCATTCCAGCTTAAATGATGCAGTTTTTACAATTTGGTGCTGGCATTTAACTTCTTATTCGCCAGCTTCTCGATCAGATTTTCCTGTTCCACCTTAAATGGTGGAGCAGTTACTATAACACTTGAGGCACCAGAATGTAACTGCAGCACCATTTAAGGTAGAATTGGATAATTTGAACAAGAAGCTGGTGAATGTCCTTAACAGAAAATGTTGAAAGTATTATAAGAATAATTAGGATGTTTTGATAGTCTAAGTCAGCTTGTCAGGGGTATGTAGTAATGTTATGAGGCTGTAATTGAATTAAAAACACAATAAGATATTTAAAACACTGAGTTACTATGCTGTACTACTGATATGAGCATGCTCTGTAGGACCGCTGGATTGGTAGAATAACTTGCTAGAACACCGGAGTTGGCGAACTGTTTGAGAATTTTGACAAATGGGGGATTATACTTATTATTTATCACAAGAAACAAATCAGTTTGAATCTTCTCGATCAAAAAAGCAAAAATATGTAGAAGCAAAACAGCAAATCTGACAGCAGCCATAGTTCTAGGGAAGGGAGGGGTGGATGGAGGGGTTCATTGGGTTGCGATATGCAACCTCACCGCTAGAGGTTCACACACTGCTTCTTCACAGCACAATCTGTCATGTATGATTGCTCTAATCTATGTGATGTAAAAACCCATAGTAGAACTTTAAAATCTATCTAGGCTGAAAGGCAGGTTAATGAAGCCTGAATTGGTGTAGTATGTTCTCACACAGTTAGCACAGCGACTGCAGCGTTCTGTATACACTGTAACTTATCAATCTTTTTTTTTGCAAACCAGTAAACAACAAGTTACAGTAGTCACAAGAAAACAAGCATGGGCCAGTTTCTTAACATCATGCAGACTAATGTATAGTGTAAAGCAGTTTTTCTCAAGTGTAAAAAGTAGAGCTGTAAATAGAACTCCTCATTACTGGTTTAACCTCAGAGGTCAGAAATTGAGCTTTTCCTCTTAATCTTAATCTGTAGTAGCATTAGTCCCATTAAGAAAGATTCCGTTTTTTCCTTTGTCAAGTTTAAGGAAGTGTCTATTCATCCACTTAACAATATTGACTATGCAGTCTGATTTAGAGGAGATGTAAAGTTGTGGAAGTTAACCATATTTGCTTAAATATGGCCAAGTGGCACATATTGAGAGAGAGAAGAGAGGGGTCCAAGAATAGACCCCTGCAGAAATCCATGCGGCATGTCATATGTTTTGAAAATATGGTCACCTATAGTGACAAAGTACTTTCTACCGGTTAAGCAGAAGTAAAGCCATAGGATAGAACATTAAGCAGTGCAGGTTGGATATTGGTCTAAAATCGCTCAAGACTGGAGGGAGTAGAGGTCTCACAACCCCAGTCTCAAGTGGGTCTGTAAAGCTACCAGTTTCTAGTGAGCAGTTTTCTAAATCCGAGGCCACACAACAGATACTCTCAAAAACGCCTTTAACAAAGGATGCTGGTTCTGGATCAAGGAGACAAGTTGCAGATTTTAACAGACAGGCTACTGAAAGGAATTCAGTTTCATTGTTTTTAAGAACTGAAAGTACTATGTGGGTTACAGGCTACTGGCTCAGGTATAGGGGCTATTTAGTGTTGAATAGTGCTAAATATGAAATATAAATGAATATAACTAGATAGAAAATGCTAAATAAGGCAGTAGTTGAGTATAGTTGTTTTCTGGATGAGTTGTTCTAAGTAATAGGGATGAAAAATTTGGGGGAAAAAATTCTGACCATTATTGCAAAAGTGGTTTAAATTATAACAAACCAGATTCTTAATGTTTTTTTTTCATAAAAAAAGTGTTATGTTTTTCACACAGGTAATTTTATTTCATTTCTGACATCAAGCTGATAGTACTCTTCTCTAGTGTGCCCTTAGTAGTGGTGTAATATGATGTTCAGTTAGTGGAGTTCTGGAATGCTGTTGATGAATGGACCGTTTAACATGATTGAAACCGTTTGTCTAAACCTGAGCCACATTTATGAATTCATTGAATTATTGTTTTAAATGACGTGTGGGCCCATAAACACTATGAGTCGAAAGTTTATACACACCCAACTAAATGGATGTTTTTGGTTATCTTAAACTGAAGAGATGTCTGAAACAATAAATATCTTGATATACCACATTTACTCTTGATGTTTCACAATATTAAATGTTTGCCATATCGCCATCTCTAATATATATTTTGTTGCAAGAAAATCTTAAAAGCTCTAGTTTCTCTTTCAACTTGGTGAATATTCATGATGGATAGACCAATAGAATTCATCCTAAATTGCTTAGTAAATTCTAGAAATACCAACCTCCATTGTGGGTTTTTAAGAGTTTTTTTTTTTTTTTTTTTAAGGTGGATGCACAATTCCATGACTGTTATTTAATAGTTTGATGTCTTCTCTTTTATTCTAAAGAAAAGAGTTGGGCTGAAAACAAGGAAACCTTTTATGAGTAGCCTTATCTAAACTTTTGACTGGCACTGTTTATCAAGCGTCTCAGAGGAAAAACACTGATCTAATATCAGGCCTCACTGAGCCATATTCGAGATGTAACAGGAATAAGCTGATCCTAGATTCAGCTTTTTACTCTGGGAAGTGTCTGGGATGTTTACTCTGGCAAGTTTGATACATATGGACTATTACAGGCTATACGGCTGTTACAGGTGTGCTTTTCTCTTTGCGTTCAGTGAACATTACTGTAGAAGAAGTAGACCTCATTTAAGGTGGAAGAAATGGAATGGAAATGAAATATTTAAAAGAAAACAAAGTGTAAGCTTTCATTTAGCTTTATACGCTGCTCTGTCTAGCAAATGTAATGTTCTTCTGCCTGGGATTTTTTGTTCTCTTTCCCCCAGAGCTAATTTTGGTTTATTGACTTCTCTGTCCCCAGTGTCAGCTCAGCATTTGAGGGTTTGACCAAAATTCAGTTGCATGCAACAAATAGGTTAAGCTGTCCTCCTTTGGAAAGTTTCGGCCTAGTTGTCCAGCTTATTTTTGTTGCGGTTTCCAGTGGTTGGCTTGGTAGATTGACCAGTTGAGTGCAAAGACTCACAAAGTACCTTTCGAGCTGGTAGATAAACACCATACAGAACTGCTGTCCCACAATTGCTGTGCAGCTATTAAGCTGGTTATCTTTAACAGGAAGTGTAACTAGCTCTGTATGCGGTGAGACAAAGCAGTAGTGCACTAAGCCAAGGCAAGCATCACAAACAGGAAGTGTCTATCATTCATCAGGACCTCGAAACCTATAGCTGAAGCAAGTTGTATTTTCCAGTTGGCTGTAGCGCAGCTTGGTGCTAAAACAGATCAGCCCGATGGCTCAGGCAAGGGATCAAAGCTTTAGCCAATCTACGGGCACCAACTCTGCTCTCCAAAGACTGGATACTTTGGCAAGTCGCTTTTTTTACAAGTATCGCAAGGGAAACCAGGAAAAATCTCAAGAGAGTGATGGGCCGCATATCTCAGAGTACACCGTCATTTGGGACGTAGCAAGTAAGTGAGAGAGAGAAGATTTGGCACTTATAGCACTTGGTGGTTTTGTGAATGAGAAGCAAAGCCATGGGCTGTTTCTGAGCTTCTGTTAGATTCTAAGAAGGTATAATAATCTTATTGCTGTGAATTTAAACCTAAGTGAAGGTAAGGCTGCCTTAAAAACACTTCCTTACTAACCTTTAGGTTGGACTGTGCAGTAGAAGGGGAAACAATTGAAGCTTTCGAAAACAATTTTTGCTTTCGAAATTGTGCTTCCATTGACTTACATTTGTTAACTGTATGTCTGTTTAGTTGATTTCTTGTTATTCATCATCTCTGCATCATATTTAAATCAGTTCGGTTCGTAGAGTGGGTTACTTTGTGAACATTTAAAGTGGAATCAAACCGAATCTTGGTCTGCGCTAAACTGTCATTTGTACAGCCAGTCATTTTAGCATATTGTTCAAACAGAGTTTGTGCTACAAAGCAATATCTTTTGCTGTATGTTTGTGTTTCCCTGTTCTCCTATCCCTGTGCCTCATACGTTTTTTAGTCTCTGTATCGTCCATTATCAAGGCATTCTATAAGAATGCAGACAAATACAAGGACTTTTAGTTAGTCGTGATGCGTATTTCTGTAGAAGCTCATCTTTGCCTCTAGCACATCTGCGGTTACTGCTGTGGTATCTGTGCACGGGCAGGAAGACTTGTGTTTCCTTCTCGTGCAGTCACCGACCGTTACACTTACAGTTGTCAGTAATGGAGTTTCTTGTTTGTTATAGGCCATGCAGTAAAGAGGTTAAAGAGGTGTCTCGATCAGGTTTTTTAAGCTGCAAGGCCCCACAGTATGGACAGAATACCACATTGTGATTGTTGCTACATATTTGCTACATATTGCTACATATTGTCGCCATGTTGCTTCATATTGTTGCTACATAATTTCTGAGCTCCTTACAAGATACTAAAATACACTGAGGAGCACGATGGGGCGTGGTTGACCCACATTGGCTTGACCTTTTTCTTTCGTCAGTTCATTTAAATGACTTGACTCATCTAATCACCCACAGAAATGCTCGTCTGGAACTGTGATTGGCCAGATCGCTCACAGCACCCAGTCAAATCGTTCTGATTTGTTGCAGGCTCATTTGCATATTGCAGCTTTCTGTGATATCCATATCCATACCTATATCCATACAAGTGCCAACATTGTGAGAACAGTTAACAGTGTATAATTCTCGTAGGTTGTGTTTGAAGCCTTGTCAGACATTTAGACATTACAGTGTTATAAAAGGATTTTTTTCTGTGATCCTGTGAAACCCCTTGACATGATTGTTGTAAAATACATTTCTTTCCACTCTTTTTCCCCTTCTCTTTTCATCCGTGTGGGTGAATGTTCCTGCAAACCTTGGTGAACTGTAGAAGCTTTTGGTATGCTCACATTTCTTAAGCTGCCCACTGTCTCAGAGAATGTAATCGTTTTAATCAAAGCTTAATGAGTTCCTATAAATCTGTAGAATACATGTTTTGGAACTCCTAGCGCTTAAAAGACTACTTGGTGCATGTAGGCTACAGAGTCAATGGGATAAATGATTTTAGTTACAGACAAAACATTATATGGGCATGTTTCTTGTATCTTTTTATTTTTTGGTGTTTTATTTATTTATTTATTTTTTAACTAGAGAATATTTTTTTCCTGCAGCAACCTGTATACTTTCAAGAACACAGAATTTATTGACGCTGTCACGCTTACACAAAACAAAGTAATTGTTACCACAAAAAAATCCGGTTTACACAATTTTCCAATTTGCCACAGATGTAGTCAATCAACCGAGACATGTTTACTGTCCAAGTTATTAACATTGCTGATGATCACTAGAAGCCAGTAGTTTCCCACATCCATACAGTGAATACGATATGTTGCTTGTTAGTATAAATACATGTTAATATTTGAATTTGCAATTAGAAATATAAGTTTATAAGTAGAAACAACATTTTCACAAAAATTACAAATCTAATGTTTATATGCCTGGATGATGTGTCCATATGTGGAGTCTGAGCATTATTTCAGAATTCGGCTTTGCACCATTGGCTTTAGTGGTTGTCTGCAGTGTTCAGCTGCACTGTGAAGTTTTGTTGATTTTTCCCAGTAGGGCATACTGTGTACTAAACCACATTAACCAGTCTGCATGACCTAAAAGGTAGCATATTATACCCCTGTTCTACAACTTAATACAATTTCAAGGAGTCTTAATATAAAGTGTTTGACATGCTTTAGTCAAAATAGCACGGACCGCAACTTCCTTCTTACCCTGTCTAAACAACCCTGTTCTGAACCACCGGTTAGAGTTCCACTGCTTAGCCCACCCCCCCTCTTCTAATGAGCCTGCATGTCAGAAGGGTGCCAAATCTGAATGGCATGTGGAATCCCATGTTTTCCCCAGGTTTGGGGAATGTATTCACAGAAAAGATCTAGGTGAATTTTAGCTGTAAAAAAGCAAAGAAGCAAAATTTAAACACCAAATATGTCTTGGTTGTCACCTACAACTGGATAGAGGAAAACTGTGCAAACTTCATTTTTCACCCGTTTATTCCTTTAGGTTTTACATCCAGGCCTGAGCCATGTGTCTTGCAATGGACTCCAGTATATACTGTTAACAGTTCAGAGTTTCTCTCTGCTTTTCTTTCTCTATACAAACATCTATTTGTCAGTGAGTAAATCATTACAACAGCAATATACTGTAAGCAGTCAGTGCCAGAGGTGTGGCGAGTGATATAGTATATACCAGTATAACAGTATTTATGAGTAGCAGTAACACAGTTATCTAAAGTGTGCATTTGCTTATGTTTCAGGTTGTTTTTTAAAGAATAATTTAAAATACTAATCAACAGCTTTAATACTAAACTAAATACTTAATAAGTTTCCTTTCTGGAGATGTGCTTTCAGCCTGGGTAACAGGCACAATAGTTGTAATGTTCCATTTTTTGTAAATTAAAGATAAACAGAGCAGAACAAATAGTCCAAAACAAGCAGTGCTGGTAACACATTTATTTAGCCTGGATATGACATGGCCCATATTATGGAAAAAAACAAGCTTTCATTAAATAAGTCTTTGCTTTTGTACGTAAGTAGTGTCTCAAAATGTACCATCGACTCCCCTGTCCATACAGTCCGTATATGATAACTGAGTAGAAGACCTTTTTGAATATATTGTTTTTGTCAGGTTGCAAAAACTGACCTATTAGTGTATATATGTTTACCTATTCAGCATATGTTAGTTTAGCTGCACCAATTCACACTGTAATTATAAGGAGTGCTTTTTGAATGATGCACAATACAGGACAGCCAGTCATACTTCAGCCTTAAATGCACAAAACCAGAAACGTCCTCTTTTAATATTGTTTGCAACATGATTAGGACAGTTTGGAAAATGCTCATGTAAAAATGTTTGACTTTTTTGTGCATAAAAACACACAAATGTTGTAAGAAAACATTGAAATGCAAGAAGAATGTAGAATTGACCCTTTAATGCAAACAGAAACATCATCAAATGCTGTGCTAATAATTATACCAGTATCACTCATCACTAGGCAGAAGTGAGAAAAGCGCAAGTGGATATTTTGGAGTTCACAGAATGAACCTGTGGCTGGACGCATGGCTCAAACCTGGCAGAAAGTATTATTTATGCAGACTTTAAAGGACAGCAGCACCTCCTCCTTAAGTAGCAGGAGGAAAGATCTTATATTGGTAATTAGCCCACCAACTGATAAGTACAAAAAGTTCCCATGCTTTAATTAACTTGCTTACATGAGAAATTAAAGTTTCATTTTTGGTCTCTCAGTTTCCAGCGAAGTTTCAGTCATGTCTTTTGCAGTCTCTTTGACAGTGGGCAGACATGTTTGATGTCTAGAACTGCTTGTGTTGTGGTTTGTGCCTGCACTGAGTTTGCATGTACAACACATACCCTCTATAGAAATGTTGCCTAATGCATCCCCTGTTGACCTTTTTCTATATTTCAGTATTTAATTGTGTTTTTTATTTATTTGTATACAGGACTGTGCAAATGTCAGGGGCACCCCTTAAAACGTTTCATCTCCAGTCAAAATGGTCTTTAAGTACAAGTTACTAATTATTCCTAAAGTTCAGACCTCAACATCCCTGGACCTTATATCAACTTCCAAGCCTGAATTTCAAAAGTGTGGAAAAATTTCCCTGCTGATTAACACTAGGAAGCAAGTCTGCAAAGAGTGGAAGCTGTAATAAAGAAGCTATTAAAAAGGAAAAACAAGACAAAATAGCTTTTATTAATGTACCAACAATCTGGAACACTTGAGAGAAGAACTCTAAAGAACTTAGTAGATTAACCTCACATAATTGCATATCAAGAGATCTGAATGGGCTGCAGCTAGAGTGGTAGTAACACATTGGGGTTTTTGGGGGGATTGGTATTGTGGTTCCTCCAAAACTGTGACACAAGTCACATATAGTGTATATATAGTCTGCTTTTTCCTAATGCTAACAAATGAATAAAATTGTACCCAATGGCTGGGAATTGAATAACCGAAGGGAAATTGAGTGGCTGGTCCTCTGACGTTTGCACAGTACTGTATATAATTTTTGTTGTTGCTGCCTGGAGAAGCTATGTACATCACTGCTTAGTTTTGTGTGTTTTTATTGAAATGAGCCAAATGGAGCTTTGAAATAGTTAATGCTAGAGACATTATCAACACAGCAAGACCATCTTTACTCACTTTTCCTTTTAATGTGTTCCCTTCAGTGAAAGAATTTTTAGCCAAAGCCAAAGAGGATTTCTTAAGGAAATGGGAGTGTCCTCCACAGGTAAACAAGGAAATCATATCCCTTTTCTTTCCTTTTCTTTGTCTTTTTTTTTCTTTCTTAACTGCTGTTTTCTTTGTTATCCACAGAGCACAACATGCCTTGATGACTTTGAGAGACTGAAAACACTTGGTACAGGCTCTTTTGGAAGAGTTATGTTAGTGAAACATAAAGGAACAGAGCAATACTATGCTATGAAGATCTTGGACAAGCAAAAAGTGAGTACACCAGCAGCAGGGCTTGACCAGTGTCAGTGTTGGCGTGTAACGGAAATGGAAACTTAGTGTGTTCAGTGCAAAACCTCAAAGAATGCACCTACACTTTGTTCCCCGTCAGTCTGTAATACTCAGTACACAATACCAGCATACTCAATCTGTTAATCCAGTGAAAGTTGGCTGGCCCTTAAAAGCTGATATTAGAGTGTTTGTTGCCTTTACACTGCAGTTATATAAGGTAATTGCAGGAAATGAAGAATCCATTAAAATGTGGTGTTTTTTTATTCTAATTTCAGTGACTGTGTGTAAAGTATTTTGATGTTCTTTATATGCAGAGTTAAAATGTATGGCCTGTTTAAGCCTGAGTTTGGACTAAACTACTATGTCAATGGTTACTCTCTGATAGAAAAGGCTTAGGCAGAATCTTTCTTGGGGTATGGGGGAAACTCCTGTTGCGTATACCATGACGAAAATACTATTAAATAGCCTAGAAATGTTGAAAATCCCTAAATGAACCCTTGATATGTAGAAGCAGAGAATAACTGGAAGAATTCAGTGAAGGTTTAACACAAGTTCAGGTATTGTTTGGAAGTTGGAATTTGGAAAAATTGTATGCATAATTCAATTATTAAAATGTAACAAAGTTATTCAGAGTGTGTTGTGACGTACTGCATTGTAAAGAATCTCACTCGGATTTCTCCACACCGGTAGTGATGGGGACCAAGGGTTGTGATCTGTAGAATGCAAATACAGCCATTCTATCCACCTGTCTGGGGTGATCCACCTTATTTTTGATGTGAAGCTCAAAACTGTTTCTAAGTCAAGGAACATGTGACTACTTGTTATTGTTTAATGTTCCATTAAATATTTTAGAGATGTTCTGGGACAACATGCAGTTTGCAGTGATCGCTACAGCTAAAACTGAAAATACGGCAAGAACAGGAATGCTACAGCCAACACCAGACTATTGCCGCTGACTATTACTACAGCTCTGCTTTAGTGTGCATAAAAACAGAAAACGGATACATTAGCTATCTATCACAGTATAATATAATTGGTCAGATTCTGTAATGTCCTGTTTACCCTTGGCATGACAGTACAACTTGTATCTGGAAGATTTCTGTACACACATTTGAAAGAAAAGTGAGTCTGCGTTTGCAACCGGAATTAGAGCTAACTGTGCTGATTCTGAGGTAATCAAGCACACATTGTAACTGGATCTGCATGTGTCTATCAAACAAAGATTGGCTACATGAATGGTTTAACGCAGTGTCTACCAATCCTGGCCCTGGAGGTCCCTGTACATGTTTGTGCTTTCCTGAAAACACGCCCTCTTCAGCTAAATTAGTTGGATCATGTGTTGTTGAGACAAGGGCAGACACTTAAATGTGCAGGGCATGGGGTCCTCCAGGACCAGTGTGGGGAACCTCTGGTCCAATGTCATGAACACTCCATGAACACTCCACCCACAACTTGTTACTGTTTAATGTTCCATTAAATATTTTAGAGATGTTCTGGGACAACATGCAGTTTGCAGTGATCGCTACAGCTAAAACTGAAAATACGGCAAGAACAGGAATGCTACAGCCAATACCGGACTACTGCCGCTGACTATTACTATAGCTGCTTTAGTGTGCATAAAAACAGAAAACGGATACATTAGCTGTCTATCACAGTATAATATATTTGGTCAGTATTATTGTTGCCTGTCTGATTGAACAAGTTATTCCATGCATTTGCACATGTATTTAACCATATACTTCTAAACACAAAAGTTAAAAATCTCCCCGTGAGGCCGTGAGGGACAGTAGACGATCTCGCACTGCTTTAGTTTGTGATTTTTAACCGCGGTTGGTATAGTGTGGTTGGTATAGCCTAGTGGGTTACACCTCTATCCTCCATGCTGCAGACTGGGGTTCAGTTCAACACCTTGGCAACCACCCTTCACTATACCAATAAGAGTCCTTGGGCAGGACTCCTAACGCTATCTTCACCTATGTGTGTAAATGTAAACTGTAAGTTGCTCTGGATAAGAGCGTTTGCCAAACAGCATCATTTTTTTTTTTTTAAATTTGCTTCAGTTTGTTGGTGCTAAGCAAATCTGGAATTCAGTTTTACAGCTTTATCTGTAATGCAATTGGCTACAGTTTTTGTGGTGGATGAAATTGCTAATATTAAATGCCACTTGATCCAGGCGTCTTTGCTTTACTGTTATCCTTATTTTGTGGAAGTCTTCCACAGAAGACATAGAGCTCTCAGTCACGTATTAAATGCAAATTACATCATGGTTGTGATGATCTACAGTACTTTCCTTTCGCTTGTGTCTGCAACTGAATGACAGCCATGATGTTATTTGTAATGATGGCCTCCATTTTGTGTTTTATTGCTTTGTTATTTGCTATCCAAAACGACTAGTGAACACACCTACACCTTTTAATTGTTTATATGTAATGTTGATAATGGGAAGATGGTGATACACCTGAAAAATATTTTTTTTTCTTGGGGACCTATTTTTTCAACACGCTGCATGTATGTCATTGCCATGACTGCATTTAAAAAATAGTTGCAGACCAAGACAATGTTTTATCAAGCAGCGTATTTGCAATTTTGTGCAATGGCCACCTGTAAAGTTGCTGTTAATAGCATCTAATATCTGGATCTTCTCGCCACCACTGCAAATGATTCTTATTCTACAACGGAACGTTTCACATTAGTTCACCCTGAATGACTTTGTTCCTTTTAATTATGCAGATACATTGCTGGAAGTCTGAGCTTTGAAGTGCGCTGAAAGCATTTTAAATGTATCTTGTTTGAATCACTGCTTTTAATATAACCTTAAGCCGTCAACAGATTCTCCTAAATAAGGTATATTGCAAGATAATGTGAGTTTAACCTGATTTATTTTTTGTACTCTCTTATTTTAAAGGTGGTAAAGCTGAAACAAATAGAACACACATTAAATGAGAAGAGAATATTGCAGGCGGTGTCTTTCCCCTTCCTCGTCAGATTGGAATATGCTTTCAAGGTATGTTACTGATGGAACTTGGGACAGTAACTCTTGTTTATTGAACTTGGAACAGTAATTCTCATTACAGTGGGATCTCTCAGTAGAGTTTCGCTCAAAGGAGTTTTAAAAAGTTTGACTTTCTAAAGGAAATTATTAATCAACTGTGTGTTTATTTATGCCTATGCCAGTACCTTTGTGGTTTGCATGAGTTCATTTACCACTTACTTTCTGGCATAACAGGATAACTCAAACCTGTATATGGTTATGGAGTATGTTCCCGGTGGCGAGATGTTCTCACACCTTAGACGAATTGGAAGATTCAGGTGAAGAATTTGAAATGATTACAAAGATAAATCATAGATAAATCCATCACTGCCTAGGTCTGTCTTCACTCGTATACATAACATACTAATTACTGCTCCAAATCTTTCTGCCCAAAGCGAGAACCATGCCAGGTTTTATGCGGCTCAGATCGTACTCACATTTGAGTACCTCCACGCTCTAGACCTCATCTACAGAGACCTGAAGCCTGAAAATCTTCTCATTGATCAACACGGATACATCCAGGTATAAATATATATATATACACCAGTATTATATTTTAATAATGTTATCACTCTATTTTTTATCCTAAAGATTCTTAAAGCCTTAAACCCTTGGATTATTGTGTTAAGATGTATTATTCAGTAGTGAACTATTAGGTAACTGCTGTGAAACTGATATGAAAGTTATCTGTTTTTAAGAAAGAGGAATTGAGGAGTAGGCCTGAAAACTGTTGTTTATGAGAAGTGGGGATAAATGGATGTGTTCAATGTTTAAACAGAGTTATTTATTGTATTTTTGCTGTATTTGTATTAGGTCACAGATTTTGGCTTTGCAAAAAGAGTAAAAGGCAGAACCTGGACGTTGTGCGGGACACCAGAGTACCTGGCTCCAGAGATTATCCTTAGCAAGGTTGAGTAAATAACCCTTCCATCTGATCCACGTTTTTATATTCATCATTAGGTTATATAATGTGTAATATTATGTGCTTGGTTTGTTTGTAGGGCTACAATAAGGCCGTTGATTGGTGGGCTCTTGGTGTTCTTATCTACGAAATGGCAGCAGGCTACCCACCCTTTTTCGCTGACCAGCCCATCCAGATTTATGAGAAAATTGTATCTGGCAAGGTAAACAGTTGTATGGTCTTGCGGCATGCTTCAAATTATCTAGCAGATAACATTTCAGGAACTGTTTTTTTTCCTTCTTCTTCTCAAAAATAACTGTCAGGATTCAAATGGAATTATCTTAAAAATAAATTAGTCAATATTTCTATCTGTTTTGCCACAGGTGCGATTCCCCTCTCACTTCAGTTCAGACTTAAAGGACCTGCTGAGGAATCTTCTTCAGGTTGACCTCACAAAGCGCTTTGGCAATCTAAAGAATGGAGTCAATGACATTAAAAACCACAAGTGGTTTGCTACGACAGATTGGATTGCCATCTATGAGAGGAAGGTATGAATGTCTGTTAACGGTATTTTACTCACTTCATTCATTTTTGTACTTTTTTTCAGAATTCTCATGTTAGATAGCGGCAAGATAGAGTCTGATAAATAAAGAGTGAGAAGAATAAACACTGTCGAGTTTCCGCTCAGAAATTTGAAGGCTTTGTTCTTGCTCATGGCTTGGTAGTTCCTGCTGTAGGTTAAATAGATTGTGTGCTTATAGCTAAAATATCCTTTCTTGTAAAATTAAAAAAAAAGTCAAAGCTTACTGTATAATATCAGTCTATATTGTCTGCTGTTATCGATTTACTATTGTAGTTTTCTTTTACTGTTGCAGACTTTTATTATTAGGCTATTAGGCTTTTTTTTTTCTTCATTTGTTGTAACCACAAAATAAAGGTGTTCAAGTCCTCTTGCATTGCATGGTAAGGCATACTCATACTCAGGACTACTCATTAAAAAAATCACATTAGAAGACGAATGTGATTACTCTAGTTCAGTGCTAATACTAGTATGATTACTGCTTTATTTAGCCACTGAGCTAAATAAGTTACCAACCAATCACCACAGAGTAGCAGTAATGCTAGCGTCCCACTGCCCAAAACAACAAAAATGTTGTAGAACATCTGAAAACATTTTTGTTGATTTTTATTTCTACACATGAAATATATGTCATTACTTTCCAGAAATGAAAGAAGGTCCTCCACAAATGCTTAGAAACAAATGCTTTTTACCCTCCATTCATCGAGGACCCACCCGCAGCCGCCCTCTACTGTTTCTCAGCCATGCTTTGGGTATAAAGAGTAAGATAGGAAGTGGCCAGGTTTCCTTAACTGGCTCTGGTATGATGTCTTTGTCTTTCCTTTATTTTCAGGTGGAGGCGCCCATCATACCAAAGTGCAGAGGGCCAGGCGACACAAGCAACTTTGACGACTACGAAGAAGAAGAGATCCGGATCTCAGACACGGAAAAGTGCGCGAAGGAATTCTTGGAGTTTTAGTGGGAGGGAGGGTTCTCATAGGGCTTTTGGGATATTTTTTTTTCCTTTATTTTGCACTCCTTCGAAGGTGAGAGTGAAGCTATGACCATCATGTGTGTTTAAACCATTTCACATTTCTTCATTCCATGAGGCTGAGATTGCACTGAAGTGCATCTGGGTGCAGATTGCACTGAAGCTATACATAGGCACGAGGTGCAGTTTCTCTTTTGGGCTGCAACATGAAGCACCAGACCACACCCTTAGTCTTTTTGTTCTGTTCTGTTTCAGAATCTATCATCATTTTAAAGAATGATGTGTTCTTCCTGTTGTTATTATTGTTATTGGGTTTTTTTTTATATATATTTATGAAAAGGGAAGAGGCCAGTTACTCTTATTTGTGGTGACGCAAATGTTTTTAATTTTAGTCTGTGAAAATGCACTTTTTTTAAGGATTGGTGCTGCTTGTTCTTGCCAGCAACATCTTTTGTCTGTTACGTGTTCATTCAGTTTTTAGATTTCACACTGTCCATGATGCACCACACCCACTTAGAGTGTGCGTGTGTGCGTGCATGTGTGCGTGCGTGTGTGTGTGTGTGTGTGTGAGGGAGAGTGAAGAATAAAAACTGTTGAAGTCTTTTTTTTTTTTTTCCCTTCTTTTTTTTTCTTTTTTTTTTTTTTAACAGAATCACCAGATTGGTACACAATATCAGCCAGAGCACATACATGGCAAACCCCCAACTGCTAGGCCAGTACATATCAGTGGAACGTTGTATCACTCGCCTCATTTTTAAGCACACTGTGCTTTGGTATTTCAGTGATTAATTACTTTAGAAATGTTTATTTCCTGTAAAGATTAATACACCAGCATGAAAATGGAAGGCTGTTACTCTGTGAAGCCATGTCATCTGGTTTAAGTGCAACAGATTAACTTATGATTCTCCATAAAGACATATGTCATGAATTGTGTCCATTTTGCTTCTCTTGTTTTTATTTTGTCACCTTACATTCTCAGCTGTATCACCTCTACATTCATCATCCATTCAGCCAAAACGCAGTTGGAACTAGTGTGTAAAGCCAAATGGTAGTTACAAAGTGGCATTCACATCCAGCACAAAAAACAATGTTTTGCTGACCTGGACCGTCAGCCTTATGGCTGTGTTTCATACGTCTGTTTTCTTTATCGATTTTATTTATAAATACGTTTAAAGAGATGGCTTATATATGTAATGTTCTATTTGTCGAACTGGCCTAACTGACATTTCAAGGAAAATGTCGTGGAAGGTTCTTAACAAATTCCTAGTCGAAGGCAGTGTGTTTTATTTATTTCATTGGAATGTTTAGCACTCGACACTCCCAGAAAAAAAAGATATTTAAAAAAAAAAATGATTTAGTTATTTCACTTGTCAGTGTGGGCTATAGTATGCAATGTCTCTGTATTTAGTTTGTATGATAATTTGCACAATGTCATTTAGAAAGCTGCCCCCCTCCCTCCCCCGTATTATTACATGTATTTTTAAGGGACGTGTACACCTCTTCGCTGTAGCATATTTTATGTACCAAATGATATGTCACTGTAACAAATAAAAGAAAATGCTTTGTATTTCTGTGTTGTTGTTTTTAGATCCCTCTGCCCTTGCCCTTTCTGGATGGGGGCATATCCCTTACAGAGAACTTAACATGCCTTTCACACTTATTTATGCATGCATAAAACATGCAAAATACAAGGGGTCCTAATTTACCAACTTGAAATCCTGAATGTCTCAGAATCAAAATTCTGTTCGTCCTTGAAAAGATGAAGCATTCAGGGTGGCGCTGTAGCAAGCTGGGTCACCCTGTTGGTCCCTCAAGGCCTAGCAAAAAAAAACCCCAAACATTTCGTAGCATCAAAGCTAGGATCTACACCGCTATAGCAAGTGAGTTAGCAGCCAACCAACATGTGACCACCCCGCCCGAATACAAGGGCATTTTGCACTACTTTGCACTACAAACAAACGGGCAGATAACCCCATGGAGACCAAGGTCTTATTTACAGTGGGGCTATGTAAGACCTGCAATACCATGCTATATTAACTATATTAACATGCACATCAGTATAAAGACCATATCAAGATATGCAGGCCAGATAAAGGTAAGGCTGAAATTTCATAATTAAGAAAAACAATCAAGTTTATTTAAAAGTATTTTAAATTGACTTAAAGTTTGAAATATGATGTACTTTAGCTCTCTGCTCTCAATTTATTCCAGCCTAATGGCATTTTACAAAAATGCTTTCCAAACCAAAGAATGGAGCTGTAGATGTAGGTTTGGCATATAGGCAGTACATTTGGAACCTGTCAGTCTTTATGTGTAATTTACCATATGGGTACACGCCACCTTTTATTTCCTTTTTTCTTTTGTTGCTGGAGTTTTTAAACACTGTGTCCACTCACTGTCCACTCTATTTTACTTATCTTGTTGGTCCACCTTGTAGATGTAAAGACAGAGACGATAGCTCATCTGCTGCTGCTGCACGTTTTGTGTGGGTCATCCTCTAGTCCTTCATCAGTGGTCACAGGACGCTGCCCACAGGACACCGTTGGCTGGATAGTTTTGGTTGGTGGTCTATTCTCAGTCCAGCAGCAACACTGAGGTGTTTAAACACTCCTGCAGCACTGCTGTATCTGATCCACTCACGCCAGCACGTCAGTATCACTGCAGAGCTGAGAATGATCCTCTACCCACATAATACCTGCTTTGTGGTGGTCCTGTGGTGGTCCTGAACATTGAAGAACAGGGTAATAAAGTATACCGAGAAACCGATGAACTACAGTCTGTAATTGTAGAACTACAAGGTGCACCTATGTGGTAAGTGGAGCTGATAAACTCGATAAAGTAGATATGCTGAGGTGGTCATAATGATATGCCTGAACGGTGTATAATGCATTTAACAGTTTGTTCAATAAATCATTACGTGTCATTATGTGTCAAACATTCATTAAACAGTAACCTGGGCTGATACAATACAATACAATATGATTTGAAACTTTTATCTATGAGCATAAAAAGCTTCAAAGTTATGATGTAAATACTATTTATTCAAGTGATGTTTTGCTATGGCATACGTTAAATACATATTTTATACAATAAGGTATAATAAGATTAATAAGATAAATAAGGTAATAAGAAAGAACAATGAATTCATTGTTGAAGAAATTCCAGAAACCTTTCAAGTCATGTTTTGCATTTACAACTGTAATCTTTTTTGGGATATATTAGAGTGACAGTGCCTGGTCCATTAGCTCATCCTCATTAAAAAAATAAGCTTAAAATCATAACATTAAATGAAAAAACGCACCCTTAATCAGGATCAGTGTAACCTTGGCCAAATGATGTTTTAACCATAAAGGCAACCTGCACACTGTTTACTTACCATGGAGCTTCATTCTGTCCTATACTATGTGGAAGCTTTGTCTGCATGCCGCTGACCCACCCAATGATCCTGATATATGGTTTATCACAGACCTTTCTTCCTCTGCCTCACAAAACACTGAACACTCATCCTTTCTAACAGAACAGCACTGTAGGGTTTTAGCAAAGAGTAAAAAATATTCTAGGTTACTTTAATAAACTACGGTGGTCAGCGGTTTCACTGGTAATAGTGACTGAGCTTCATTCATAACCAGACCCTTAAAGAAGTGGCTCAGATTTGGCTGGGGACAGTTCATTTTTCAGGATTTGTTCTTTTCTAATGTGTTTTTAATAAAGAAATATAAACATCTGAGAACTGAATAAATGACATAGTTCTTTATAGATATTAATCATCATTTGAGTTTCTGGTATCCTTGGATTCTGTAAGCTTGTAAGAGTATTCACTGTAAAAACTCCAGGCAGTTAATATACATTTCTGGTTGAATGTCTCGCCTATATGGAGGTGATAAAATGGCCAATAAGTGAAGATATAAGGAAGATGTACCTAATAAAATGCTCAGTGAGTGTATATTTCCATAATCCGGTAATCCAGTACGCTTGATATGCTTGATATAATCTAGATATGAATGCATTTGAAGAAGTGTCTAAAAACACTTGTGACATGATGTTAATAATGCACAAATTACAAATGGAAATGTGATTATTGTCCTGCATGATAGGAGTGACAATGTTGTTATAGGATTGATGTAATGCAGGAAAAGTGTTTTCTTTACTTACGGACTCATTTTAATTTTATGTTTTGATTTTAATGTTAATGTTATATTGCATTTTAGCTAAGGACATACAAGAGGTCCTGATACTGATATAGTGCAAACCTCTTTTTAATTTAGTAAACTTATTTCAGAATATTCTAAAAAAAACATATTTAAATTGATTAAAAATGATTCATTACAAATGATGCAACAACTGTGTAAAAGAGGGACCACATTCAAAAAGTTTAAATATGAGCATAAATGCTTCAAATGTACAGTTTAAAGGCTCAAATAATGTTTTACTAAGTATGCATTCATTTTGGGCTATAAAGGTAATTAACAGGAACAATGCCACTGCCATGATATTTTGTAGACTGTTTAGTAGTTTAAGACATGTATACTAGGCCTCATTGTATTGTCACCACACCTTTAGAGTACACACAGTCTCTTAGGAAACATGATCTGACTTGAGATTAGCATGCTGAGATCATTTTTGGTGAATGTGAATACAGCCCACAGAGAAGGTAATAAACATATGCCACTGTACTGTAGATGATTTAAGGTGGTTAGCTTCACCAGCTAAAACAAGACCACTGAAAACCTTCATCATTTTCAGGCCTTCATATTTAAGTGACAAGAGGATTTGCGAATTTTATTCATATTGAAGATAAAGTCGAGTACTGATTAATTAAACAGCCGTGAACTGTGTGTACTAAAACGGCTACGATTAAAACTAAATACATTAAATACATAAACTACAGCCCCCACAGTTCAGTGCGGTCGCCTTGATCTCGCCTGCCTGATTGGCTGGAGCGGCCCAGTGCGTAGGAGGATTTTGCCGGAAGGAAAGTCGGATTGTGTCAAATTTAGCTAGCAGAGCTGCAAGAGACAACCTCGCTCTCTTATTGATCCGCACGGGACACACTTTAATTACAAAGGTATGTGTTATTGTGGCGGAATATTTATTGTTTTATATATGGGTCTGTTTTCCAGTACAGAGGAGGTTAACGCGGTCAATTGAGCTTAATTAGCTGCCGTTACTAGTGGAGCAAAGCAGACAGCAATAAAGCTGAATGTAGCTTAGCTGGCTAACATCGTTATTCGTGTGTTTCTTAGCTGGCTGGTTCCTTTACTGTGCTCACCTTCTTGTCCAGTGGCAGTTTATTCTGTACTGAATTCGGCTATTTCTTAGCTGTCAGAACCTAAAAAAGTTGACTTGGATGACACGTGGGTTTTATTACTAAACTATAAACAGTTGTATTTACATTTTGACATTCGAGAGCGAGCTGTGATTATTCTCGTCTCAGAAAGAGTTATGGAGCATGTCTAAAGACTGTTATCCGTATCTGTGCTATTGTCAGAAGAGCATCTTCATAAGTTGGAAGCTTATGAGGGAAGGGCAAAATAGTAGTGCTGCTGTATGAAGTATATCTTAGTAGCTGTGATGCTTCCGGTTATGTCCATTCTACTATAATTACACTGTTTTGTAAATTTATATATAAAGTGTTCAGGATAATCAATGTGTTAAGTTTATTGTAATACTTCTGTCGTATTGGCTCATACCCTCCTCCCTTGATATGCTTCTTCTGAGCCCAGTGTGGCATGTTAATGACTTCCAGGAGTTTTTTAATTCATTCTTTCATTCAAATTTGCATCCAAGACATGATGTGGATCAGCATCATATATCTAAAGGTTTGTAGACCCCCTTCTAATGAGTGATTTCAACACTTCCATGCATTTTTGTGCATACACAACTTGTATAATTTCCTTAGGAAAACATCATCATTGAAATGGGATGAGCAGCCGCACATGAGAACCTAAGGTCACCATGCCCAATGCAAGGCATCATCTAGAGGGATATAAAGCCCCCAGCACTCGACTACATTCTCTGGAGTGGGATGAGTTGGCGTGGTGATTGTGATCAAGAATTGGTCATCCAACATCAGTAGCTGACCTCACTAATGCTCATGTGGCTGCATGCAATCAAATCCTCACAACCTCTAGTATAAAGCCTCCCTAGAATACTAAAACACCCTATGATTTTAAAAGAACCGTTGGATGAGAAGGTTCCTGCAGACTTTGGATTATAAATGCTGGATCAATGTGTCTATATTGATTCCTGTCTGTCACGTCATATAATATCACTTGCCGTTTCAAACTCCCTCGGGTTATCTCCACACAGGGACGTACCTTGAAGACACCTGGCAGCAGAGAACCCACAGGAAACAATGCCACTAATGGGGAACGCATACCATGAGGTTTGAGCTGAGGCCATCGAATGAAACATTGCATTCATCGGTGACAAACAGGTAAATAATCAGTCGTTGTCATTCAGATTGTTAGTATCTCGCATTCTCATTGCTACAAACTTCTGAGTTTGCTGATCCAAAGACGTCATTCTTGATTTCAAACTCATCACTCAGCGCCACTGGCGGTTTAATGGTTTTTGTTGATCACTTGATTGATATTCATCAGCTGACAGGAAACATAGAAGTCTCAGTAAATGAAATCTGCACGTATTAGAATTAAGATATAAACAAAGTCATTTAGAGCGCTTTGATTTGAGAGTTACTTTGTAGAGCAACTTACCAAAATAAGTATCACACGTCCAAAGCGTATAATCTCACTGGAAGTTATTATGTGAAATTTTTAATAATACGCTGCCGGATGACATACATTGTTTTATGATAGCTTCGAGAGATGCGTGCAGGGTATTGAAATCACTTTAGTCTCCATCGAAACAGAGTAATTTTATTTTCATATTTACCGCTATTGTGTTGTTTTCATAAATGACTATAAAAACTAAGGCTAAAAAAACTAAGAAAAATCACAGGAATTCCACTGTCCATAATTGAGACGGTTTGATTGTAGCGCTGTCAGAGACCTGCCATATGGCGGCTCACTCACCTGACCCAGTTTAAAGCGATGGAAGTAATGACCCGAGTTAAATTGAGATTAAAATGAGATCTAAAGGGCCTGTTTCATTTTTAGAGTTGTTCTGTGGTAATTTATATAATATATCCTATTCAGCTTACAGCAATTCATCCCCATCCATTCACGCTGAAGTCATAAGGAGTGTTTCTGCCGGGACTGCTTTGTAAATGAGATACAATGCAGGGCAACCAATCAGAACAGAGATTTTTACATATATCCGTCCAGAAGGCACAGTAACCATAATAGCCTGTTTAACTCTAAAGGATATGGAGGGCTTGGAAAAGGCTGTTTAATTAGGTAGTGAGCAGATATTAGAATGATATTATAATAAACACACATAATAAGACTGTTATTACAGTAAGTAGTGATTTTACACCCATCAGAGTCTTCACTTTTTCAAAGCTCTCCTGGCAGGCTGGAATTAGGAACACCACAGTTATTTCACTTTTAACACAGCCGATATGCGATCATGGCTCCAACTGCAGTGCATTTCTGCTCGAAGTCTTTTCCATGTATATGACAACCGCTGATCAAACGTGTTGCTAAGCAACTAGTTGCTGTCGGTGTGTAAAACTGTAGATACGTGTTTAATCGAGTCAGATTTGGAGTAGATTTCCAAGGCCAAACGCATATCTATGGCAGATAAGGTTCCTTCCTGTTAGCGGTTTTGTCTTTAAAGCTGCCTCCTGTATGAACTTGCTTCCTTCACTGGAGGTAGTTGCTAAGTTACCCAACTCAGTAAGACAGTATTAGCAGTTAAAATTAGCTCAGAGTTTACATACTGGGACCATCACTATATTCAGGGTAAAACCCCTTTAAAAGGCATGTCTGACCAGCCCGAGCAGAACAGAGGCACCCGCGCTCAGCTACTGATCATTTTGGAGTGCACTGGAAAAAAGTGTTGTTTTGAATGTCCTTGGTCCGATATGAACATTTCCACATGGATAAATGAAATCACATCCACACAATTGTTTTTTTTTCGGTGTGTGTTAACCCAGGCTCAAATCCGACCGTTAGTAGTTGAGTGAGGAGAACGCCACATGTCACAGATCCTGTGCCTGGGACAAAGGGACACTGTTAATTTTGAGTCCTGGCAGCTTCTTAATGGGCTGTTTGTGTTTTTCCAGCTGTCATGGAAACCAAGGCAAATGGTTCAATGGACACCAAAAGGTATGTAAGTTGGGTCTCTCTCTCTCTCTCTCTCTCTCTCTCTCTCTCTCTCTCTCTCTCTTCCTTTACCACATTTGTGTTTTATTTATTGCTGGCTGTTGCTTATGTGTGAGATTATGCGTCAGGTTATTTGGGTTGAAGGTTAAAGATAGACACGGTGTAGAAGTGGTCCGTATACACCACTGTTTAAAAGTTTGGAATCCAGTTTCATTACAAGCGCACGTATTAAATGATTCTAACTTGAGTGTAATATTCTGTAGGTCTCAGGGTTTTGAACAGAGCTATAGGTAATCCAATAAAAATCAAAAAAGCTGTAAAAAGCATCAAGAATGATCTTTAAAATTAATGTCCAAAATGCATCATATTCAAAAAGTGATGAAATAGCTGTTCATAATCATTTTTAAGTCAAGAAATGACTTGAAATGTCATTTCTTGTAAATAGACAGTTATTTAATAACAGTTATTATGTGTCAACTTCTCGTTATTTTAAAAACACTAAATTTTAAATATACCATCGGTTTACGTTTTTGTGTATAGTTTACATTTTAGTTGACACTGTTTTAGTTATCATTGAATTACAAAATATATGATAAATGATTTCAAACACTTACACTGTAATTTTGTCCTATTTAGAAAAAAAGTATTATTTTTTTTTTAGCATTAATAACTTGAGGGCCTCGGAATGACACTAAACATCAAGGATGGTTTATTAACATAATACTTACCAGACCGTGTCAGGCTTCTCACAATTAAACTTTTATTCATCTAGTTGCATGTTGCAAATTGCATATCCTACAGCCTAGCCATTACAGTCTCACATGATGCTTCATTCATCCTGTCCTAAAAGCACTACAGGTTCATTGAAGACCACATCTCGTTCCTCTATTGTAATCATTACCATCCTTCCCAGGGGAATCTGCATTCCGAGTAAATTTAGGGATTGAGAGGAGAACATTTATCAAAGTATGTATATTGCAATCACAGCAGGAAAGAAGCTTAAACATTGGCACAGCTCTTTAAATCAGACCTATTATGCTTTTCCATTTATTTCCCTTTCATTTAGTGTCTTATGTAGCTTTTTGTGTATGTAAATGATCTGCAGGTGTAGTAGGATGCCACTCTGGCAGTTGACCAGTCAGAACAGAGTGGGCAAGCTGACCAATCAGAGCACTCTCGGTTCATTGGAAGGCGAGGCTTAAAGACACAGAGCGTTAACAGAGCTCTTAACAGAGCGTTTCAGACAGGAAGTCAATAAAGATGTAGCATATGTGAAAAATATTGTTTTTTGGGAAAGGTGAAGCATATAAATCTATTCTAGTAGACCCCAAAATAAATATGTGAACATTGAAAATGAACATAATAGATCCCCTTTAAACAGATTTTAGTATTAGCTGGCTAGTTAATGCAGCAGATTGCTTATACGTTTTTAGGAGAATCTTCTGATCAGCCATCCAGTAAGCCTTCGGTTTTATTTCCTTTTTTGACACTTGAGACTTCGTAGCCCGTTGCTGTTTCACATGAGCTGCAGGTTGCTTTACATTGTGTAACAGAAGTGGAATTTAGTTTAAGTAGGTCTCAAACAACTGAAATTGCATGCAAGTCTCTCTGTGAAGCCTGCCCAACACACTGTAATTAGTCAGATAATTCAGGTGTTCCACAATGTTCCAAGTACAAATTACATCCAGCATCACCTGGTTAAATCCCTGGAGACGTTTTTTAACAAAGTTAGGTCCCTGCACAAAGCATAATTCCACAACAGAGCCCTGAAGACTCTCCCAAAGGATACCATCAAAGAAGTCTGTCTTGCTTATATTTCCTGAACTGTATGTGGTATATTGTGCAGATCATTCATTCTAGCCCTAGGAACATTTATAATGCCTAGTTTATTTAAATGTATAATTGAGCATCTTTATTCTTAATGGATTTTGAAGCTGTTCATTGCATGATTTCATTCAGGTTAATGAACCAGGTAATTTCTTCTATGTGGTGATTGATACAGTGTTACTCACAGCATTACAGTTAGTCATTTACATGGTAATTATATAGAACTATTGATTTTGTATGCTAATACTCTGTAGCTTATTAGTGTCCCTTTTCTTTCACAGTTCGGTGGAGAACGGGCAGCTTCCAGACCCGGCCCACTGGGCAGTAGCAGACGTTGTCAATTATTTTAAAGCTACTGGATTCGAAGAGCAGGCCAACGCTTTCCAGGATCAGGTAGTAATTATAATGTAATAAAATACAGTAATACATTCTGTTCGTATAACACTTTCGGACCCTTGGAAGCTGAGTTATACTTTGGCTTTGCTGTAACATTCGAATTCCATTATTACATATTTAATTATCATGAATTATGCACTGTATCACATACACTTACCAACTGCATTAACATTACCAACAATAAGGACACCTACCTTGTATCTGTAGTCTTAGTCCGTTTTATCAGATGCACTTACCATACAGGTGTACTTTGTGGTTTTACAATTACAGAATAGGGATGCATTGATACCAATACGGGTAACTACAGAATCCCAACGTAGAGACCGCAACTGTTACAGTCCTACTATATATACTTCAGTCAGTGCACAGCTGTAGCTCAGTCTTTCAGTACTTGGTGTGCAGCATGTGGATGTTTTCATATAGTGAGTACTACTTTACTGATCTGCTCTTCTCAGCTCTAAAGCTTTTCAATCCAAGGTAACTAAAGTAATACAGCTAGCTAATACATATCTTTTAAATCAGCTAGATCTTAATTATTTCACTTTTAAGGTACTTTGTGCTCATTTACTAACAATTAACTTTCTTCATTATATATAGGTCATTTTAACTATCGGTGAGTAGTAAAAATATATACTCATATGCTGGGAAAAGTATATTGATGCATCCTTATTTAAGACTATAGCTTACTTGTTTCACCTGTACTTTGTTAGCTGATGTGTTAACACCTTCAGCTCTGCATTTTTGACTTTTTCAAATTTGTTTTAATGTCAAGAAATGACAAACCGTAGCAGAAATCTTAAGGATATTTTTTCATTTAGCAAATCAAGACTGTGTGCACAACAATAACCTTTCATTAAATTGGCTAGTTGTACAAAATGGTGCAGTTTAACCTCCAGTGTAAGCAACATGTGTGCATGCAAAATTGTTTCAGACGGTTCTGACATTTTTACACCATATTTTTGCAGAATCTGCCAAGATCACAATCTGAGATCACAATCTGTTATGTATATTGCATTATATATATGTCATGTACCAGCTTCTGCAATGACGTCTTGGATATGGCTGACAAACGGCAAAGTTTCTGCAGCACTTTTGACAGTGCGTTAAAACAGGGGCACATTTTTTCACTATCCTGGTAGCGTATCTGCTGAGAGAAACGGCAAAATCTTCCCATCATTCTCGCATTGCGTCTGTGCAGCTACTGCGCTGATGTGATGCAGCATGGCCACAAAAGCAGAATGATTTATGTATTATTAATAAGCTTGACTAGCTTCTCTCTATTACCTCTCACTGCTGATGAGGATATCCGAATGATGCGAAATGCATCCCTGATCGTGATCTACTGATCGTGATCTACTGATCGTAAACTGGGTCTTCATACTATTTAGTTAGCAGTGCTAAAGGTAGTTACTTCAACCTGCTATTAGTTAACGTTACCTGTATGACCTACCTGCTTATAATCTCAACATCAACACAGAGTAGATTAAAATTGTTACTGGAGTGAAATTTGCAGAGCAGACTAACAACTGAATTCCATTTGTCCAGAATCTTGTTAAGGATGTGGGAGCTGAAATTGGCTTCCTATTTGCCATCTTGTTTTGCACACTTTCCATTCCACCTTAAAATGTTCTGTAGTTGTGTTTTAAGGCCTGTACAAACTATAGCATTTAAGGTGGAATGGAACATCCATGTTCAGCCTTGTTTAAAGATGAATATCATCCATGTCTGCTGCCAGTTTAGTCACTTGGAAAGGGTATGAAAAGTGTAGAACAGTGTAGAACAATACATTTCAGCACATAGTCCACCATTTTCACTGGTGTGAGTCTCTTGCCGTTTTATTTCATTTTTGGGGGTGTAAATATTAACAAGTCAGGAACCGTTACATACAACAATTTGGTATTTTGGAATCAGTCTGTTGTACTGCCCTCTTTTGTAAATGGGAGATTTGTATTTTGAAGAAGGAGACAACAGTGTTTGAGCTTTACAGTCACTTCTGTGTACCAAACTCTTCATTCTGTGGCACCTTTAATATTAAATGTCGTTAATTGCAATAACTGTGACCTCTAAGTGTTAACAAGAACATATTGTGTCATTAATATAAAACACTAAAAGCTATGAGTGCTAATAGCTTATCTTCACCTAAACCTGGCTTGACTGACTGAATACTGGGATAGTTAGCTGCCTGGATTTTATTGCACATTTCACCTCAACCGTGACCCATTTGCTTTTGCAGGAAATCGATGGCAAGTCTCTTTTATTAATGACTCGCAATGACGTTCTGACTGGACTCTCGATAAAACTGGGCCCTGCACTGAAGATTTACGAATACCATGTGAAGCCACTTCAGACCCAACACTTAAAAAGCAATGCCTCATAGCACTGGGGACCGGCCAGCCCCCTCTTGGAAGACAATCATGCCATGGAACGGCAGGGTATCTGCAGACTGAAACAAGGCCACATCCTTGAGTGTATTTTATGCATCTTTGAGGACGAGCAAACAAAGAAAGAAAGAGAAAGAAAGAAAGAAAAAACTTAAATGTGAATTTGTCTTTCTCAGTCTGAGTTTGTTGTACAAGTACATGTTACGTTTGTCTCATTGATTTAAAGATTCTGAATGGTGTTATGTTCTGATTATTTTTAATAGACCCTTTGTGAACTTGTACATATATTGAAATATGGATTATTGTTTGCGATTTTTAAAGATTTTAATTGTATATGTAAAAGATTAAGTGTGAATGTGTCTGGCATTAAGATTTTAAACACTATTGTGTAAGATGTTGCTAGGTAAGACCTGCATTACTCCCTCCTAGGGTTTAAGGGGAAATGAACTCTGCATCATTGGGTTGTACATACAGAGAGAAAGTGACAAAGGGGAGGGGCTGGTAATTTATTTGTTGTTGCTTTTTATTTGTTGGTGCTTGTTTCCCTTTTCTCCTGAAAGGTGTTTATGAATATTTGTATTTAGGTTACAGTACAAGAGATCAATTGTTTGGCTTTGATAACTGTAACCATCCTACAGCTGTGTGCAGTTATATTTAGGTTTTATTTTATTTAAACATATTAAACTGAGAACTCACACAAAGCAGTTGAACAGGTAGCTAGAGTCTGGGATCTAAACCAAAACCAGGCTCCGTTTGTTGTCCATGCAACTAGCTTGATTACTCCATGGTTAGCCATAATCTTTATGTTCCTTTTTGCTTGCGGTTGAGAAAGTGACATTTCTTTAAGAAGGAGCGATTCCTGAACAGTACAGCGTGTACATTGACTTGGTTAATACCAGTTGTTGCATAGGACTAAAAATGGCAGTTATATGTCAGTTCCTAATCAGTGGTGCTCAGGCCGATTTGGGTGAGGGGGTGGGGGGGGTGGTAGGGGTTATTGTTCATTTTGACAGAAGTCTTTTCCACAGCATCCTTTTGAAGTCTGTCTTGCAATAGAAGACTGAAATGTATGTCAGAAGTTTGCAATAAATTGTGCTTGAATTAAAAAAGTGCTGATTCAAAAGTAAACAAAACGATGTTATGATGAAGTATTAGGCTTGCAATACGTTAATAATATCCTGTGTTTACTTCATATCTAAACATATAATTTTTGTCAGTAAATTATACTCAGTCCTCCGCTGATATATTTTTCAGCAGTGTACTGTATTGTCCATCTGTCCATTATACTAAACATGTTATATTCACTTCTCGTAGGCTGTGTTCAAACGGCTGGCAAATGGGATTTGTTTCTCATATCAGATTTTTTGAGATTACTGTCTGCAGTGTTGTTTGCAAGTGACTGGTTGGGATTTGTGTGTCCAGACTATCATCAGCCTATCTGCTTGGGTTACTGTGGTGTCAGTAACTACACAGAAGTGCTATCCCAGCACTTTTCTCACTTTGGATTTGACTTTGTTGTTGTTGCTGCATTGGGAGTGATACAAACACTTTAATATCCAGTTTTAGCAAATCTGCATTGTAATCGCATTTCAAAGCACCTCCAAATTCTGTCACCTTTCAATTTCTGTCCAGATTATCAAAAAATTGTCCGGATAGAGTCTGGATATGCTAGCAATCTGAACAAGGCCTTAGTGAACCAGTGGATTTATTCCTATTCAGTAGACCTTCATTCAGTTTGCCAAGACATTTAAGGAAGAGAACCAGAAGTCTGCATGCAGCCATACACTGCTATGTTGAAGTCATTTGCCGTATTAATAATTTAGTGTTATTTGTAACAGTACAGTGTGGATTTAAATTTCACAAACTGATCACTAAAAAGTAATTGTCTGCAGTCATATTCAAAAGTCAACCAAGTACACCTGGTTGAATGACATGTATTGTTGCTTTTCTAAGTGAAACTAAGTTAACCCATCCTCTACAGAGAACACACATGTTAATGCACAGTTATTGTTTATTTAATGAGCTGAATCTATTGTCACTGTCCAAACAAAGAAGTACCTCCATTTCTTTTGTGATTTTTAGCTTTGCGTTGAGTGGACCCCCAGAAATGCTCCAGTGTTGATTCTAATAAAATCTCTTTACATTGATCCACATAGTGCTTTTGCCCTCCATTGTGAAGATGCATGTTTTTTCTTTGGACAGTGACAATAAAACATGGCCTGTGTAAAGCATTTGCTGTATTTCATGTTTGTTCCATTGTATTAATTTCAGCAAATAAATAGAAATTGGCTCCTTGTAGAGGAGGAGTGGGGAGCTGAGGGCCAGACTCCAGTGCAGTTTAGTGTTTTCTCAGCTCTAGGATGGCAACCAAACCTGGAGATTCACTGATGAGTTTAAACAGACGATCATGCGGGTTCAAGCAAGAAAACCATCAAACTGTGCAAGAAAGACCAGAGTTCCCCACCGTCCACTGTCGAAGATGTGTTGACTTATTTTCACTTACAAAAACAATAAAACATGCAATTTGTTCATGGAGGTTCAAACTTTTGCACACAGACGTATTTACCCCAAAACATCCCAGATTTTTTGTCCTCAGATGTTTCCATATGTTGGAGTTTGAATGCCAGTTTTATTACAACTCAAGTTGTTGATGTTCTCTAGTTTCACCAGTCAACTCTGTTCCATTCATCACTCTAAAATTTCCATACTGTGTCCTACCAACTACTTGTGAAGGTGGTAGAGCTAGGGCTAGAAATATCCTATATCATTGTATCATAGAGTCATTGTATACACTTGTATGCAACTAAACTGGACTCTTACGTACGAAAGCAATCCAAAACTTGGAAACTATACTGTTCACAATATCTTCTAGTGATGTAAACATTCTTATGCACTTTTGTTGCACCCATGGAATGGCTGTCATTTTTATAGTAATCCATGTCTTTCTTTATTTTAGGGACAGTTTTCAGGTAAGCAGTGAGGTGAATACACAAAGCGAATTTGTTTGTTTGTCTGCAGGTGATTACAGATCTGTCAGAACGCCTTTGTTTGTGGATTCCCCCTTTTCTCCAGTCAGTTTCACAGTCTAGCCCGTGGCTTCCTGCGCACAGTCCCTGTGATGTTACCAGCTGGATTATCGAGAGGTAGAAGGACCTGAAAGAAACAACAGAAATACAGACTTTTAGAGGACGGGACACTTGGCTAGCAGAACCATGTTGCATTTACTACACGTGAAATGTAGCCTCGCTCATAAATGAATATCACATTGTGATGTATGTTATTGTTTATGAACTGCATAAATTGACTGACAAAGCCCTCTCAAAACTCAAACCCCTAATCTGGTTTCTTAGATGGTGTCTGCTGTGGTTTCAAGTCAACTCCACAAAAAAAACCTGGGCTCAAAGTAGTAGAACCAGTGTTTCCTGAACCAGTCGTCAGGCCCCCCAGACAGCCCACGTTTTCCATTGAAAATGTCCATTTTTTTGATCCATTGGGTTGGATCACAAATGTGGAGTATCTGGGGAGCCCTGAGAACTGGCTTGGGAACCAGTGACGTAGGAGAACCCAGAAGAGCTTCTGCAAGGATTCTTCTTTAATGAAACATATTTGTAAATGGGAAATGTGAGTGTGAAAATGTTCTAAAGTTTAAAGAACCTCTGAATAATGAAAAGGAGTGGAAAATATTACATTATTTATCATTACTGTGATAAAATGTCACACTATATGCTTTTCTGAGTCATAGATTTTGTCAGTTCTACAGAACACTGACCTGCGGGTTGCACTAGGCATGTTTAATTGGTTTTGGTGCAGTTTAATTGGATTTAAAGCAAAGACTGTTTTATGATGAAATATTAGACTTATTAATAAGCTCCTGCGTATTTACTTAATATTTAATCATAACATCATTTATGGCTTATATGCTCCAATAATATATTTTCTAGTAGTATACTATGTTGTGTGTGTCAAATATTGAGTAAAATCAATTGTATATATTATGATGCATATCATACTAATGGATGTTGATATTTGGCCCTATAGCCCACCCCTAGTTCTATATCACTTAATCAGTTTTCCTAGAACCATACATCTGAGCTATGAACCGTTTCGAAACCATTATGTTTAAGAGTGTAGAACACTGCAATGCTGATCTACTCAGACTTCATATTTTCCCAAATGTCTCCCCAATTCTTGTCTAGTCTAGTTTGACTAGCAGTTTCTTCTATCACACAGTGTTACCAAGCATTGACTTAACATTGCCCTGAGTGATACAGGGAGAGGGTTGGCCATCCTACTCACCCGGAGAAAGTGAGGCCAATCATGCACTCTAGAATTTATATGGCTTTGTGGTCAGCCATGTGTGTACTGTACATACAGTATCGTGCACTATTTAATGTAGAAGCCAGAACGTTTCATATCATAGTGCACTCTAAAAGGAGCCATTAGAGATTCAGCTTCGGACTCCAGGCCACAGATGGCTCCGGCATTGGAGGGAATCACACATACAGCCTCCTTATGATATGGCCAACTCAGGAGCTTCTCCAACTTCTTAATAATGAAGAAAGACATTAAAGATACGCCAGTGTAAAGCAATGAGCATTTCAAAGAAGCCGACCTCATCCTTATTGGAGATTCCCATTTTTGTCATGTCGATGGTGAAGTAGTGCTGGTTTGGCATCACTATTTCAATCTCCTCGACCTATAAGAGGACATGCAGTCTATTTACAATTCACAGTTATGGTCACAGTTACAGCCAAATCAATGTTCACATCAAGATTCTTGTATAACACTTCAGTCCGTCAATCCGACTGACCTCTGGGACTCTGTCAATAATAAGACACTGTGTCTCATACAGGGTCTTCTGAACAGAGGGTGAGTACTCCCCGCGGGCGTATGGTCCAGCAAACTTCTCGATGATGGTGTCCTTTACAGTTCTCCTGTAGGAGAGAACATACACACTGCAATAACCATCTTATTTAACGATTTGATGTCTTTCAGTTGGTATACTTCATCAATTAAGCTGATGTTTGAGTGTTGGTTACCATGCAGCGTCAAAAGGCACGCCCTGGTGCTTGTTGTAGCGCCACCTAGCATAAACTGAGGTGCAGAAGAACCTGTCCCTGACTTCCTGCAGGGTGGTGAAGCGATCTCTCAGGAAGCCTTCAAAACCTGACTGCGTGGTCTTCAGAACCTTCATGTCTCTGATTCCACTGTGAATCACTGGGGGCTCTGAAAAAATGAATGAGATGGCTACTTAACAGGACACTTTGGTCAGCAGGAAGCCAGATAGCTAACATCACTGCTAAGAACTGCTAACATATTTCTAAATGGGAAATTTGAGGTTTTTTATTAGAAGTACAGTACAGAAAATTACAAAACACATGTCATTATACATTGACAGCTAGTTTTGGGCTGGAATGGACCTTAAATCGATTATGATCATGTTATCTGCAATAAAACTACCATTAATACAGAACATGATATTCCCAGCTATAATTGCTCTGGTCTTTTTTTGTTGATTGATTCTGACCCCCACCCCAACAAATATGTAGCCATCTCCTATGGCCTTGTTTCACTCACCATTTAGATACTGTTCTACCTCACAGAAGCGCCAAGACTCTGGAGAGAAGATGAATGCATGGGAATGCTCAACTCCATTCTGTCAGAGAGTTAGTCATATGCACAGTCAAAGTTTTACAATAATAACTGATAATGTGGATTTTTTAGATATAAAGGTTTTATTTAGTATTTCAAGGATTCTGGGAACAATTCAATAATAATGACAACTATATTTGTATTTATGTGCGTGCCACATCGCATCATGCAGCAACCAAAAATTTGAAGCCATTGTTTTTACTGTAGGTACACACACTGGCATCAACACGAGCGATTCAGAGTGCAGTTCATGCAGCATTTAGCTATAACTACAATAAATTAAAGCTATATTGAGATCAGAGAAAGCCACAGTAGATCACATGTGGCTTAAAATGTACACAGAGAAAGTCAGCAAGTCTTTTAGACAAACTGATAAATGCTAATGTTAGGTTGCATCAGCTGTTACTGTCCTAGCCTTTTTCAGCTTGTATCTTCTGTTTTTATTTCTGAGCTGATGAATACAACTGAATAGCTGCGGGTTTTGCTTGCATGCATGGTTCTATTGGAGATATTATAGTTGCCCTGATGTAGTGCTGCCGCCACACCTAAAAGTAACTCTAGTAAAGGTGCTCTTCCGGCATTCAGTAAATGCACCATCAACAACTGGTTATAAAATACCAGTTAAATCTAATCACTGGCCCAATGAAGATCACTTTTAAAAAAGCGATTAGTGGCCGATATGATTCCGATATCAGCATATCTAAAAATATGCTAGCTTCTCTACAGAGAAAAAAATATGACCTGTGTAAATTTAACATGTTATATATTTTTCCAATATAATAACTCAAAGAAATAGAAAATTGTGCACTAAAATTTGCAACAAAAATGTTTTACTGTAGAGCACTGGTATACATTAGATATCCTTTCCTGCTGAGGTTAGTTCCAACCCGTGTCCGGTATGCTGCCCTTATTCTTTACCTGACACCACTGCATCTGATCTAGCTGATCAGGGACTTCTAAAGATGTGCATTAAAAAATTAAAATCAGTGAGGTCAATCATTCTCTGAGTAGAGAGTTTTTGAGCCATTTGTGACTTTCACACAGAGGAATTTGTATTCCGCATTTAACCCATCCATGAAGTGAAACACCCACATACATACACACACACACACAAGGGGGCAGTGAGCACACTTGCCCAGAGCGGTGGGCAGCCCTATCCACAGCACCTGGGAAGCAGTTGGGGGTTAGGTGCCTTGCTCAAGGGCACCTCAGTCATTACTGTCGGTTCAGGGAATCGAACCGGCAACCCTCCGGTCACAAGGCTGGTTCCCTAACCTCCAGCCCACGACTGCCCCAACTGCAGCAGGTGTGGCACATTTTGGTTGCTACTAGACTCTGCAGGAAACTGTATCAGCAGGACCAGAGTTGGTGTCCGCTGCTGTAAAGGAAGTCTTCGCTTATTGTCTTTTGAAGAGAGCGTGCCATTTAATGAGGGGCTTTCAAGCTTTTTTTGCTTGCGACTGTATTGGCATTCACCTTTTCCAGTCTCCTCCAGGGGGCTTCCTCAATGTCGACCTTTGCTCGTGTGACGTGCCTAAACGCTGTCAGGAAATGGTGGCAGATGTCCAGGGCAAATCCCTCGATGGTTTTGACCTAGTTGAAGACAAGGTTAGGATAAGTGTACTCACTGTGCCGTGGCACGAAAAGGGCCTCCGAATGCCTCCCTGCTGAATTTTGTCAAAGCAGGAAACTTTTTTGCATACTGTAAATAGAACTAACGTCTAAAAATGTCAACCCAAACTCAGTGATCCAGTGCCATTTAATCCTAAGTGAAATCACATTTCTGACCTTTCCCTGGGAATCCCTTCAAATTTAAATAAACAATGCATGTTTTAATTGCCCCAAACAAGTCAGCAGCCAACAAGTTCTCAGCACGACATTCATTTTAGGTGGCTGTTTGTGAAGCTGCTTGAAAGAATGCAGAGACTGTGCAAAGTCGGCAGGAAAGCGACCCAGCTTTGTGGGGCTACTTTCTTTATGAATCTAAAATGGATATTTTCATTTGCTGAGCTCTTTTGTTGGGACCTGCAGTATTCCTTGTTTGTCATTTCATAGGTGCCTTCACTGTTGTAGGTGTCTCCAAACTTTTGACTGGTACGATATGTATACTATTTTCATTATAGTGGACAATTACAGTTTAAATAAGACAGTAAAGTTAACAAAAGAACCAACGTTACCAGTGTAACTAATTAGGCGCTAGGGTTCCTGGTGCAATGCAGTATAAAGGAACCTCTATGGCTTCCTAGAAGTACCTTTCAGTGGGTGGCTCTTGATTTATGAGTGAGAACTTTACATTACTTTAATATTTTACATTTGTACTGAAACTTTGTTATATGAAGGTTCTTTAAACTGGTAAGCTTCAAATTGGTTTGTAGGGACCTTTTATGGCATTGCTCAAAAAATCATTTGCTGTAGCTCTTCTTTTTAAAAGAGTGCAGTTTATACGATTGGTACTGACGTATGAGGTTTATAATTCTACACTACAAGTACATCAAAAAGAGAACAGAACCTAACAATTTTGCTTTCTATGCTAGTTCTATGTATTCTATGTTACTTTGTATTTAATAGTAGTAGTTTTCTGAGTTTGGGTTTAGGTTTAGGCTACTCTAGCCACCTTTGGAAATACAGTACACAGTTTTGTTAGAGAAGGTAAAAACCCTCAAATTAAGCCTCAGACTACATGAGTTAATGATTGATAATGATTGATGATCTCCCCCGTCTGTAACCTCAGGATGTTACACCTACCCCTTTTAGCTTAGCCAAAGCATGGACAGTGTTCTTGATGGTGTCAGTGGGAATGATGTCCGAGTTGTCTCCGGTCAGGTAGTCCTTGCGAGAGTTCAGCGTAAGCTGGACGTTTGCTTTCAGCTCGATTATGTAGTGTTGCGTACCCTCCCGCCGTATATACATAACCTTCACCTGATTCTTCCCGTAGCCTGTCCTCACAAACTCCACGTTCTACACAAAAGACACTTTTCTGATTCAAATGCTCAGTAAGGAAACATACATGACTTTAGGAAAGACGTTAAGCAGGTCTGGTAACAGGCTAAATTCTTCATTCTTGAGAATAAAGACCATACCTGATTTGAGGTAGCCATATTTTTCAAATAAGTGCTCAGAATCGGATGTCTCTGATTCTCTACCAGGAGTGGGACCTGGTGGGGACAGCGAATTATATTCAGGGGTGGTGTCACCTGCGTAATTTGTGTTTCGCAATGGGTCCAAATGGTCATGTCCACATTAAGGGGATGAACCTCTGTCAAATAATGATGAGCGTCATGGCCCGTTTGTAGCCAGAGGTGGATAAAAATTATATTTACTTAGTTACATGTACTCAAGTGTAGGTGGAGTTCATCTTCAAAGAGTAATTACCTTTACTTCTAAGTATGTTTAAGAAGAAATCTAGCTTGTACCAAATGAAAAGATCTGTGGTCAAACATCTTATCCTAAAAGAAAATGGGACTTCTAACAACCATGTTACACCATCAAACACACCATCAAAACTGCCACCATCACATAAACAGCACAAACAGAGAAAATCAAGCTCCACTCTTGCTTCAGATGAAAACATGGTGCTTCTGTCCATCCCTTCACTGTGAGAAGACACCTCAACACTAACGATCTGAAAGGATGTGTATCTGTCACTGAGAAAATGAAACAGACAGAAAAAAAGAATAACATTTGCAAATCAAACAAAAAAGCTGCCAGTGGTCTCAGAATGATGGGCTGACCACCCCAGAGTCCAGACTTTAACACTATCAATCTATCGCAGGGCAGACCCACAGACATGCACATTCACACACACCTAGTGGGCAATTTACCATCTCCAGTTCGCCTGACAGCACATCTTTGGACTGTGGGAGGAAGCCGGAGCACCTGGAGGAAACCCATGCAGACACAGGGAGAACATGCGAACAAGGACCCCGGATACTGAATAAACCATCCCTGCTTCAGAATCACTGAATGAGATCTGAGATTACTTAATTACTTGAGAAGCAGAAAACAAAACCAACTTCTAAGACTAAACTAGATGTGGAAAAATATCAGATTATCAGATGCAGATTTCTTTGAAAAACTGAAAGTAAGTCTCCTGAAAATAAAAGAAGCTGTGATAAAGGCTAGGAGTGGACAGACTGAATACTGAATAAACAACCTAATGTTTAGTTGCTGGTACTTGCTGTGGAAGGTTCTGAAAATGAAAAGCTTAATGGTCATTTTGTCTGCAAATGAAAGAATCCGGGGTGGTATCTGCTTTTTAGCCACTGGACAAGCAGCCATGTAAAGGCCTTCCCGGTGGCCTTTAAAGGGCGCCAGCCGAGGCTGCTGCAGAGGGGCTGGAGGAAGTTCTTTTTCATTCTCATAAGCAGTCATGATGGCAGTCATAAGACAAAGCGGCCCAACTTCCTCTTTCTCGCTCACACAGCTGTACATGTGTTATTTTACAGTCACTGCTTCATGAGGAAGCCACCGAAAACTCTACAGCATGCTACTTTCTTTTTTTCACATCAGTAGTGATTTTTGGTATTTGAGTGGCGGAGGACAAAATGCTTCTGTTCTGGTGTTTCTGTTGGATTTGCCTTCAGCTATTCCCCTCAGCTTGCCTGTGTGAGGCGAACCTAACCTGCTTAAATGACGAAGGAAAGCCTGTGGACTGGTAGATGATCTTTAAACCTGTTTTCTTGTAGTTTGATCTGGTAGAGCTGGTAGAGCTGTGCCAAAACGCTGTTGATAATTCTGAATTTCTTCATCATTCTCTTTATAATATCAGGTTCATAATGTACAAGCTGCCCACATATAGGAAGGGGAAGGTGGGAAGTGGAGTTGATTACATGTATCTGGATCCTTCATTGCTGAAGTGGAAGTTAAGTAGATATGCAGTGAACACGAGTGAAGGTGCAGTGGGTAGAACACTGGACCAGCTCTACCACAGATATGAGGTATGAATCTCTGTCTTGATTATCCGTTTCACTCCTGCTGATGGAGTTAAGGGAATAGTTCACTAAGAAATGCAATTTTCTCTTTATCCCAGTGTAGTACATCTGCCAAGGTATGTTTGGTATCTGGCATTTGCTTCATGAGATATGCACTGGAGTCAAGGCTAACGTAGCTCAAGGCTAATGTAGCTATGGAAGTCAAAGTCGCTCAAAATCTTTTACATTGGCCTTGTAGCTCCAGTATAAAGTCAAGGAAGCAAACTTCCGATACTAAATATTTCCTGGCTTGTCAACTATTTGGGGTAAGTTTGGGGTACATTTGATTTCTCTTTGAACTATTCCTTGAAATAATTTGTTCATAGAAATAATATGTTTAAATGAGTTGGATAAAGGCCCGCAGTACGTATATGACCATTAATCTTAACACTGATTGGCCAGTGTACTCCTAATATTGTCACAGACTGGTCAACATATTGACAGACAGATAGGACAGTATGTGAACTGCAAATGAAAAAACAGATAGCAGTAATCCACTTTATGAAAATTGTGTAAAGACAAAGTTTCACCTTATTAATTAACTTCATTGTTTTTGTAAATACAGTATTTGTTCATTCTGAAGCTGTTGCCTGCAGCACAGTCCAAGAAGGGCAATTTAAGACAAGAAACACTGTTTAATTTCCAGAAAGCACCTTAAACAGATGTTGTAATCATGCTTGGATATAAAAAGATCATAAAAGCCGAGTCCTTTATGAGTAAGAATGGTTTGTGGCTCACCAACGAAAAACCCATAAGCAAATAGAGGATGCACAGAGTGGTCCATTTTTCTGGTCGGCAATGGCACTTTAAGTTTGACTTAGTTGGACAGTCACTAATCATGTGATTGACACTAACAACAATGTTGGGAGGAGCCTGGTGATTTCAGGGTCAGATAGCGATGTTATTGGGAAGGAAGATAAATGTTACCAGGAACAATAAATGATGATAACTTTAAACTGATATGGGCAATATTTTTTGAGCTACACATACAGAAGTAGTGTAACTCAGCATGACAACAGGCTGCCATGTTTGCGAACGCATGAGGGCGCGTGATGCTCTATCAACCTGTGAAATTTGTCACAGATTTTAAAGTTGGATTTTTAAAGTTGTTTGCTGCAAAGTAATCCCATCTCCTGTAGTTTTACTCATGATGACATTAGCATAGTCAACGCTGACTCGACTTTCATTGCATAACTGTTGATTTAAAAAAATCTGAAGTTGCACAACCCCTATCAGCAAGCACAACCTCAACAAGGTATTTTAGGTAGCTCATTCTACAGTGCTCAATATTATCCAAAGACTCAGGGAAAACAGACAAATCTCTGAATAAAAAACAAGGCCAGAAACTACAACTCAACGTCCATGACCTTCGACCCCTCAGACAGCCCAGTACGGAAAACAAGCCTGCATGGGTAACACTGCATAGGCTTGGGAATGCTTTGAGAAACTGTAACACTGTTCTACGCACTATGGAAGTCATATGTCAACAGCATCCAGAATCACTGTTGACTCTTCTCTGGACTCAAACTCATCCCAAATGGGCTGATGCACAGTGCAAATGTGTATTGTTGTCTGATACGTCCACCTTTCAAATTGTTTATGGAGAAAATGAACATTGCGGGCCAAAGAAGTAAACGATCATCCGGACGGTTACCAGCATACAGTTCCAAAACCACCATTGCTCATGGTATGTGGGGGTATTAGTAAGTATCCTGCACATCTGTTGAAGCACCATTAATGCTGAAGACACTTTGGATCAAGACTATGGTGCGCTTATATACTGTCCATTTCAGGGATATCCATGCTCATTTCAATGTGACAACACCAAAAAACATTGACAGTGAAAGTCTGTATGGTTGCACAGCAGAAGACACGTATAACAGCAGAATAAACAACAGAGCAAAAACTCTGAATTAGCATATATTCACAAAAACAATGTTCATACCGTAAAACATCAAATATCATGTTTTGTAGTTTTTTTTCAATTTTGTCAATTTTGTGCAGATCAAGCATAATTTACTAACCACTGCTTTCTGTTTTTATTGCCATTTCACATACTGTCCTGGTGTTTTTGGAATGGGGTTTATACAATGCAGCAGTTATGTGCAGCATTCTTTAACTTTAGTTCTGCTAACTTACATACACTAAATGCTTTCATGAAACTGAATGGCATGTTGGATATAATGAATATTTTATGGTATATTTTTCCATAGGGAATTACCATTAAAAATTCTTTTTATTCTAGGTGTCTTTTTTAATCTAGGTTTAGGCTTAGAATAGGTCTGGGAAATTGACCATATGCATATATATATATATATGTTTATATGCATTAATAAGTAATTCATAAGTAATGATAATTGTTTTAAAGTCAAACAGCTCTGCATACATGCTCTACAACGATGCTCCCCCAGTGCTGAAGTACAAGAAAAATTATGGACACACAAAAGGTACTTTTACAACAACTTTCTTTGCTCTTGCTAATTCCAGCTCTGCATGTTGAGTTTAACCTTCTACAATCATAGGCAAGAGCTTCATAACATGTGTTTTGTTTGCTTATTTTGATCTTTACAGTGAGTTCTGTGAGAGTGAACAACAGTAATATTTTTTGGAAGATGATTGTTCAGTGTGTTGTCGCTTTCAAACCAACGTGTTCCAGTGCAAAGAGCACAGCTGATAACTGAAATGTGCTGTTGACTGAGCATTGATTTCACTCTTTGAAAATATCTGATAAAGTTCTGGTGCAGAGGGCTGCTGGTAATAGAGAAGCAGATATTTGTGAATGTGAATATTTTCCTCAGCTAATATTTCTGTTTAGCATGCAAATGCAGGCAGCCATCAACATACAGTAAAGTCCATGCATTTTTGTATGTTATTGTAGCTGATCAGTGCAGTATATTGGAGTTATAATGAAATAATGAATTTGAGGGTGTTTACATCCAAACTGGTTGACCAGTGTAGGAATTACAACCCTTTTCATACATGGCCCACTTATTTGTAGGGGCTCAGAAGTAATTGGACAAACTAACATAATCTAAGTTAAAATATATATTTTTTACTTGGTTGCAAATCCTTTACAGTCCATGGCTACCTGAAGTGCTTGATTGGCTTGACCATTGCAGAATATTTCCCCTTCTTTGGCTTTCAAAAGTCTTGGGGTGCTTTCGCAGCATGCTTCAAGTCCATCTGCACTGTGATACAAATACATAGACATATACACTTCAGAACTCATCCTACTGTTTCTGTCAGCAATTCCATCATCAGTAAATACAATGGAACCAGCTCCACTGGCAGCAACACATGCTACATCCAGATGAAGTGGTATAGTTTTGCTCTTCCCATCATTCTGATACAAGTTAATCTTTGTCTTATCTCTCCATAAGATGTTGTTCCATTTTAGATGTTTTTTGGCAAAGTCCGATTTGGTCATACTAATTTTGGCTTACATTGTGTGGTGAACCATCTGTGTTTACTCTGGTTTTTACTTCTCTTGATTGTTGACTTGCGTGCCCTGCGATGGCCTTCCTGTCTTCTGCCCAGTGAGCAGACAGTGGGACCCAGTGGGACAGGCTCCAGCACCCCCCATGACCCAGAAGGATAAGCGACTTAGAAGATGGATAAATGAATGGATGATTGTTGACTTTGACACAGATAGTCTGACCCTCTGGAAAATGTTCTCAATTTGGTCAACAGTTGTGAAGACCTTTTTCTTCACCAGAGAAAGAGCTCTGTCTGTTATCCACAACAGTTGTTTTCTATTGTCTTCTGGGCCTTCGTGTTTCTGCGCTGACTAGGTCATTCTTTCTTTTGAAGAACGTACCAAATAGTTGACTGGGTACACCTAATGTTTAGCTGTCTCTCTGATGGATTTGTTTTGAAATTTTAACTTAACGTTGGCTTTCTTCACTGGCAGTGAAACTCTATGGACTTCATATTGAGGGTTAACAACAACAATTTCCTAATGTAAATGCCACACTGGAAATCAGCTCTAGACACACAAGTGACCATAGACCTGCTGAGCTGCCAACTGTCCGATTATGAGTCCCTAAAAAGGGGGGCTATATATATAAATGGTTGTAATTCTCACACCGTTCACCCATCTTGGAAGTAAATACCCTCATGTTAAGGCTGAGGATCTACACCTTGAGCTCATATTCATCATTAAATGTTCAGTATGCCGTGCTGGACAGGTGAAATAACGATAACTTTGTCGATGTCCAAATATTTATGGACCTATGTATAAATATGCAATTTTGGTAAAAAATCTGCAATATTGTGTTTTGTTTCTCTGGTTTTTGCATGTTGATGTTAAAGACTGCAGTTAGTCAAAGGCTGTGCTGCCATGTTAATAGATATTCTTTAAATAGATTTAGTATTGAGTTTAACTTGAATTCTGAACTATGCTACATATGACTGTATTGTGTGCTCTGTAGGGGCATTGATGTTTGACCGGTCTCAGGGATTCTGGCTAACACACAGTGTGCCCCACTTTCCACCCTTCCCTGAAAAGGGTTTTGGCTACCCTTCCACCGGCAAACTCTTCGGGCAAACTATTCAATGTACAACCTACAGCTACAAACAGTTCCAAAAAATATGTAAGCAAACTACCTCAACATAATGCAATCTATCTATCTATCTATCTATCTATCTATCTATCTATCTATCCATCCATCCATCTATCTATCGTATATACATATGTATCTACCATCTTTGTGCTACATGTAAGAATGTATGTATGTGTATATATAAAACTCATCAGATTTATCTGAATTACAAATTACACTTTTTTTTATTTTGTGCTGATTTATATTGTCTTTCAAACAACTCTCCCTCAACAGCAATCACTTTAAAGTCATTTGAATATTGCTTTTATAAGGAAAGTATTCTGTGACAAAAATGACTAAAAATGATACCAGCATTAGCGTTCAACCCCTGTGATGGCTCCCAAGTTTACACAGATGCAAGATGTTGCCCTAACAAGAATACATACAGCGGACAATTGGTCTCTACTTGAGAATTATTTAAAAAGTTTGTCTATTCTGGATAAAAGACCCTCCTAATTCAAAGATCTTATTATAAGATTATATTTAGTGGTACTAACATTAATTTGTGATTCGTTATAAATGAAAGGAATGAACGACTGATGCATATAATGTGACTCTGAATTTGTTCATAACAGCACATCAACTGGCGTACATTAATCCCCATGTATGAATTTGTTCATAACAGCACATCAACTGGCGTACATTAATCCCCATGTATACAACTGCTCGGTGCCAGCAGCATACTACGCAGAAATGGCAGACATGGCACAGATCTGTGCTGGCAAGACCCTGATTGTAAAACCCAGAAGAAAGCTGGAGAAGCTGGAATCAGTCCAAGGAGAGATTTTCGTCAGTTTTGCCAAATCACACAGCTATGTTGATGGTAAGAGTGATTAAGGGCTCTATAGCCCTTTAATTCATAAACACACTCTATGTTTTTGCTATAGATAGTTTCTGTTGAACAGTCACACAGTGCAAGTTGTTGACTTTCACTTATGCCAAAGTACAGTACTGCTCTTGAGTAACTGTTGACATTGCTTATGTAACAGAGGAAAGGCTTTAAAAACGTGCAGAAAGTCATGCATATATGCAATTCAACTGTATGCATCATTTCCTAATGAATTAAGCAGTTCTAAGAATTGTGCAAGGCTGGTAGACCACTAAAACTGTCCCTATCAGCAAAGTACTGAAAGCTTTAATCTTTGAAAGAGAGGAGAAAATCAAGCTCATTTCTTACTCAGATCTAAAAAAAAATAGCCACAGCAGTTTCTGTCCATTCTTCCAGTGTGAGAAGACAACACAGTGCTATGAAAGGATGTGTAGCTGTCAACAAGCCCATTGCACTAGAGCAGTATTTCCCAACCCTGGTCCTGGAGGCCTACTGCACTGCACATTTTAGAGTTCACTTGCTGTAAGCCACCCACTTCAGCTCAGGAAGGGGTTATTAAAGAGCTGATTAATTGGATAAGGTGTGTTGTGAGCATACGTTAGTAGATATAAACATAACATGCAGATTTATCATCATACTCAAACATGTCTGATCATTGTGTAACTTCCCTGATGTGTTTTATTTGCTGCCTTTGTCTGATCTGTCCTGGATGTCTGAGTGTTTTTCTAACTCTAATCATCTTCTGTATGTTGTCCATCAGACATTTACACAGGTTGGATCGCACAGACTCTGAAGACAGACCTGCTGGTGGAAACATGGCGACGGGAGGCTCAGCTCCCTTCCAACTGTTCACTTCCGTTCCACGTAATGAACGTTGAGTGGATCCGTCTACCGGAGAACGTCTCTTTCAGCTCCTATGATGATCACTCTAAGTGGTGCATCTCACTTGAATACGAAGCCCAGTGGACTTGTCTGGGGGACCTAAACCGAGAGAGTACACAGGCTTTTAGAGGTGGCGGCCTCATCTGTTCACAAAACCCAGCCATCTACAAAGCCTTCCGCCATGCCGTGGCCTGGTTTAAAAGCTGTTAGAAGCAAGGTTACTGTCTGAAAATGAAATGGGACCAGCAAATTTAAGCAGTTCCGGCTGGTCTCCGGGAATCTCTCCCTTAATGTGAGGCGAATGGGGACAGCACATTAATAGTTAAAAACTATTACGTTCTACATGATATGAAGGTTCTACTGCATAAACATTTTACCTAGAACCATATACCATTGGCACAAGTGTCCCTAAAGTCATAAAACACAAACAAAATCTATCTGCGATAATATATTGTTAAACATTCTATTGGACGCCCAGGACAGTACTAAAAATGTCATAGGAACAACCCTCATTTTAACACTCATTAACAATGTAAATGTCTATGAATATGCACGATAATGCAAACTATGACTGCCTCTTGCCACCTCGTTAAAGGTAGGATTAGAATTAGAATTTAGAACCATTTGCCAATTGTACTTGCACACAGAGGAATTTGTGTACCGCATTAACCCATCTGTGAAACACACACACTAGGGGGCAGTGAGCACACTTTCCTGGAGCAGTGGGCAGACCTAACCACAGTGCCACAGGGGTTAGGCACCTTGCTCAAGGGCACTTCAGTTGCATCCTGTTGATTCAGGGAATCAAACCATCAACTATAAGCTGGTTCCCTAACCTCCAGCACCACAAAAAGGCATGACTGCCCCACAAAAAGACAATGTACCTTAAGCTAAAGGGATACCCGCTCGGAACTTGAGTAAGTGAAGCTTCAGTGAGTGAGAATGGACCTGCATGGTTGTGTGTAAAGCTGGTTAGGCCCTCTCGTGCTAGCTTCTAGGACTAATGTCTAGTAAAGCATCCACCAGGGTATGCATCATGCATTCATTAGCATATCGTCGCTGTCCAAACAAAAACACCTATCTCCATTTTTGTCGATTTTAACTTTTATGCATCATTTGAATCCAGCAACTGCTGTTTACACTGTGTAAACATATCATGATGAATGGACCAACAGAAATGGCCCAAAATCGTTTGGAAATAAGTCTGGTTCCATTGACTTACATTCAAATTATATTAGGTTTTTGCCCTTTTTTTGTATACTGGACCGTGATAGGTCTCAAGCTTTTTCTCAGATGTACTGAGAAAAATCTGCATAAACTCTACACTAGAGTTATTATTGGATACAAATATCAGTCCATATAGCCATAATAAGCCACCCAAGAGGACTTAACCAATTAAACATTGTTTTCTGCTAAGGTCTTTAAAAAATACATCAATCTTAATTATAAAGCTGAGTGTAGCCAACACTGACTCTAAAGACCTGCTCAACAAACAGCTTATTTATGAACACTGAAGCTTCTGCTAAAGCCTGAGTAGACTGATAAATCAGTGTGATGAGCCAGTTATTTGTCTCTGGGTTACTGAGGTCTACTGAGAGGTGACTAAACCAAATGGTCTCCCCAGTAGTGGACATTTTCATGAGTGACAAGCTTAGTATGAGTGTGTTTTGTGGCATGATCCTATATACATGTTTACATTAAATGGAAATTCATACTGACCTGCTTTATCATCAAATTTGAGAGGACTGAGGGAGGAGCGGTGGACTGAAACAGCGAGTAACACTGTGAAGAAAAAATGACAACAGCAGAGTCTTCCCATGTGTCTTATCCAGACCATTTCTAAATCTGTTCCAATAAAGTGATATTTTTAATGTGCCGGAACAAAATACGCTACCAAATACGTTCAATCGACCATCTCTCTCTCTTCCTGTCTCTCTCTCTCTGCTCTCTTCCTCTCTCCCTCTCTCTCTGTCCCTCTTTCTCTCTTTGCTTATTTCTCTCTCTCTCATTCTTTTTATCTATCTCTGTCTGTTTCTCTCTCTCTGTGTTATTGTATTTGATCTAAAACAGATGAAGATGATAATAAAGTCTTTCATCCAAACAGGTCATATTAGTGAATGTAAACTCGCTCAGCTGCCGAAGGAGAGATTAGAGATGCTGAGATTGAATGTTTATGTTCTCGATCCGAGGTTTAACCCTCTACTAGAAGGACAGCAGCACAAACACACAAGCAGCCGCTGCTAGCAGCTAGTAGTAAGAAGGACCACATTAGCACCACTGGCCAGTCAAGCTGATTTTCATACTGACCTGTTTGTCCAAATTTAACTTTGGACAAAAACTGAGCACTAAATACTCATTTACTAAAAACGCATTTATACACCTCTACTGACTCACAACACTTTCAGCAGACAAGCGCTCTAGCATTTCACTCGCCAACAAACAAGTGGCTGACCGTCCACTGGGTGGGTGTGAAATAAGCCAGAATGCTGAGATCTTGATACTGTGTTGCACCAGTGAGATTAAGTAGCTAGCCTCATAGCATTTGCACATCTAGACCACTAAGTATGAGTTACTGTATGATTACTGTTATAGGGCTACATGAAGAAGAGCAACACTACGTGTCATGGCCTTTCATTCTCCCGGAACCCCGAAGCAGTGGTGGACGGTAATGAAGTAAATGTAATTAGTTACTGTACTTAAGTAGTTTTTCCATGTATATGTACTCTACTGAAGTATTTCCATTTTGGATGACTTTGTACTTTAACTCCACTACGTTTCAGAGTCAAATATCTACATTATGCAAAATTTGTAGTTCCTTTCGGCTTATGTGTGCGTAAAAATGTAACATGTCAAAATGAAACAAGCTTATTCATGGATTCTTAGCATCCATGGAAATGTCCATTTCAGGCATGGTCTACATCAAGGACCACCTGGAGGAAGGTAGGTAAAGCAGGATGGGGTTAGTAAACAGATAAAACTTATTGTTCCTGACTAAATAGACAAGGCTAAATAGACCACAATACAGAAATATGTACACATACACTTGTGACTGGCGAGTGTCTTTTTCTGCATTTATACAAACACTATTTCCTGTCATAGTTAATTTGTTTTGGAGAGGTATAGATGCAATATAGTAAAGGAAAACTCATTTGTGAACCTGTTTAAAGCAAGTTTTTATTAAACTCAAACCGGTAACCTAGTTGCAATTAAATCTTAAACCAAAACTTTGCTTGTTTGCAAAAAATTATTTTATAGTTCTAGCTAAAGGAAAAACCTGTTCCCCCGTCAGTGTTCTGTGCTTCTGTGCTTAATTAATGAACTAATTAATGACCTTCTATTAAAGACTGGTGGACTGAGAGAGACACTAGAGTCTCTTCACCTACACTGAGTTGATTAAGAGTCTTGTTCCAGAAATGATAATAGAACATTAGAGCCATAATAAATCATGCTGCTTTTACTCTCCAGACTTAAGTACATGTGAAGGTAACAACATTAGGACTTTTACTCAAGTGAAGGTCTAAAGGGAGGACTTTTACTTTTACTGGAGGAATATTTTACCTCAGGTATCTCTACTTTTTTACCTCGGGTATCTCTACTTTTACTCAAGTACATAGCTGCCCCGAAGCTATAAGACCCTGTAGCCTTTGGCAATAAGCTCCTATAGAACAGACTCTCTGAGCTTGCATTGAACTCTTGATGTCGCATTACTGAACGTTGAATTGGGTGTGATTGGTTTGTTTTAAGGATGAATTAAGCTTGACCAGACTCAGGGAGGCTTCAAAGGGCAGCAGACCTGTCAGACTGTGATCCCTCATCACTAGCATGCCCTGCCATATGGAGCTCTAAGCTCAAGGCCATGATGCTATTACTGCTTGTTACCTGTTCAGAACTGTGTACATGGAGAAGAAAAGGGAGATATTTATGGTGGTTTATTGTGTATGTTGTGTTTTGTTTGATTTAATGAGAGGATAATTATTTTGATCTGAGCACTTTATATTTAATATGTTTTTATACTGTAACATTGTGTGATTGTATCATTTATAAGCTACAATGTTTGTTTAATCTGATTTTACTGAATATGAGCCTCTTGTCTTTGTTCAGTGCATGGCTGATGTTGTTATCAGGAATGTCCTGCTTGTAACTCACGGTTCCCTGATGATGAATGAGGGGAGCTAGAGGGAAATTCAGCTGCACTGTTAGAGAGACTGAGGATTTACTCACCTTAGTAAACCTGATTAGAGAGCGCCCCCTGCTGACTGCAGTCTGAGAATAGAACACATCACCACTAGATGGTAGTGCTCGTCTAACTGTTATAACCGAAGCACTGGCAACCATATATATACATATATATACATACGTATTCTTTCTTCCTTTACCCCCCAACTTTACCGCTCTTTCTCTCTCTCTTATTTTGATCACTTTCCCATTCCTTCTCACTCTCTTATTCTTTCTTTCTTTCTTTCTTCCACTTTTATTATTATTTCTTCTCTTTATTATTTTCTGTCTTTCTTCTCTTTCTTTCAGCCAGACTTCTGAGGAACCTCTACAGGTGCATAATTGAAAGTATTCTCATCAGCTCCATCACAGTCTGGTTTGGTAACTGCTCCACCCAGGACCGCAAGTGTCTGCAACGGGTGGTCAAGACAGCCCAGTCAATCACAGGAACGGCCCTTTCACCACTAGAGGACATTTACCACTCCAGAATCCCCAGGAGGGCCCACAAGATCATCAAGGACAAAGCTCATCCTCAACACAACCTCTTCACACTTCTCCCATCTGGCAGACGATACCGGAGCATGAAATCAAGGACCTCCAGATTACGGAACAGATTTCTACCCCCAGGCCATCAGAGCTCTGAACACCTCACTTCCTCCAACAACCATTCTACCTCATGCTCCTCTGCCACAAGCATCTGACCAGTCCTGAGAAGTCCATGCGCAGTCCTCTGTCCTACGAGATGACCACCAGAACAGACTGCAGACTGCTTAACTGCTTAACTTTTTACAGACTGCATAACTGTACAGACTGCACATTTTTGCACATACCCTGGTGATTCAGTTTATCACTTCTATATAAGGCCCAGTATTATTCTGTTTATACTGCATATGTACAATGTGTGTATGATACATGTATACTTAATAAAGATACATATAGGAATCTATATTTGGCTGCTATTGCACAGTTCTGTCATTTGCACTAATACTGCACACCGTACATATGTTCTGCTCCTATACCTTTTAGTCTTATATAGCATATATTGTACATTTTCCTAATTTATATACATACATATATTTTTCTTCTCTCTAGTCTTTTCTTTCTTATTTAGTACAAGCTTGCATCACCGTGTGGTATGGCAGCATCACTGCTGCTGAGTGCAAGGCCCTGCAGAGGGTGGTAAAAACTGCACAGCACATTCCTGCAGCTGCCCTCCCACTCATACAAGACATATACGACAGGACATGTCTGTGGAAAGCAATCAACATATGCTCAGACCCCACACACCCCAGCCATCCCCTGCTCCAACCTATGCCATCTGGAAAGAGGTACTGGAACATCCGAGCCAGAACCATTAGGTTCAGTACCAGTTTTTACCCAAGAGCCGTCAAACTGGTCACATCGACCCCGCCTACCAGAACACGACTACAACACTATAGACTGTTACTGATCTAGTCCTGATCAACCCAACCCATACACAGTGGGCTCCACTAGGCCACAGGACTGTAAGCACTTGCATTTTAACTAGACCTCTAACCTTGAACATCTGAACTGTGTATTTTATTTTAGCTTATTTCATCTTATATACTGAACATCTATACTGTAATATACCCTCCCCCCTGTTCTGAAGTTAAACACTGAGAGTTGCGTCACCCACCAATGGCCTGTTGTATCCAGCCTAGCATTAGTCATCACATACTTGAGCGGGTTGTTATCAGTAAGGACTGAAAACTTATGGCCATACAAATGATCCTAAAAGTTTATGTTTACAGCCCATTTCAGTGTATCACATTTCAGATGGGCACAAAGCATGGCTAGCATATGCAGTCACTCGTTCCTGGCCATTCTACACCTGGGCCGGAACTGCACCCAAACACCCTGTGGGTTTTCACACTCCTCAGTCCAGGGAAATGGCAGCTAAGTTGCTGGAGAACCCTTCTGCCCCCTAGGGTCACCAGAGGTCAGTCAATGGTGCTGCAATTGTTGCATGCCCTTCAATGAGTCTGCAGTAAATCCCCACAAAACCCAGGAACTGTATCATCTCTCGCCAGTTTCTTGGTGGTTTCCACTTTGTCACCTTACTGATCTTGTCTGGGTCTGTCTGGATCTTGATCGAAACCACATGGCCTAAGTAACAGATGTTTTCTATATAACAGGTGACAGTCTTGAGGTTTCAGCTTGAAGCCATACTTCCTTAACCTGCAGTCTTTCCATGTGCTCCTCGAGAAAAAATGAGTATGTCATCTAAGTAGGTACAATTTCACCCAGTGCATATGCCCTGAATAAATCCAACTAGTGCCCATTTTGAATTCTCTGAATTAATGCAACTAATCCTCACTAATACCAGTGCACAAATAATGAAATATCATGAAAATGTGATTAAACAGCTCAACATCTGTTTTTGTCTTTATGGCATTTTTTAAGTCATTAGTTAATTTCTGTTTTAAATTTGAAGCTGGCAAGTCCTTGTTTGGCATCAAAATTATATCAGGAATTATAATTAACTTAATTAACAGATATTAAAATCAAACAAAAGCCTTTAAATTAGCAAAACGAAATGTTCCAATCAACGATTCCATCAGACATCGACAGCCCGTCCTGTACTTCCACCTGCTTAGATCATCTGTCCCTACAGACTACAACACAATACAGAAAACTAGGGTTTATGCAAAACATGTGGTGAAATGGTTCACCTGTATGTAACAATTTACTGCCAAGTTCAACAGGATCCAATCAGATTTTGGAAACATGTTTCACAGACTGTAAACCAGCCTTAAACTATAGACACTGTTAGCTAGGTCCTAATGTGTGTTCATAAATTAGTACATAATTTGAGTCAAGTGTCAACATTTCCAACGAAATAATTTCATAATAATCACGTGTTTTACTCTCTCAGTTGTTTGTAATATTATTGGAAATCTTATTTTATTTTTATCTTATTTTATTTTCTAATTCGAAAGGCGTTACCCATTTAAAATTTGAGTTTATTCAAGTGTGTTATTAGTTATTAGTATACTATGAAACTAAATATAAGCGAGTATACTTTCAGATTACATTTTATGTACTGATCAGTGATATAATAAACACAATTATGCTGGCTTATATTGACAAGTATACAGAAAAGTCTGTTAAGAAATAATTAAATGTTCCTGGCTTTCCATGAAGGCATCCAGAACAATATGTTTGGAAATTTTACACAAATATGGACAAATATGTTTTTATTCTTGAGTATGCCTTGTTTATTGTTATATGTGCAGTGCACTAGTAAGTCTACTTTGAGTACAGTTAAAAGTATATTTTAGTGGTAGTAAACTATGAGTATTAATGTTTAGTTCACTTAAAGAAAACTTACAAGTATATTTGCAGTTTAGAAACTACTGAACTAGTTGTTTACTGAGAGCATCTGTAAAAGTGGACTTTCATAAAAGTGGTATAGAAGAATATAACTAGTGTACGAAGGCTGGCATGGCGGTGCAGTAAGTAGCGCTGTTGCATCACAGCAGTTCCCGGCTTTCCAGTTTGCATGTTCTCCTGTGTCTAAGAGGGTTTCTTCTCACAATCCAATAACAAATTGGAGAACAATGGAGATGCTAAATTGCATGTGTGTGTCTGTGTGATATGTGGCTTAGAAGATGAAAACACTATTAAACTAACAGAACACCTTTTAGTTAAAATAAAACTTGTTATTTAAGTTTAGTTTAACATTCTTACACCTGAAGTGTATTTTCATAAACTTAAACGCGGCCAATTTAGTCCCAAGAAGCATTAAAATAGTACACTTACAATTATACTACTAGTACACAGATATCAGAATATCTGTTTTTACCCACTGCGTAATGTACTTGGGAAAAGTACTTCAACTTTACTTAAGAACAGACTACGCAAGGACGAACTCGCAAGGATATGAGTATGCCGAACCGACATACAGGAATCTCAGATGTGCTGTGTGCAGGCTATTGCACAAGAGCCACTATGAGTCCAGCTGTTTTCAACACCGTTAAGAGACAATTCAGTAGCTGATATGCCTAAAATACTAAACAGGAAATCTAATATGATGTCCTGTGTTTTTCTTTGCTAAAATAAGGTCAGAGTTTCTCAGCTATGGCCGGACGGCAGCTTGTTTGAATGCTAATGAGCCAAAAGCTGGTTAAACTATTGTTAAATGCCTGCATTTGAAATAAATTAGCATTGTAAATGCAGCATACGGAGGAGCAGAGGAAAAAAGAGAGGACAGGAAAAAAATATGTCACTATAAATATTACTGAGACTACTACTGAGTCTGAGATGGTAAAAAAGAGCATCTACATCCCTAGTCTAAACTAAAGATGTAAAAACAAGACACCATGCTTGGCTGATAGGGTAAGACAAAATTCATGTAAATTTTGCTGAATTATTCCTTGGTCAATAGTTCTGATGAGCTGCCAGATTTTCTCTATATCTTTGAATTTTTAGCTTTGAATTGTTTTGCACTTATTTTCTTGTCTGGTTTGTTTAGTATGTTACACAGCATGACATACGTGTGTGCACTCACCAAGACAAGCGAAATAAAGTTTGATTCTGATTTTGTCCAAAGCATATGTACTTAAGTACCTGCCAGTGCATTTTTGTATTCCTTGCAATAAAAACAAGAACTGTATCAAACTGAGGTAGTAACTGTCTACACAAGCTGAAGAATATGATTTGGAAGATTATTTCAATTGACATGTGTTGAATTAAATTACATGACTAACAAATAAAAAATAAGTGACTGGCAAAGTAATCAAAAAAAGTATTTCAAAACAAAAATAGCAACATAAAAAATACACCGAGATTTTTGAGATTTTTTGGATGCTTGTAATTTATTTATTCACTTCATTTATTTTGTGTAATTACATGTCCCAGATTTGGGCCTTAATACCGTTCAGCCATTTTTCAATGATGGCACGAATATCCGAATTGATGATTTTGTCAACGATGGGACGGATATCCGAATTCAGAATTTTGTTAAAGATGGCACGAAAATCCAAATGCTGAATTCTGTCAATAATGCCGTGAAGATCCAGATCCAGATTTTTAATTTTCTCAATGATGGTACGAATATCCAAATCTGGGAGAGATTCTTTGATGATTTTCTCTAATTCAGCTAATAGTTTCTCAATATCTCTCCGCAGTTGCTCAAATCCATCCTCCAATTTCGCCAGGACGGCATTAATGTCAAAATTCTGAATGGCAGCCCGAATGTCCAGATTCATGATTTTGTCACGAATTTTCTGAAAGATGCCTTGAATGTCCAAATTCTGGAGAGCTGGGATGCTTCCATCTTTTTCAATAGGCAGATCAACAGGAAGAGACATATCCATCTTTGATGCGGTCATCTAGTATTAAGAGAAAACAATATTCATATTAGAAATGACTGGAAGCTGTTCACTGACTGCACTAAAAAACACAAATCATGCAAAGACGAATTACTCCTCACCGTTGGAGCTTTCATAATGACGTTCAGGGACCTCTTAGTTGGTAGAGCCACAATTACGGCAACTTCCCTCTCTTTGTTTTCAGCTCTACCAACAGAAATTCCAGCCAGGTGAACTGCTTTGGGTATCGGGAGGTATTCAGATGCCCTGTTAGTAGAAGGATATATAAGCACTTCTAAGAGACTGTATATATAATTTAGCCTGATTTGTGGTTTTGAACTTTCCGAATGTACCTTCTAGCATAGATGGCCACAAGGGTTACAAGCCTTGGGAGTCCTTCCCACCCCACTTCAAAACGAGCAGCAGGGTTTGATTCATGCATTCCAGTCTCAGCCTTGATAGTTGCAGAAGATTCCTGGCACTCTGCACCCCAACCAACCTTAGCCTAATAATAATAATAATAATAATAATAATAATACTAGGAGAGACAAACACTGTACTTGATACAATCTATATAGTTTCAGTCTAAATACTGAGAAAGTTCATCCTCTTAGAAAGCTGCAGTAGAAGGCCAGACTTACGCTGACTTTATGTCTGCTTGGCAGGACACCATCAGCACACAGTTTCCATTTATCATCAGCAACGGATGCCAACACAATCTGTGCTCTCGAAGTGGGTTTATCCAGGTAAGCTGCAATCTGGTATCCCAGCTTGCGGTCACTCCTAACAGCACGAGCGATGATGGCAACAACAGGTGGAATAGCATCTCCAAGGAGCTTAGCCTGAAAGTGTTAAATATGCACTTTGATAATTATCACAAGGCACATTCATTTTGTTCTGTACTGGTACTGGGAACGTAGACTGTGTACTTTGCAGCAGATTTAATCTTACCTTCCTTTGGAGGACCTCAATGCTAGATGAGCTGCTGGTCTTTGAGATTCCCTGTGAAGCCAAATACTGCAACAAAAGCATAACCCTAATATTTATCTCAAAGCAAAGAATAGCAAACAACCGAACAAAGAATAGCAAACAAGCGAACAAACAAATCAGTGTATTGCACTCATTTTATGTTTTATGTCATACATTTAGGGTTTTTTTTGGACTCACCCGATTCTTATGGAATTTCTCAAAGGGGCCATTTGTAACATTAGCCTAGGAAGAAATGTAAAATCGGGGAGAGCAGAAAATCAAATGAGAGAGAAATGAAAAACACTGAGCTGACAGATAAAGGATCTGACAGATCAATATTATGAGAAGACAAACATGGTAGTTTTATTTCAGTTCAATTAAAGTTCTTTGATATAATGATCCGATGGCCCGTTTGCAAACTGGAGACAACAGTGGACAACTGGACATTTTTCCTTTGATCTATTTATATGTCTGAGTTTTTAAACTATTGGATGTACAATGTAGTCAAAGTGCATGTACTGTAATGCACAATTCTTAACCATTAAATGCCATATGCTAAAGACTTACCCTAGATATGTGAGCGCTGGAAGAGCTTAGAGAGCTGCTGGAACTCATGCTGCTGCTTCTGCTGCTTCTGCTGGAAGATGCAGACCTGCTTGAGCTGCTTGAGGAGCTCATGTTTTTCAGTCCAGCCTCCAAGTATTCCCTCAGCTTCAACAGGATGATGTTTTCTTCTTGAGGTTCAGCTTCAGCCAGGTATGTCTCTGTGACCTTCTGAGCTAGCTTCTCAGGAGCAATATGAACTTCAAATTCCAGTCTTTCAAAAACAGGACCACCACCTGAAGCATAAGTTGAAGAACATTTCTTTTATTATTAGTTTCTTTATTATTAGATTAATAGCCCAGCAGGTGTCAAATCTAGTGACATCACCACTTACCTCTTCCTACTGAAATACGAGCTGCATGCTGTCCAACAATATAGTAAAGAGGATTGTAGCCCATAAAGCCTGCATGCTGTGAGGTGACCTCCAGGCATCCCTCGACCTGAAAGTAAGGGACGGCGCCACACAGGGACTTCTGAACTGAAGCAGGTATCAAAGCTTGAACACCAGCGGGCATTGCAGGTGCCAGAGATGCTACTCTCTCAGCGGGGAGGTCCTCAATATTTCTGGCTACAGCAACAGTCTCTAAGCTGTTAGAGGAGAACACAGTCATAGGTCAGCGTACAAGCTGAAGATAGTAAACTAGTTCTGTCTACTGAACATCCAATACAGTTTGTCAGTTTCTTACATTAATTTGATATGTATTCTGGTATTTAATTTCAGGCAGAAATAATCCTTCCATTACCCGATAGCAGCTACGTGATCAGGAACCGCAGCAGGCAGAACATCTACCTTGATGAGGCCCTTTGGAATGTCAGCTCTTACACCCACTTTGCCTGGCACAACAGCGTGAACCTTTGATCTGGCCATGACAGCGGCCTGGATCAAGGCAGTGTTCACTCCAATCACAGCAAAAGTCTGCATGGCGACACTGAAAGCAAAAAGCACAAGTTTATGAAATTTCCTCAGAGGCTCACTAACTTATTTACAGGGTATCTGTGAAGGAGAACCTTGGTCTGGCCTCAGCTTGCAACTGAAGATCAGTCTTCATCAGCTTATCAAGAGTAGCGGTCTCTATGTCCTCAGGTAGAGGAGGTGCAATGACGGCTTTAACTGACGGAATGATTAAAAGAACAGAATCAAATAGAAAATTAAAATGACTAATTTATTAAAATTAATTTATTTTATTAAAATTACCTTATTTAATGCTAGTATGTCATACTGATGTGAAAAACTCACCATTGACATCTGCAGCAGCTACAGCAGCAGTGTAAAAACCAAGCTCCACGGGGACACCGACAGCAGTGGGGAGGATCCGGCGAACCTCAGCTGCCAACACAGGCTTGGCGTACTGGAAGGCAATTCCAGC
>CM067489.1:21163782-21203889 GCA_034552555.1 Semaprochilodus insignis | reverse complement strand
ATGTACATAGACATAGCCCTGACAGGCCAGTTGACACGGTTTTAGGTCAGATTAACTTGAACTTTTATCATGTTGATACAAATCCAGTGTCCACATTTCATTTCCAGTAGATTTGCTTTCTGATTTGTTTGTCTTGTTTCACCTTTTTGTAATGTTTATTATTATTAAATGTACTGGTACATATAAATGAAGCTAATATTTATTTGGTCTCTTACTAAATCGATACAATAAATCATCACTGGTTATATTTAATGAATTAATGTATTTTTCATTTGCTATTCTCCTGTATGGGCAACGACAGGCACTTTGTCTGTCCATATTTTTATAAATTGGACCTTGAAAAGTATTATATATAATACTGACAGCAAACGGTTAAAATAGGTACTGCAGTTCGAATACATCACCCCTCCACCCCAGACTTGACACTCACGCAGGTTGCCAGGTTAAAGACACTGAACATATACGAACGAGCGCAAGATGAGCAGAACGCTTAACTTTGACAATGGCGAGCAGCGTTGAGTCCTACACTATAAGATGATCAGCTAATGTTTACAAATCATAAACCAGCTCATGTGGATTTTTACTACTCGTCAGTGATAGTTAGATGCATAGCTAGCTATGTACGCTAGCCAAAGCTAAGCCTGTTATCCTGAATGCTAAAGCCAGCTGCTCCGAAAATACATACTCTTGAGTCCTGGACACCCAATTTGGGAATCAAACCCAGGCCCTTCTTGCTGTGGGGTGACAACAGCCACAATGAAACTTTGTGCTGTTTTCAAGTATAAATTTCACTTTTAGAAGAGAGTGCCTCAATAATACTATATATATATATATATATATATATATATATATATATATGTGTGTGTGTGTGTGTGTGTGTGTGTGTGTGTGTGTTTATGGGACATATTTGCAGGAAAGATATAGTTATATCCATATTACATCTTATATATATATATATGTTTCTTTTTGTATTATATGCTGTACTGTGTTTGTAAAATGCTGTACAAGATTGAAATACCTATTTAAAATATTGCTAAAATAGAGTTATGCACTTGTAATACACTGTTGATTGAACACGTGTTAACAGCATAAGCATCTGTGTAAATGTGTAGTCCTATATGTGTTTTTGTTCATGTAAAATAGATGCATTATAATACATAACACTTCCTCAGTAACAACAAATTATCCAGTTGTGGTGATTTTTTGGAACTTCTCAGAGGAGCTCACACCAAACAAGTTCATTTATAACAGATCAAATCACTGTTAGAAAAACTAAAAGACAAGTTATCTTTGCAAGTTATACATTAATGGAGATATGAAAAGCATGAGAAGAGATGGCCAGGCTTATGTCATGACTTAGGATAGGGTGACCTAACCCGCAATGCTGTTCTCTGGACTTTGTGTTTGCGTGTGTTTGCATCAGTGCGTGTTTGGATCAGTACATCAGTAGCGCCACAAGGCTTTATTTAATGTTCTTTTTCATGTACACTGTTAGATGAAAAGAATAGAATAAATGCCCTACTTGTACTTATTTACTGGAACAAACTTATGCAGATGAGCTCCTGTGATGAAGACGATTCATATAAAGACGATTTAATTATGTGCTGTTTCATAACCATTATGATGTTTTTATTTGAAACCACATAGTTTATTGAAAAGTTAAAAAATTTAACACATCCTCTACATTTTTCTGTCAGTTTCATTGAACCTCATTTATGTGCTGCATTTTCACTCTGGAATAAATAAGACAATAACTTGTTAATGTGCCATAAACTTTGAATATGCTACATTTTATATCTTTTTCATATACTAGATGCAGCAAATAAACAGTAATACAGAAACAGCTTCTTACCTCAGGCCATCACCTTCATACACAGTTGGCCTGCAATGTCATCTGCTGGACCATAGTTACTCCTGTTCCTCCATAGGTTTCATCGGTTTCACTCACATGCCAGATTATACACTACAGTTTCTTCCCCATACATGTATACTGATGCTGTTGCACTACCTCAACACTACTGCCTAATATTGTGCTTATAAATAATGTGTAAAAAAACTGTATATTATTTGTCCATATATATTTTGTTTATTGATTGTATATTGTTTATACTGTGTAGATTTTGTATTATACAATGCCTGTATTTATTGTGTTTATGTGGATACATTGCATATATTGTGGACCGTCAGTTAGTCATGTGTATATTGGTACAGTACTAGAGAGACACGAACTGCCAAAACCAAATTCCTCGTGTGTGTCAACATAATTGGCCAATAAACCTGATTCTGATGAGTAATTATGCAGAAGTGTGTTCTGTGTAGATGGTCTTTGCAGAAGTGTGTTTTATGTATATGATTTGTACAACAAAATCATAGCTTAACCAGGACTGCCCAAGCTTATGCATACGACTCTATAAATGGCCACAATTACTTGTCAGTAAAATGAACATTTTATAAAATTTTATTAAACATTCTGTTTAATTACTTTTTACCCAACATCACATGCAGTGTGATGTCTAGTACCAATGTTCAAAAAATTGGCTTGACCAAAATAAAATGGAAGTATACAGCAGTCATAATTATAAATGTAACCATAAATCAAAATATTATTATATTATATTTATATTAATATTATATTTTTTTAAATCAGCTGGTTAGCATGCTAGCTTCAGGAGATATCTCTGCAACACAACACACAGATGCCCTTGACATACCATGAAAATGTTTATTTCTTCATATTTTGTTGACAATTGTAGTTAATTTTGGAATGCTTTACACTAAAAGTTTACATATTGCTCCTTTAAGTGTCTGAAACTAGTAACTAGAAATTAAACTAAACTTTCCACTTAACACTAATTAAAAGCTAATGATGTCTACTACAGATATCTATTGGGATAAAACAAAGACAGAAACTGGTCTCTCGAATAAATGAAGAAATGTCTTTAAAGTAGTAAGTGTCTTATGAACTATACTCAGTAATATGTATACACATGACCAGCTGGCATGAAATTATTTAATCCTCTATAATACATTTACAGCACACACACAACGGGAGTATACAGAATTGCAGGCGATTTGCAGGGTAAAGACTCAGGACATGACATTTTCTTCAAGTTTCTACATGACATTTTCTGCTGGGGTGGTATTATCAAGTCAAGTGACACTTAGTGACTATACAAACTCTCAGTAAGGCAATCCTTCACACAACGTTTGTAGAAGAGAAAGGGAAGCATTCTTTCAATGGACCACATTGAAGATATGCTGACAATATGCTTCAGACAGAAAATGATACTGAAACACATTCACACGACAACACATTTACACCCACACACACACACACACACACACACACACACACACAATGGGGCAATTTTACTGTCTCCAAATCACTTGCCTGCCTGCCTTTGGACTCCACAATGAAAGGACCCTGGTTGCCCAACCAAGGAATCACACAGGCCCTTCTTGCTGTGAGGGAACAGTGCTACTCACTGTGCCTCTGTGCCCCCTTTATTATAATTAAATATTGCTTTCCTGAATCAAGATCCATATTGTTATTAAAATATTGGACTATTATTATGACCCCATAGTTTGTCATTTACAACATCAGCTACTGTCCATCATTAAATATTCTATCCATAGAGTAGGCCTATTGAAAATTTGTATGGAGTGTTTAGAGTGTAGGCACAATGTGTGATAGACGTTATATGTACGATTGCTGCTTTAGAATGACAATTAGTGACAAAAACATTAATAAAGGACCTGTTAATCTATCAGTGCATTTCACTGCTCATATGATTATCAAAAAAAAAAACCACATGGAGTCTTTCAAAACACATAAACCATTAGGTGCAGTACAAAACAAACAAAACAGTTGTGTTTTTCAGTGTTCATCATTTATTTATTTGTGATTAGATGAGTTAGATTTGGGCCTGAATGGCATTCAGCAATTTCTCAATGATGGCACGAATTTCTGAGTCCGGAATTTTCCCAATGATGGCACGAATGTCAAACTGCTGAATCATGTTGCGAATGACCAATTCTGGGACATATTCGTTCTTATAATTCTCTATTTCATTCTGCAGCGCCTCAATTACTTTCCCCAGTTTCTCCGTAACGGCATTAACATCCAAATTCTGAACAGCATCAAGAATGTCCAGGTTCTGAACAGTGCCACGAATGTCCATATTCTTAAGAGCTGGAATTCTTCCATCTTTTTCAATGGGCAGTTCAATAGGAAGAGGCACAGCCAGTTTTGACAGGGTCATCTAGTATTTAACAAAAATAAACAGTTAGATGAATGTACGAACACAGTAAACTATACAATGCCACGACAAAAATGATTCCTTACTTTTGGAGCTCTCACAATGACATTCAGGGACCTCTTTGTTGGTAGAACCACAGTTAGGTCAATCTGCCTCTTGTTGTTATTAGCTTTGTCAGCAGAAATGCCAGCAATTCGTGCTACTGCTGGGATGTACAGTGATGCCCTGTTGACAGAAAAGCATACAAGGAAAAGAAAGAAAACAGTTTCAGTGTAATTCCGTTTGACAATCCAATTTTTTTGTCTCAGTCATTTGGAGTGTGCAGAATACCATTTGCCATAGGTTCCAGCAATGGTTAGAAGTCTTGGGAGTCTGTTCCACTCCACTTTGAAACGAGCAGCAGGGTTTGATTCATGCAGACCAGTCTCAGCCTTAACTGTTGTGGAATGTTCCTGGCATTTGGCACCCCAAGAAACCATGGCCTAATATTAAGAGAGCATGTGCTTAGTGCAAACAGTATTGCCTAAAGCATTACATGCAGTAATCAGAAGAGTTTAAAAAGCAGTAGGAGGTGGCTGTAGAAGAACATACATACAGCAACTTTATGACTGCTTGGCAGAACACCGTCAGCACACATCTTCCAATTGTCATTATCAGCAATGGAGGACAACACAACCTGTGCTCTCGAAGTGGGCTTGTCCAGATAAGCAACAGCTTGGTATCCAAGCTTTCGGTCACTTCTAAGAGCACGAGCAATGATGGCCAAAACTGGTGGAACAGTGTCTCCCAGTAACTTAGCCTGAAAGTGTAAGTGTATACATGTATGAGTGTCTACGGTTTTGTCTACAGTATTATTCCTTTGTGTTGACGACTAAAAAACAGCAGATATGATTTTACCTTTCTCTGGAGCACTTGAATGCTAGATGAACTGCTGGCCTTTGACATTCCCTGTGAAGTCATGTACTGCAACAGAAACCTCAATACTCAGTACTCACTGTCGAGAAACATCCCCATCATCAGCTCTGTAATACTTTACATTGAGTGGTCACTAACTAACATTAAGTAATGCATTAATTAACATGAAGTAATATATTAACACTGGTTACAATGCTTAACTAATCATAAGTAAACATATAACAAATGCATGTTTACATTTTAAGTCAACACATAATAGTTGGTACATGTTTATTTAACATTAGTTAGCCTTTGTTAATGTATTACTGTTAGTTATACATTATGTTATATATTATGTTAGTTAGTAAATACTTAATATAAAGTGTTAACCATCTCTATAAGAGCAACAACAATCAGGTTAAAAATGTTTCTAGAAGTTACCTGATCCTTATGGAATTTCTGGAATGGGCCATATGTATAGGCAGCCTATACAAGAAATCATTTTGGTGGAGAGAAACATAAAGATTTTGCTTTCAGTACTTCACAAGTTAATTCAAACCACTCATGCAATGGGTAATCAAGTTCAATACTTAACTATAGCTGCAGGCTAAAGACTTACTTCAGACTTGTGAGCACTGGAAGAGCTCCGTGAGCTGCTGGCACTTATGCTGCTGCTGATGGAGGAGGAAGCTGAGCTGCTTGAGCTGCTTGAGGAGTTTATGTTCTTCAGTCCGGCCTCAAGGATTTCACTCAGTTTCAAAAGGATGTGGTTTTCTTCCTGTGTTTCATCTTCAACAAGGCTGACTTCTTTAATCATCTTCATAGCTGCTTTAGGACCAACGTGAACTTCAAGCTCCAGTCCTTCTAGGGTAGGACCATCACCTGATGCATAATTCACAGTATATTTCTTATATTGCTATAGATTAAATTACAATAAATGAAACCTTTTGGTAAACCTGGTGACCTCAGAACATACCTCTTCCTACAGAAATCTGAGCTGAATGTTGTCCAACAATATAGTAAAGAGGATTGTAACCCATAAAGCCTGCATGTTGTGAGGTGACCTTGAGGCATCCCTGGATTTGAATGAAGGGGACAACACCACACAGGGACTTCAGAACAGAGGCAGGTATCAGTCGGAGCTCAGCACCAGGGGTCACTGCTGGTGCCAGAGATACTGCCCTCTCAGCAGGGAGATTCTCAATGTTTCTGGCTACAGCAAGAGTCTCAAATCTGTCAGAAGAACACAGAAACTGCGCATTTGCAAAAGGTACCCAAGCTTTTTCACTGGTTTTGTCTGCCTCATACTGTTGCATATAAAAGTAGTTTTTGTGTTTATTTAGAGACAAAGAATTGAAGTCATTTTTTCTATCACCTGGCTGTAGCAACATGATCAGGAGCTGCAGCTGGCAGAATCTGCACCTTGATGTTGCCCCTCGGGAGGTCAGCTCTTGCAGCCATTTTTCCTGGTGCCACGGTGTGGATTTTTCCTCTGGCCATTACTGCGGCCTGGATCAAGGCAGTGTTCACTCCAATCACAGCAAAGTTTTGTATGGCTACACTGAAAACGAGAGGAATTTGTTAATGTAATTCTCCCACGTTGCAACATCATTTGCTAATTTCATCTGTGAAAGAGTACCTTGGTCTGGCCTCAGCTTGCAAATGAAAATCAGTCTTCATCAGCTGATCAAGAGTGGCGGTTTGTGGTTGTTCAGGAAGAGGAGGTGTAATCGCAGCCTTGACTAACAGAATGAGTAAAAAAACATAATCAAACAAATGTTTACGCTTACGAATAACGCATGTATGTTATGTTGCGGTGACGAGATTACCATTGACATCTGCAGCAGCAACAGCAGCGGAGTAAAAAGCAAGCTCCATGGGGACACCAACAGCAGTAGGAACAATGCGGCGCACCTCAGCTGCCAGCACAGGCTTGGCATACTGGAAGGCAATACCAGCCTGCAAGGCCTTCACAGCCTCCTTCAGCAGTTCACGACCTCGTGGTTTAGCAGCCTTTAGAGTGGACGTCATATATAGCTTTGTATGTGATATCTTATATTAAGATTACAGAGATCCAGTAATCAGTGAAATACCTGTGCTGCCTGCTCAATGGCGTTGTCTATGAAGGTTTTGTCAATGTTGGCAAAAGCAACTTCCTGTCCAAGGAGTTTGACGTAGATGGAAGCCAGTGGCTGGGTGGCTGGCATAGCCTTCCAGTTCATCAGCTTAAAGAGTAAAAAGTGAGAAAATGCATATAATGGACTTGTAATCTCTAGAACCACAAATATACTACATGGGATGTAGCATTAATAGCTTACTGCTTTCAGGGTGTGCTTCATCTTGGTAATGTAATCAGCATTCTCATCTGCAGCAGGAGTTCTCTGTAAAGCTTCCTGGAGACCCTCAGTTTTGACACCAACCTGGTTGAGATTCAGTAATAAACAGCAAAATCAGAAACAGAACAATCCCATGATCTAATCTGTTGATAGGAAATATTCATACCTCAAGAACATCAGCAGCAGCTCCAGCCAGGTAAGCACGTGCTTTTGCCACAACAGCTCTGGGCAAGATGGTGGCAGCATCATTGATGATAAAAGCGCTACCAGCAGCTCCAACCATGAGAGGAGCTTTAAAGGAGAAGAGAATTCATCTAATATGACAAATAAAGTTTCAGTCATTGTACAAACCTTATGAAAGTCCAGTCCCATCAAAACATACACAAATACGCGTCCAAATGGAAGGTACGGCTGAAATGGTAGCTCAGCCGGTCCAGTTTGGGGCTCAAAATTCTGAAGGCTATATTAGCTGCAGCAGCCCTGTAACAACAGAACAGTTACTCTGAGGTTGTGAGGTCAAAGAAAAATGAATGGAATAATAAAAAAAAAATCTTACACATTTACTAAATCAGGGGCCATGCTTCTGGTCAGAGCCTTTATGTGAGAGTAAGTGAAGCTGACAACATGCATGTTGGATTCCTTCTCCAAAGCAGCAGCAAGTGTAGACATAGCTCCTGCTGAGGGTTTGGTTTCAAACAATGCAATACAGGCAACCATGCGCACTTCAGGATGAAGAGTCTTATCCATAAGAAGCTGCAGGGCCACTGGCTGAACCTAAACACAGCAGCAAGATGATTTAGCTCCTTCAACAAAATCAACCAAAACATGTTGGGTCACAAATGTTCTCACACATACCAACTTTGGCTCCTTCTTGGCAATGTTCCTGAGGGCCAAGATGGCATCAACCTGGACTCTCACAGGCATAGCTGCAGCCGCAGATCCAAATCCAGGAAGTAGCTTCATGATGGGTTTAAGGCTAGCAGGGTGGCCAGCATTGCCCAGAACTTTCNAATTAAATAATTAAATTATTTACAGTACTATTACACATTTAAAAATACTGACTAAAGTAAATAGAATAAAAGTAATATTTTTGTATCTCAACTCATAAATAGTCGTTTTCATTATTTTATGCCTATAATGTAGCAGAAAACTGTTATATGAGCAACGGTTATTGAAATACTGTTTAGGGCTGTTGACTGTTGATCCTGCAAGCTTATAAGGACCAGCGAATTTTAAGAATGGTCCTTTTACCTTCAGGAGATCAGCAGAGCAGGTGGAAACTTCAGCACAGTACTTGGCAATCATGGAACCATAGCCAAGCATGACCACCTCACGCAGAACTGGAATTGCCTTGATTTTGGGGCTCAGTGCTAGACTCTGTTTAAAAGTGTACATAGCAGAGGAGATAATTCAGTGAGAGTTATTCTGGCCTCTGCTTTGCGATACTTTATGTGGGGTAAATATTTACTTACAGCAGTCTGATGAATAGCATCTGGATCAGCGGTGGCCAGGTGCAAACCAACCAGAAGGGCCTGAGTCAATTCTGGGATGGTGAACTCATCAGCATGGACCTTTTCCTTGATGAATCTCAAAGCTACCGGTGTACCCACAACAGGGACTGCATCAAGAATCCATCGTCTACCAAAATAAAGACCTAAGAAATGCACAAACAATGCTGTACTTTAATTTTATTGAAATATCCAAATGAACATTACCTGTGAAGAGGTTTGGTCTTATACTGAGCCCAAATGGCCTCAATGTTCTCCAAGGTAGCAGCACGCAAGAGCTGGACTAGTTGAACAAATTTCAGTGGAGCATCCTCATGGACCATGGCCACATTGTTTGCCACCAGCTGCTGCAAGACCTCTAGAATCTGAAGCAAAATATGTGGAAGGCTTGAACGCTTAAAAGTGAAAACAGTGTCACTTCGAACATTTTAGTTTTCTTAATAAACACCTAAAAAGAAAAGAGATTTAGTTTATGTTAATGGTTTGTAATGGATAATGGTACCTGGGCCTCGGCATTGTCGATCTTCAGAAGCTTAATGGGAGTTTGGAGAATCTCAGTGGCAAACTCGTACCTCAGGGATCCACGAGCCAAATACTGAGCATTGTTGGGAGCAATGGGAGTGTTCTGCACCTCCATTAAGGTCAGAATTTGCCTGAAATAAGACATATTTTGTTATTACACTTCTTTTTTCTCATTGCTACAACATTGCAACAGCATAAAAACATCGGAGTATACATCATACTTGGCCTTCATTTGGGCTGCTCCAGTGACTGTATTGAATGGTGAGAACTGGTGGAGCTCTTCAACTATAGCCTCAGAGACCAGAGCACCAGCATCAGTTGGCTTTATGATGTAGTTGTAGGTTGCAGTTGCAGTCAAACTCTGAAGCCTCTGTGGTAAGAAAAAAATCAGTCACAGAAGATGTCAATTTTGCCAACTCCTCAAAATTGCTGTATGCCTTTAATCTTACCTGCTGGCATTCGGTGCACTTCTCAGCATGAGCCAAACCAACATCCTTGATGACCCTCTCATGGCAGTTGGTCAAGTCTTTGGACTTTGTCACAGCAATCTGATGGGTCCTCTCATCCTCACTGATCATATACAGGGTCTTACAGATTCCATGAGGTCCAGCCTAAGAGGATGAAATAATTTGAGCTCATCATCAAAAGAATTTTCACACAAATAGTTGCACCCAGAAGGAATCAACTGACAAGAATGAAACTTGGTGGGTAGGTTTTGAGATTGCGAGACATGCGAATGATTCAAGTTTCACGCTCGGCTGTGCATGTAACATAAGATTATGGCTGTACCTGACTGACCCAACGGCCACAGACATTCAACGGGCAGTGATGCCCTCCATGAGTCATCCTTTTAGTGCCAGCACCATTCGCATATGGCACACAGACCGTTACGACAATTGCCCTTAACACCACGTAAACATAGTCAAAGACTGCAATGGTGTCCTGACAGACTGTCATGGAGTGACTTAGAATGGTAGCGAGTCATCTTCGGTGATGAGTCCTGCTTTTGTCTTGGTGGAGACAACCAACGAATCAGTGTGTGGAGGCTCCGTGGTCAGTGCCAAGTTGAACAGTCAGTTGTCACACATCACATGTCCAGAAGATCCACCTACCACAAAATCTGCAGGAACTGTGTGAGGATATTCAAGCTGCATGGGAAGGATTATCACAGGACATCATTAGTAACCTTTACAACTCCATGCTGAGACTTTTTCATGTTGTGTTAGCAAACATGGCGGCCTGACACCACACTAAGAGACACTACTTCTGTATGTAAAGCTCAATAAATATTGCCCATTTCAGTCTGAATTTTTCATCATGTATTGTTCCTGATTGGAAGCACTGGAATCCGACTCTTCCTTCTGGGTGCAACTATTCTTTTGATGATGAGTGTATAAATAATAACAGATACTAAACATCTATTCAGTTCATTGTCTTACCTCGTGCAGCTCATAGACATTCTGGGTGTTCTTGAGGTTGAGCTGAAGGATGTTGAGGATGCCTCTGTGCAAGTTTAGGACAGTAGCAGACACTCCAGCAGGGGCGAATACATTACCTACCGCACCATTAACATACTCAAACTTGACGGGGGTTTCAAGCTGAGCGTTCAGTGCTGAGGTGAGTTTAGAGGCAGGAGTGAAAGGATCCTGGGGGTAGATGCCGGCATATTCAAAGAGCTGAGGATCCAAGAGCTAAGGGCAGAAATGATCATAAAATTAGATAAAACCACACGTTAATCATGTACTTCACTTTCTTCAAGAAAGGAATTTCTGTACCTTCAATAGGAAGGTATTCCGTGCCTCAGCCCTGATGAGAACCTTGCTGCTGACTTTTATGCCAGCCTTGCCCAGACCCTCCTGAGGCAGACCACCCAAGACCAGACCTTCATACTTGTATACATAGGTCTTACCAGCAGCAAACTCTGGAACTGATGGAGCATTTCACATTAAGTTTCTCTAGGGGGGTTTGGAATTATCACAATCTGCTGTGATAATATGGCTAGTATTACTTACCAAGGCTGATCTGATGACTTGCTAAATGAAACAAAGAAAAATAAATACAAGTTATAGCACTTCCATCTACCAAAATCAGTATAATTGTAAGTTGCTGGTATTGGTTTCTTTTTTCCCTTCCCTTCCTTTTTCCTTCTTTTTTCTTTCTTTCTTTCTTTTTTTAAATAATTAACCACTATTGCCAAATTCAGACCATAACTTACCCACAAGGGCCACAGTCAGGGCAAGCACAACCGCTCTCATTTCTGGTGACTTGTGATGAATTTACAGTGTGGCTGCCTTTTTATTGAAGAATGTTTGATGACTTGTCTGTCACTTCACAATAAATGATTAACTTAAGATGCATATGTATTTTCATGTCCCTGACATTGCATCACCTGACACTTATACACATCAATGAATTTTTCTGGGTCAGGTTAACTTGATCTGTATTGAGTAAGCAAGCCAATGTACACATATAAATTCCATTGGGATTTTTATTTCACTCTTCCCTATTTCGTGTTAATAAACTACCAATAAATATATTTATATAATGTTTGGCGAAGGTATTTTATCAGACTCAAACATTCAGGGAAATATCAAAAGTTTGAGATGTGCTGGTTTAATTCATGACCTAGGATGGGTTGACCTGAACCTCACTGCAGAACTGTTCTGTGGACTTTGAAAACAGCACTTTGTTTGCGTAATTCAGTTCTTTGCCAAAATGTCAGTTTTTCATGTCTGCTGTACATCTGCAGATATAAAGAAGACAATAACTACATTCATCTCATTCATTTATTGCAGGAAAAGACAACTACAAAACTTTTCTTATATTAGATTTCATGAAATCTCCATGTGCCTTTTGACAATAATGATGGTTTTGATCTGAGGCCTAACAAACATGTTAAGAGTACCTGTGCTGTAAATGGTCTTTGTCACACCCAGGTAGCCCTTTCAAGGCAAACTAAAGCAGTGCAATGAGGTGAATATCCCAACAAAATGAAACAAACTGTTTTTAATAGCTATATTGAGTATAATTAAGGCATGACACAGACACATCATATATCACTGGGAACCAGCAGAGTAAAAAAAGTAATATTAATTAACTAATTAATATTCTAGGGTCACAGGTTTCCTGTGACCACAAAGTAATATATTGAGGCCTCAAATGAACATATTGAGCCCAGAAAAAAACTTGAACTCATGACCTGGTTATATCAGTTCTTATTAAAAACCTATTTTAAAAAATATCTCTTTATGAGCTCTGCAACATTTTGTGATTTTTATGACAATTTTAGTAATGGGCCCTGAGAGTGTATTCATCATTTTTGAACTACTTCTACATTTTTTTTTTCATTTTGTGTATATTTATGTTTTGCAAATGCAAACCTTAGAAATTTTGCAGTTGTTGTTGGTCAGTTGGTCCGTTTATTTATAACATGGTTATGAATGCTGTTTGGAGGGGCTCCCTGTTGAATTTTCCATAGACTCGTCAGTGTGTACACAATGCAATCACTATCCCCTGTGTATGGTATTATGCTAAGTCATTCATTCTAAGAAAAGATATTATTGCACAATGTCTCATAATCCCGCATTTTGATACCTTTCACAACAAGTAGTTCATACATGAAATAAGCACAAATTCATCCTTTACAGTTTTCGATTATAAAGCGCTCTGAAATACTGTATATCCCGTAGTGAAATGTGGAGTCCCACAACCTTCTGTGTAGATTAAGTGTTCTCGGAGCGCCATCTACAGGAGCAGGAATGTAGGCTTCAGCCTCGTTCCCGGTGAGTTGTCCCTCCCGCGCGCCGTACTGAGGAAGTAGCGAGACCTTTGATTGTCTCGTGATTTGTGTCCGCTGGAGAGCTCTTTTTATGGTCTGCTGCGCTGGGAATGCTCAATGTGTCTCTTCGTGTTTCTCGTCGTGGTCTTGAGTCTCTCAGCTGCTAGATCAGCGGCTGTTTGTCCGTGCGCGCGCGAGGACCTCTGTCACCCCATCCAGCATGAGCGCGAGCTGGAGGTGAGTGGAGAAGGGAGCTGCGCTGCTCGTCACGTTATTTCCCTGAAGTTTTGCATGCTGAGTTTCTGTAAAGGTAGACCGGCGCAGTTTCACCTCGGACTGTAATTAAACTGAATAGGAAGTAGCAGCACCAAAGAGCATGTAAAGTCACATTTAACTGAGTTGAATTCAACTGAATCCCCTTTATTCATCCTCGAGGGGCGATTCACACTGGGCACGCAGGTAAACAGTCCACAACGGATTTCAAGTACCTACAGTCGATAGAAATAACCCCGATGTCCATTTAATTAATGTGAGTGCTCATTTAGCAGCCTGATGGCTTCAGGCTTTAAAGACAGTCAAACAAGAGGCAGCAGTCCAAAAGCCAAATGAAGAGCATGCAATGGATCATTAATAGTCTCATAGAGGCACAATTCTTCAGTGTTGTTTACCTGTGCAATACAGTCAGAGATCTCCGTGGAAGACCAGTCATTTTGGAGCAATAAAAAAATAAACAAAACATCTGCGTTAAAAGAATAAGACTTGAGCCGACCTCTGTGACGTCCTCAGATTAAACCATCTCTTAAAAGGTTTTCCCCAAGAACTTGTTAGTGCTAACTCTCTCTACAGTCCATCAGTTTATACAAGTACCTGTATTGAAGGGTTGCAATGTGGGGAACATCAGTGATGATCTCCTTGGTCTTAGAGATACTCATCAATTGTAAGTAATCGCACCACTCCACATAGTCATGCAACGCTGGATCATGAACTTAATCTGCGCCAGAGAGCAGAGACAACAAAAGTGTGGCATCAGCTGATTGTATAATATGATTGTTTTCATAACTGGTCCTACAGTTGTCAGCATACAAGATGAATAATATAGAAGGATAGCACACACCCCTGAGGTGAGCCAGTGGACATGCATAAAAGATTTGGCGGTTTGCCGGAGCCTATCCCAGCGCTCATTGGGCAGAAGGCAGGAAACACCCTGGACAGACTGCCAATCCATCACAGGACAGACAAACACACATTCACTCACATACTCACACTTGGGGGCAATTTAGCATCTCCAGTTCACCTGACATGCATGTCAGGAACTTGGAGTACCTGGAGGAAACTGCAAGCTGTATAGCACAGTTTTTTAATGTTCTGCCACATACACCATCTGGACCTTCTGCAAAAAAAATGTATTATTTATTTATTTATTTATTTAGACACATCAGTGTTGGGAGCAGCGTACATCTTTATTTCACAGATAAGTGAGCTCAGGGAACTATGCAAAATGACCCCCAAAGTATAGTTGTACGGGTGGTACACGTAGTGGTAATGTATGCATGGTTTCAAGATCCCACACTCAAAGAAGATAGTCAACTTGTTACAATGCCACCAACAGGCACTAAAGTTAATGTATGTGTGATTTAACAAAATGTATAAGCTGTTGTACATAAAAGCTCATCAGATGATATCTTGGAGAGTTTGAGATGCATTGTGCATGGTGACCTATAGGATCATGTGCAGCTGCACCAGATCATCGCATTCTATTGACAGTGCTTTTCTGTGGACACTATACAAGATATGTGTTCGTAACTGAATGCTTGTGTCAGTGCATCTTAATGGAGCAGAATTCACTGAATTAGAAGGGGGGGGGTGGATGGATGGATGGATGGGTATATAGTGTATTTTAAATATCTGTCCCCATTCACAAGGTATTTTCTGCTTCTTGCAGGTATTTGTGTTTGACGTTGGCGGTAAAGCGTGGAAATCCTATGACTGGTCAAAAGTGACAACAGTTGCTGCCTTTGGGAAGTATGATGCTGAGCTAATGTGTTTTGCTCATTCCAAAGGAGCGCGTCTCGTTTTGAAAGGTAATCTTTCGTTTATATTCCAGTGAACACGATCGGTAAAACCGCCACTGATTTCAAAGAGCAATCTATACAGAAGTTTGCTTTCTTGATCAAACTGTGCATATTTCCTTCACAGGTGATGTGCTGCTTTCAGACATAGTGGATGAAGCCAATAGGACCACTTGGATCAAGGCAAAGGTCAATTTGGCTAAGAGCCAGTTTCTGGATGGCATAAACATTGACATTGAGCAGGCTGTGGAGGAGTCCTCGCCTGAGTACTATGCCTTAACAGCTCTTGTGAAGGAGACCACAGATATGTTCCATAGAGAAATTCCAGGATCTCAGGTAGATTGCTGGTTAAAACATGGAAAAAACCCTGTTGCATAGTTTTCAGTGTTGACTAGCACTACTTTACCCACTAACCTTTCATGTTCCTCATGTTAAATCGTAGGTGTCATTTGATGTGGCTTGGTCACCCAACTGCATTGATAAGCGCTGCTATAACTACACTGCGATTGCAGACGCCTCCGACCTTCTTTTCGTAATGTCTTACGACGAACAGAGTCAGATCTGGGGGGACTGCATCGCTATGGCAAATTCACCTTTCAATCAGACATTATCAGGTAATGTGTTTGGTATTGAAGATCTGCCCTGTAGCCTTAGAATTTCGGTGACCCTCTGTGTTGCTAATAATGAGTATGTAGTACTTAAATAACATCTGTAAAATCTTTTTTTTTGTCTTGCAGCATATGATCAATACATCAAGATGAAAATTGATCCAAAGAAACTAGTAATGGGTGTTCCATGGTATGGTTATGACTATGTGTGCCTAAACTTCTCACAGGTAAAAAAAAAAAAAAAAAGCTGCACATATAGTTGCACCCAGAAGGAATCAACCAACAGGAATGGAACTTGGTGGGCATTTGACATTGTTTGAGATGCGAATGATTCGAGTTTTACTCTCCACCATGCATGTGACAGGAGCAAGGACGGTCTTTATCGCTGTACCTGACTGACCCAATAGCCACGATTGTCGACATTTAGTGAGCTGTCATTCTGTTAGTGCCAGCACCATTGGCAGACAGCTGCATGATGAAGGACTACAGGCGTGCAGGCCGTTATGACGACTGCCTTTAACACCACATCAAGATCGGCAAAGACTGCAATGGTATCGTGCAAGACTGTCATGGAGTAACGAATGGCAGCGGGTCATCTTACGTGACGAGTCTCGCTTTTGTCTTGGTGAAGGCGACCAATGAATCCATGTGTGGAGAAACCCTGGTCAGTGGCAAGATAAACGGTTTGTGTCACACATCCAGAAGGCCTGGGGTCACTACACCTCCACCCCTTCCGCAAAATCTGCAGGAAGTGCGTGAGAATATTCAAGCTGCATAGGATTGGATCATTACAGAACACCATTAGGAACCTTTACAACTCCATGCCGAGAAAGTCTGGCATGTTGTGTTAGCAAACATGTTGGCCCAACGCCATACTGAGAGACACTACTTCTGTATGTGTAGCTCAATAAATATTCCCCATATCAGTCTAAATTTGTCATCATTTATAACCTTTATCTTCCTTCCCCAATAACTTTGCAATTGGACACTTCCTTCTGGGTGCAACTCTTCTTTTGATGATGAATGTGTAATCATAGTGGTCTGCTACCTGGACTGGCCAGTATTGGTCATTATAATTGAACATGTAATGGAATTAGACCAATACAACTGCCACCATTGCTCTCTCAGGATGGAGTTTGCACAATTCCTAAAGTGCCTTTTAGAGGGGCTCCTTGCAGTGATGCGTCTGGAAAGCAAATACCTTACAAGACCATGATGAAACAGATCAACAGCTCCATGTCTGGGAGGCTATGGGATGAGATCCAGCTGGCTCCTCGCTATAATTACAAGGTCTGTTGCATCAAAAGTTTTACCATCAGTAAAGTTACAGTGAATTAAGTGTAATATTTGGAATTTATGAGATGTTCCTCAATTCAACTACACAGGATAAAGATGGGAAAATCCACCAGGTGTGGTATGATGATCCGGAGAGTATCTCCCTGAAGGCTGCCTATGTGAAACAGCAGGGTTTGAGAGGGATCGGCATGTGGAATGGAAACCTCCTTGACTACAGCGATAACCCGGTCGCCAAGCAACAAAGTGCTGATATGTGGAACGCCCTCACACCGAATCAACAGAAACCGTCTGTGATGGTCTCTTAAAGCCCACAACCAAATGTACCACTTGATCTCAGGTCTAAAGGGAGAAGAGATCAGAGATTTATTCAAAACACAATCTTTGCATTTTTTAAATTAAAAAAAAAAAACTTGTACTGGGTATACTGAGCATTGTATTTACTCATGATCACTTTTTCATGCACTGTATTTACTCATGGCCCTCTTTCTATAATATGAATTTCAGTACAACCATTAAGGCTCGCCAGGCTTCATATGGCAGGATGTTTTCATTGTCAAGTTTGCTGAAATATCTGGCATTACAGATTCTACAGTATTGTAACTGAACAGAAAAGTTCTGGTTCGGTAGGATTAGCACAACACTGTATGCACAACCTATTTCCTAGAAATCAACACTGCAAATGTTGGAGACTGCTTCCATCGATTTAAATGCCATTCCAAATGACCTTAAAGTACACGATAATCAGTTTTCAGCATCAGATAAAATGTTTATTGAACTCAGTATTACACAGGAAGGGTAGCAGCTGGGTTTGATTCCTGGCTGACATGTCGGGGATCCGTTCCGGTTTCCTTTCACAGTCCAAAGACATGCTGTCAGGTGAACCGGAGGTGCTGAATTGCCTGTGTGTGTGTGCCCTGCGATGGACTGGTGGCCTGTCTAGGGGGTTTCCTGCCTTCTGCCCAACGAGCACTGGGATGGGCTCCAGCACCAGCACTTTAGAAGATAAATGAATGAAAATGACACAGAAGCCTCCGCAAAATGTAGGACCATGTTTTTTTAGTATTTTGTGTGACCTACAACCTTTAGTAAACCTTCCATTCTGTTTTCAGTTTTTCCACACCTCCAAAGTTCAGTCTTGCATGAAGTTGGTTGCATTTTCTGTTTCCTACAATTGAAGTGAACACATTCAGTGTTGAGGTCTCTGCTCTGGATTGGCCAGTTAATTGTTCTGAGAACATCAGCAGCGTCTGGTTGATCAGCAGATTTCCTGTCCTTTCAGCCTCCTAGCATGTCTTCTCAGAGAAGGATGGCTATGGATGTCTTCAAATGGGAAGCAAGAGTGGCACTTGATTTTCTCCTGTCTTGCAAAGTTGAAAGGTTTAAGTACTGTTTATCTGATTATGCAGTTTTGGTGGTCTACCAGGTCTTGTATTGTTGGGGTGTATGCAAGCTGTTAGGATGGCAGTGTTCCATGCTGGATTTACTTACTCCCACTATGTGCATTCCACATTGCCATTCCACTGTTGAATGCTGTTGCCATATGGCAACAATTATGTTTTACCATGCGATACAAATCCTGTAGCATCTAAAGTGGTTTCATTTATTAAACAGTTACAGACCTTGTAACTGTCCATGTATGTTCTTTCAAATATATATAGTTACTAAACTGATTAAAAATAGTTATTGTGCATAACTATTAAACAGACCTTCAGAGGGTTTAGCAGCAAGACCTCATTATAATAATATAACAATTATGTCACAATATGCTTTTCTAAATATATCGGGGATATCATTATTCCTCAAATTACTGACCACGTTTAAGATCAGGCCTGTTCAGCTGAATTAGTTTAAGCTCACCAGGTCTCACATTGCTAATTAAGATCACTGTATTTTTATTATTATTATTTATTTATATTTTAATTATATTATTTATTTATTATTCATTTAATTATATTATATTTAATTATTATTGTAGCACTATTGGTTGATTTTTGTCTGATGTAAACAGCAGGTCTTCAAGTGCTAATCTGCGATCCAAGGTCAGTGGCACCTAAAAGAGGCCCAGTAGTGTATGAGCTCTGAGACTTCTTCTGCATCAGTTCTGCCTTCAGGGCTCGCAACTCTGTGGCCGCCTGCTTCCTCAGCTAGAAGTAAATGTATAAATAAAATAAAACATCACAGCAAAAAATCTATTTGGTTATACACTACAAATAATATATCTTGACAAGTAAATATTATATCTAGTTGATATGTCTTAATATTCTCACTTTGAGATTGTTGTGAGCTCATTTTAAGTTTATTTTACTTATTTACAGAAATTTCTTGTTTCTTGATTTTTGTAAGCTAGATTTTGTTTATTATATTGGCTGATAATTTCTGAGATGTAGTGTGAAACTGTGGCTTACTAAAATTACTTAAAACAAGTAAAAATATATATATATATGATAAATCATCTTAAAATGAGCTTCAGCAATCCCACAATGAGAACTTTAAGATATCCCGACCAGATATAGCATAATATTAAAAGCCAAGTCTTAATGTAGATTATTACTATGATGATTTACTATTATGATTACTATTATGAATTATGATGAATATTACATACCTTGATTTCTGTGGCAAGTTTCATTTTGGCATCATCCATATTTTTCTTCAGGTTATCTATTTCACAGCTCTCAGTCATAATCTGGATTATAAGATCGTTCTGTGAATGATAAACATGCGATTCATTAACGGTCCAGTTAAAGTATAGTATAGACCTCCAAGCCACACTTTAACATTTCATTAGCCATGAAGTAGCCTTTGGTCTAACCTCTACTGAAAAGCAAGCTAGCCTTGTAGACAGCAAGTTGTAGAGCTGACCTTTGTGCTTGAAGGTTTCCCGGCTCGTCTTTGCCTATTTCTTCCATCTCGAGCTTGTAGTTGTTGAAACAGTTTGTCATAAAATGTCTCCAGTTCCTGACGAAAACTTTTCAGGGTTTCCTCCAGCGGTGCTGTGGCCTTCTTGGTGTCGAAATATTTTCTCTTCCACTTGTCTCGTGCTAGGAGAGGAGGGGTTTGGAGAGGAGGGGTGTAAAAGTCTTTTTAGGTCAAGTTTCTTACAAACAAAAAAAACGAAACTAAAAAAAAATATTTGTTTTTACATTCATAACGTTAGCAAAAATCCAACCTTTACTAGAAGTACAATATCTGGAAAAATCTTTTCATTTAATACATTGTGCAACCTCCCCGTAGTGTTTCTCCTACAATGCTTGAAGAGATTGGAGAACACATGGCAAGCATCTTGAGACCATTCTTCCTCACAGAATCTCTCCAGATTCCTCAGATTCTGAGGTGCACACTTGTTGACTTTCCTCTTCTTATTCCACAGTTTTTCTGTGGTATTTAGGTCTGGGGACTAGGATGACTATGGCAAAACCTTGAGTCTGTAGTCGCTTAACTACACTCATCATCAAAAAATTAGTTGGGATCAACTGACAGGAATGAAACTTGGTGGGTAGGTTAGACATCATGAGACATATTAATGTTTCCAATTTCACACTCGCCCGCACATGTGAGGTAAGCAAGGACGCTGTACCTGACCGACAGCCACGATTGTGGACATTCAGCGAGCAGTGATGCCCTCCATGAGTCATCCTGTTAGTGCCAGCACCTAGTCACCAAAGACTGCAGTGGTGTCATGCCAGACTCATGGTGTCATGGAGTGATTCAGAATGGCAGCAAGTCATCTTCATAGAAGAATCCCGCTTTTGTGTTGGTGGAGACAACCAACGAATCCGTGTGGAGGCACCACGGTCACCCCAAAGATGAACGGTTTGTTATCAAGCGTCACACCTCCAGAAGGCCTGGTGTCACTCCACCTCCACCCCAACCACAAAATCTGCAGGAACTGTGTGAGAATATTCAAGCTGCATGGGATGGATTATCACAGGACACCATTAGCAACCTCTACAACTCCATGCTGAGAATAATCTCACTACTCAATAAATATTGCCAATATCAGTCTAAATGTATCATCATGTATTGTTCCTGGTAACCTTTATCTTCCTTGCAACCCGACATGTCCTTCTGGGTACAACTATTCTTTTGACAATGAGTGTATTTTGGTGTTGATTTTGAGGTGTGTTCATCATTGTCATACTTGAAGATCCAAAAACGGCCCAGTTTAAACTTCCTGACGGAAACAGTCAGGTTTTGATTTTACTGCTGGTACCCAACGGGGTCTGTGATATCATGTGTCTGAATAAGTTGTCCAGGGAATTTGGAAGAAAAACAGCCCTATAACATCACAGATCCACCACCATACTTCACTGTGGGAATGAGGTACTTTTTTTTTGGGTCTACAAAACCAAACCCACTTCTGGTGTTTGTTGCCAAAAAGCTCTGTTTTGGTCTTATCTGACCTTAGAACACAGCCCCACTGAACGTTTCAGAAGCATGCATTACGCAAATAAGTCATACAGCCAATGGGAATCCCTTCCATGGTGAGAAAGAAATGTCCTGATGTAGAGCCTAATAAATAAACAGGTGATATTTGACTTTCAAGCAGCAAAACCTCTCTCCATATTATACAGCTACCTAAAAATATCAAAGATCGACCCCAAAGTGCTAGCAGCTTTTTAAAAGTATCTCCCACTTTTAAGATGCATCATTCAGAGAGGGATTTTTCAACTTTCTTAATCAGAATATCCCATTCTCACTACTATTGTAAGCATGTTACAGCAGCAGTTATACATTTAATTTTGTCCACAGTGTCCCTTTAACACATATACACCAGGAGCAAACCTTGGTTCCTGCGGTGTCTATTTAGAGCTAGCAGATCCTTGCCCTTTCTCAGAAGCTCTTGTCTCGTTCTTTCCAGTTGTTGTCTCTTTTCTTTGACCAGCCTGAGTTCCTTCAGCAGCTCATCTCCTACAAAGAAACCAGATTTCATTTTCTGTAACCTGTTAATGCACCAGAGTTCAGTGTCGGACATTGGTGATGACCTACTGTTGGACAAAGTTGCATGAGTTTTTGACATGTGTACAGCCAAGGGAGGAGCACCGGGAGTTGTGTCACACGCCACAGGAACTGGAGGTTCTGATCTGGCCACATGTGCCTGCAGTGTAGAGAAAAACAAAGGTCTGCAATAAAGCCTTTCATGATTGTTTATTGCACACTGGACAGGAAAGCACCCCCTGCTGGTTGTGGCATTTTAGTCAGCCACTGAAGGTCATTGTGTCTTTACAAGGAGCAGGCATTTACAAGTGCAAGACTTCCCGTTTCTGAGAGGTCTTTAAATATTCACAAGGAGTTCCTCACTGGAGTGAACAAAATCAGGTAACATGAAACCATCTTACCTCTTCAGTCAACTTCTTCCCTGTAGGCTTCAGTGTCTGAGACAGTTTGGATTTCCTAAATAACAGAAAGCGGTTAGAGGTTTCCACCAACCTTTAAAAGTTCTGAATACAGTTAAAGTGCTAAGATATAAACAAATTAATTCAGAGTCACCTGATGAAATCATCCATTCTAGATTTGATTTACATTTATGGCATTTTGTTAAACACTGTTTGTTAAATACTGTCCATAATGAGCTACAACTTAATGATTTTACACAAGCACACAAAGGTGGTTTGTTTACTGCATGGCAGACAGAGATGTTGTCCATTATACCAGCCACCATGGTGATGATAGGAACCAGCAGTTTGAAATGCTGAGTGTCTTGAAAACTTCCTTACAGAAATGTACTACACTAAATGGATATGTATATGCTGCCTGATGCCTGAGACATTGATGTACAACAGTATTGAGACTATGCCTTAGGTTTTGGCCTTAAACTTACTGTTTTTTAAAATCTATTATTGGTGGAGAAGCAGACGAGGGGCGTTGTAAGGCTTAATTGTCCCTGAATACAAGTTGTCAGTATAAATTGCAATCAACATTTCACAATTACATCTAGTCTGATTGACCTTGTTTACATCTTCAAATTTTCCGATGACACTATGCACTAGAGGGCAGAATAAAATAGAATTAGGAGAGATGACATATCGTTATCAGTAGGTATCCATATCAGGCAGATATCAGCAGAAAATGTTGGTTATTGGAAAAAAGAATGAACGGCAAAAATGTATCAGCGCCAAGATGAATGGTTTGTTGTCGCACGGGACTAGTCACTGAAGATGACCAGCTGCAATTCTAAGTCACTCCATGACAGTCTGGCACGACAACATTGTCTTTGCCGACACTGATGTGCTGTTAAGGGCAGTCATTGTAATGGTCTGCGTGAATTGTAGTCCTGTGTCATGCAGTCGTTTGCTGATGCTGCTTGCACTAACAGGGCGACTCATGGAGGGCATCACTGCTTGCTGAATGTCCGCAATTGTGGCTGTTGGGTCAGTCAGGTACAGAGATAAGGCCTGTCCTTGCTCACGTCACATGTGCGGACAAGCATGAAACTTGAATCATTTGCAAGTCAAGTTTAATTCCTGTCAGTTTATTCCTTATCAGAGCAGAAAAAGTGGTATCATGCCATCTCTAACTATCATCAAGCCAAAATGCACAGCTTTCTCAAAGACCCTGCCTGATATCATGTTTCACATGGAAATATGTCTTTCTAATATTACCTTCCTTGTGGGAGGAAAATCCCAGTGTCTGGATCGTTCAGCGACTCTGGTACTCCTGAATCTCTTGCAAAGTCTTTTATGTAACATGTCTTTTTCTCATTTTTTTCCATTTTAGTGTTGCTCTGTTTAATGGGAAGCATTTCTGCAATTAAAAAATAAAAGTCATGCTGCTGTTTACTTGGAATTGCGTATTGTTTGCCTACCCCAGTCAACCTGATTAAACTGGAAATAATTTAACTTGAAATAACATTATAACTCAAAGCAACTTCATCCAGCATGGTACATGGGGTCATGACTACCCAGTTCTTCCTCACCTCTCTGCTTGGCCCTGAGCTCCTCTTGGATACTTCTGCATGTATTAGGAGCCTCGGTCCATATGGGATCTTCACATTCCACAGAGTCCTCCTCCCTCTCCTCCACAGAACTGATGCTGCTCTCATCTTCCAGACTCTGGTCAAGGACAGAGAACTGGGGCCCTTGTTTGATTAGTGGAAATTTTGTTGGCTCTTTTGTCTGGCCAGGTGCAAAAACTTGTCTAGCAGGGTAGCCTGTCTGGGAGTCAGCATTGTAAATGACCGTGTCTGGGCTTAAAGACCTGGAACAAAGGCTACTGCCGTGTTCCTCCACTGGCAGCAGATAGAGCTCTGGGTATGGGGACTGGATTATAAGAATGAGAATGGGAAATAAGCAGATTACTTCTGAGCTGGACATAGCACACGGTACAGAATAGCATAGTAACAAAATGACTTACGTAGGGTGGAGCAAAGGATTTCGCTTTCAGGTCTTTCTCCTGCTTGGCTTTAACCTAAAAAAAGACCAAAACAATCAGACATGTTATTATTCTGTTCATGTCCATATGTGACATTTTAAATGTCATTTGGCCTGTATGTTCTCTGAGTTAGCCTGAGCCCAACTTAATCATATGGCAAAAAAGTGATTTTTCTTACCAAATTCATATATATTTAAATCATAAATTGAGGTCACAAATGACCACTGACTTTCAACAAAACAGTCTGATTGGAATAAATCTGATTGTGAAGCATGAAAATGACAGAAAACTAAATACATAAATACAAATATTAAATCTGACTGTTTAATGTTCCATCCAAGGTGTAAATTTGCAACATTATATGACATTTCTCTTTATTATATGAAACCAGCAATTGTTGGCCATATTTATGTTAATGTATGCTTGTAAATCACTGAAACATTAGACTAAAAGATATAGCTGGTCTTTGACTATTGGGTACTTACCAGTGCCAAGCATCTACCAACACACTTTAAAAAGCAGTATCTGTCAGCAACCCTCTCTGGCCCTAGTAACACTCTGAGTTCCTCGCGTACAGCTTTCAGACTTGTGTCTGGATACACCCTGAAATGTAGAACACAAGCTGAGAGATTTTTTTAACATCTCTGTATAATCCAATTACTGAGATGTAAACAGAGTCATTCAGTGTGGTTTGATATGGATCATTTGATACACTGACAAGCACAAGCAGCTCCCACAGTTTTCTTGTCCACCATCCAAATGCAGGTGGCACCTTCATTACACACCCCTGTCTTTGCTCGGGCCATTTCCAAGCGCTTAGCAGAAAGCAATTTGGTGTCACAGCACATGGAGGTCTCATGGTGAGTGCTTCAATCCTGCCTTTGCTGTGGAGAGACACACCACCCCAGCTGCTGGTGTGATGATCTGGGGAGTCATCGCATTTGACAGTTGGTCACCCCTAGTAGTGATATGAGGGACACTAACAGTTCAGAGATACGTGCAGGACATCCTCCGGCCACACGTGTTGCCTCTCATGGCAGGGCTTCCAGCTGGCATTTTTCAGCAAGATAATGCTCGTCCACACACGGCAAGGGTGTCCCAGGTATGTTCCTGCCAGATTGCAACACTTCCTCAGCCTGCCCGGTTGGGAGATTTATTGACAGTCGAGCATTTATGGGATCAGCTGGGCTGTCAACTTTGGCAACCGACAAGACTGCAGGATCTACGGCCCAGCTGCAATATCTGTGGGCAAATGTACCATAGGATGCCGTACGGAACCTGTATGGCGGCCCAACAGTGTACTAGAGCCTACTTTCATTTGGACAGTTTTCCTCAATAAACTTATCCTTCGAGCTCAATTCAAATCAACTCAGTTCAACTTTATTGTCATTATCCCAATAAAGGGTTGTACAGTGTAACAAAACACTGTCAGGCTACTTCTCTAGTGCTGTAATTAAAATACAGATTAAGAGTAAGTAGCAGTGCAAAGACAAAAGACACATCACAGTATGTGCATAAACAGTAAGACGTGCAAAATGTGCAAGAGCAGTAACTGTACTTCAGTATGTTAGAATTCTAGAACTGAGGTGCAAAAAGCAGTTAGCATATGCAGTAGAGCGAAATACAGCTTAGTGTAGGTGCACATGTAGGAAAGAACAGAATGTTGAGGTTGCAAAGTGTGCAGTTAAGCATGTGGTTGCTTTAATATGGTAATCACTTGTATATAATGACTTTCACACATACTGTATAAACACTTACCTCAGAATTATTGTGCAATAATGTATTAGTAACCATTTCATGTGCTAAAAGTGTATGAGGGAGCTTTTAGTGCCATTAAATATGGCTTCGGATATCTGGTTTCTATCACTACCACTGTGAACAATGCAAAACCAGCAAATTTCACATCAGTCCACTCTAAATTACCCAGTTTACATGTCAATAATTTCACTACACAGAAATAAAAAATATAATAAAGTGGAATCCCCCTTTACCATATTTGCTTCGTTAAACCCATTCACGTCCAGCAAGTAGTATAAGTATGTAACTGTAGCAACTGGAATGTTCTGATTCAGTTTAGAGGACTGAACAGTAATATTTACAAAAGTGCTTTTTATTGCATCTCATTTGCATATATATTTTATAGATTTAATGTGATAAGTAACTAAATCCACCCCTTCGCCATATGGTTTGATGGCTTTGACAAAACCAAAACCCAAAAACAACCATCAGTTTTGTGCCCCGACAACATCAGCACCAAATGATTAAACCACTCAGATATGGACATTATTGGGTTTCTATGAAATGTCCGTGTGCATCTCCTGCCTGCTCACCTGATGAAGCCCGCTGAGATGAAGCTGTCCACGGCTTCCACTGACACTTTGTTCAATCTGGAGTTCCACTGGTCATCGGGCACCACGAACACGTGCAGCTCCACACACTGACCACAGGATTAGTGACAGCACACAGTCAGTAGTGCCAAAGCTGTGAGCGTCATGTTCCACTGAATATCTCAGTGGGTTCACTTTTACAACACCCAGACAGTAGAACAGGTGTAAAGCACGAGACATACCTCTGACATTCGTAATCTCTCTCCATCATAGCAGCTCATCATGCTGTTTTTCCCCTCCAGGGTCAACGCAACGAGTTCAGTATAGTTAGACTGGCTACAGAAACCTCGCCGAGCACTTCAGACTGTGTTGGAGTGGGAGTGGGAATGGGAGGGGGGAGTGAAGGCTTTGTGTTGGACTATGAGTGGGGTGGGAGGGGGAGTGAGGGCACCATGTTGGACTATGAGTGGGGTGGGAGTGGGAGGGGGAGTGAGGGCACTGTGTTGGACTGGGAGTGGAGGGACTGCTAAGTAACAATCTTGTGTATTCAAACAGCGTCCGTCAGTAACGGTGCCTGGTTGTATTTCTCAGCAGGAATTAACAGATGGTCAGCCATCAAAGGAATAGCCTAGGATAGTGCTTCTCAACACTGGTCCTGGAGGCAACCTGGAGGACCTGCACATTTTAGTGGACCCCCTGCAACTCTGAAAGGGCTTGTTATTGAGCTGATAAGGTGAATCAGGTGTGTTGGGAACAGGGAAAGCACTAGAATGTCCGGGCAGGGTGCCTCCAGGACCAGCGTTGAGAAACACTGGCACTAGGATACACACTAATAGTTACTAATTTGGAGAAGCCCCTTAAAAACAGTGCCCTTTACCGTAAAACTAAAGCTTGTCTGAACACATGTAGAAGATGATGGTGCATAAGTGCATATTGTAACTGCAGCCAGTTTAGCTGTTATAGCACAAAAAATAAATGTTTGTACAATTATCATATTTATACACCAACCGGCCGCTTCATTAAGTACACCTATTTGTACCTACACTCTATCAGCTCTTCTTACCATGTAGTTTTACAATTACAGACTGTAGTGCATCTGTTTATCTGTGTACTTTATTCCCTTTTCTACAATGGTCAAGACCCCCACAGAGCAGATATTATTTGGGTGCTGGGTCATTCTCAGCCCTGCAGTCACTGCAGTGGTGGTGGTGTGAGTGGATCAGACACAGCAGTGCTACTGGAGGTTTTAAACACCTCAGTGTCACTGCTGAACTGTGAACAGTCCACCAACCAAAACTATCCGCGTCACGTTGTCCGCTGGCCCTTCACGATGGAACTATTGTTGCTCCTAGACTCATCTATTTCATAACAGCACTTACAGTTGGCCAGGTCAGTAAACGTGGAATTCGGGACAGCGCCACACTTCACATCACTGAGCCCTACAATACTATCCATTCTACTGACTAGCGTCCAAACAGTTGGGCGTCAATTTTAAACACGTGTACGCCTAACTATGACTAACTGTAACTAGTTTAAATAGCTGAACAAAAATTAATCATTTCTTTGACTCTGAAAGATTCCTTCTACAAGTTCATTTAAATGTACAGATCACTATAGCAATACACATGATGCTGTTTAAATGCATTTCTGAATACAACAGTACTTTTAGCTTTGCTCAAATAGAAAATGCAACAACACAATGTAGGTACATGAGTTATTTTAATATATAATTACTGTACAGTTGTTCTGCCATCAGTTTCCTGCGGCAGATTTTGTGATCAGACTCTCAGATGACCCTCTTATTTTTCATCTAATCAGAAAGGACTGATTATCAGAAACGTATAAACAGAGATGCTTTGTTTACAGAAATTATAAAATGCAGTTCATATACACAATCCAAAGAAATGTCATTTTCATGCTTCTTCCTATGCTTCCCATATTCTCAGAGATGGAATTTCCTCCTGTTGGAGTCCATTTCATGACGCTGTAACACAAAAGGCAGAGTTAATTAAAAGCAAATGACATCTAAAAACTCTGATTCTAAATGTCGGAGAAAAACAAAGTATATTCTGAAAACCAAATTACTGACTTTTGAACTCACCTTATGAACCCATTCATACTCGCCAAACTTGGAGTCGAATGTTCCTTTCTGCAGGGAGCGTAACTTCAGGGTGAAACGGGGTCCTAGTTCCTGAATGCCTACTCTTTTTTCATTCTTGAAGATGTATCTATGCAACAGACCAAATACACGTCAGACATGCATTGTAAAACAATCATTTAACTGGTTAAAGGAGCAGTGTGCAAGCCTCTAGTAGTGATGCTGTAAATTCAGTTGAGGCTCAGTTTAACATCACTACTTACCCCCGATCAACTGATTTAGGCTATCAAAATCTTTAAATTATTATTTTTTTTTAAAGCTGGTAACATTTCCCATGGAGGGGGAAATGTTCGAATGTTCCCGTTCTACCATAAATGGTGCTGCACTTACAATCTGGCACCTGAAGCATTATAATAAGTGCTGCTCCATTCAAGGATGATCAGGAAAATACAAACAAATTTTTGGCCTTGCAGTGTTAATAAGGATAGGGAGTAATAATCCTACCTGGATAAAGTTTTAGGTACAGAGCTTCCAATAAACACGCACTACTGCGGTACATTTCAACAAGGAGTCTTCCTTCTACATTTTCCACTCAGTGCTACAGAGCTACCAAATTCAAGTGGCTGCTTCAATGTAAAAAACGCAAAACCTGAAAGGCACTCTTACAGCCAGTGTTTAATTTGTCCAGTCTGGGCTATAGTAGCAACATTTGCGGCTCCACATGAAAGGCTTTGTTGGAGTATGACCCACTCCTCTGTAGATATCAAGCTAATTCTAAACTTATCAAAACACAGGTGATCATTCATTAATGAAAACATAGTTTTGTATACTACATTCCATTTCTGGTAATAGATGCCCCTAAATCTTACACATTGCTCCTTCAAACAAAAAACAAAACAAAACAAAAAAAAAAACAATGCAGACAATCCTCACATCCCTGGATAAGTCTATGGTTTTCCAGATTCTCATTTCCCCTTAAAGGATGACTGGCTGTGTTAGAAGGACACTGTGGAATATTCCTACACACTGATTACATGCATGTATTTAAAAGTGCCAATACCTGTGAAACCTGAAGAAGATGAAGTCTCGCTGGTTGTGAAAAGTGGCAACCTGACGACCTTCAAAATGTGGATCGTGAGGAAACAGTGCGGCAAACATGCGGCCGATGCTGTGTCCCAGTCTAGTGGTGAAGTTGTTCAGAATGACCTCTGGGTAGTGTTCAGTTGGGTCTTTTCCTCTTCTCTGCACGATGGTGAAAGAGAATCCAAACATGATGAACGTATAATGGATGTAATGCATGCTACCACCAATTTTACACACTTTAAATATCTTAAAAAGAACCACTGGACTCGAACAAACCTTCATTTCTTTGCGAAGCCGAACACTACTGACTTTGAAATGTGCAGTCGGTCCATCAGGAAGGTGACACAGAACCATACCATCTTTGAGAATCTGGGTTAAGGAACACTACCATGTGTGTTCTCTTCATGCACAACACTATATAATAAAAGCTACACAAAAAGCAGGTACAGAAATAAAGAACAATGCAGGTTCCATGAAATCTCCAAGTGAAGGATACTTGGCACTCTTCGGTCCTCGTTAATGACAATTAGATATGTGAAGTCTCGGGATATGCACTGAGGAATGATCCTCTTTAATGCAAGGCCCCTTCTGTAGTACACGTGTGCATTTGGTATTACTGTCGCTAACTGCTCGCAAAACCGCACAGTTCTCTGAAAACACAGAACAACAAACAGACTTATACACATTGTAAACATTTCTATATCTGTCTTCTACCGTATTTCTGCACAGTCAGAATATTAAAACCACCTCTTTGTATCTCCACTCATTGTCCATTTTATCAGCTCCACTTACCATATAGATGCACTTTGCAATCCCACAATTACAGACTGTAGTCCATCTATCTCTTTGCACACTTTGCTAATCCCCTGTCACCCTGTTCTTCAATAGTCAGGACTCCCCCAGGACCACCAAGGGCTTTTTTTTTTGGGTCATCTGGTGAATGATTCTCAGCACTGCAGTGACACTAACGTCATGGTGGTGTGTTAGTGTATGTTGTGCTGGTGCATGTGGATCAGACAGCAGTGCTGCTGGAGTTTTCAAACACTGTGTCCACTCATTGTCCACTCTATCAGACACTCCTACCTTGCTGGTCCACCTTGTAGATGTAAAGTCATAGACGACTGCTCATCTGCTGCTGCACAGTTTGTTTGTCATCCTGTAGTACTTCATCAGGGGTCACAGGACGCTGCTGGCTGGATAGTTTTGGTCGGTGGTCTATTCTCAGTCCAGCAGCGACACTGAGGTGTATAATAACTCCAGCAGCACTGCTGTGTCTGATCCACTCACACCAGCACAACACAGCCTAACATCACCACCACGTCAGTGTCACAGCAGTGCTGAGAATACCTGCTCCACACAAATACCTGCTCTGTGGTGGTCTTGCGGGCGTCCTTTTCATTGACAGTACTGAATAGTAAAAGGGGGCTAACAAAGTATTCAAACCCCCAGATGGATTACAGACTGAAACTGTAGAACTATAAAGTGCTCTTATATGGTAAGTTGAGCTGATAAAACGGACAATAAGGGTAGATGCAAAAAGGTGGTTCTAACATTCTGATATGACGATGTATATAACATGTAAGCATGCATCCACTACAAAATACATTTTGAGTGAAGGCTCAACACCTTATCTTCCTGTTCAGTGCATACAAACATCCCAACCAACAGTGTGCCTCAAAAAGCAACAGCAAAAAAACTCTACATGAATGACAAACATTCCTCAACACACTTATAGGCCTGGGATATGAGAGAGCGCTCATATACATGTGTAGAGGTGAACACGCTGAGCAAACATCCCTTCAAATTGATTCATTTTGTCTCTGAAAACTTGAAGGAACAGTGTTGTTATTTAGTGTAAATAAAATTTTGATTTAATCGATCAAGACTCTAAATCAAGATGTTTTAGTAACTAGGGCAAACTGCATGCTACGTGTCAAATCTACACAACTACTCTTCTGGCTTTAAGTCTCTATTATGATGTCGTAACACAGTGAGCTTACTCCTCTTGGTCGGTCTGATGTGGTGATGAGAACTTTGGGGTTTATCAGTTTGTTGAAGTAAGCGGAGAATTCATCTGTCCCTTCATCATAAGCCACCTGTATTCCAAACAAACATATAGATATAATTACTAAACTGGGGAAAACACAAAACAAAAAAATAAAAAATAAAAAAAAGCCAATTTTTTTTACTTCCAACCATTTCTGAATTCATACCTCCTCGTCCTCTGGGTCTACTGTGGTCTCATCATACACTCTCTGGTTTTCAATTGTCTTTGGAACTGGTTTTGGCGGTGCCTATAGAAGGCACGAGCATAGAGCAAGTGCAAAGAACAACACACATCTTTAGAACACATCAGCCAACAAGTCAGTGACTCTGAAGGTTTCGTTTGGATAAAGGGAAATAAAAGCAAGAATGCTGACAGATGAACCAGCAGCTATGACTCACATACCTTGTCACCAAGTGCTTCTCGCTCTTTTCTTCTTTTCTTTCTCAGTTCCAATTTTTGCTGGAGTGGGGGAGAAAGTTGGTCATAGTATTAGCTTAATATATTCAGTTAGATTTATTCACTTATCACTTACTCATTACATATTTCAGGTAAAGTCACTACTAACTGGGGTCAAAGTTATTTGATGATGTACAGATTTTTGCTTTTTACAGATGTCTTTACCTCCAGTTAGACTTGGAGACAATGGGGTGTTCGACTAACGTTCCCTCAGGAATGGAAATGAAGACCACTGAGTAAATGAGCACAAATACAAACCTTTCTATCTTTCTTACTATGGACCTATGGAAATAAGAGTGGAAGTCCGGACCTGGATGATCTGATGAATCAGGCTTAATTGTATGTGTATAATAGGCCTACATCCACACGTACACACATATACATATGCGTGTGTATGTATGCATGTATATATGTACGTACATTATACACACACATACACATAAGCCCGAATCATCAGGTCTCGCCCTGAGTGGAGAAAATAAAAAGCTGTGCAGTGCACTGAGCCAGAGCAGTAAAGGCAATAAAGCACCTGAAGTCAGTGGATCTCCACCACCTGCTCTGTATATTCAACACAACTGTGATGAGCAGGTTAATTATTAGTGCATTACTTGATCAGGTGTATCAGAGGAGCTAAAGAACAAAACGCAGCACTGCGAGCGGGTCAGTCCCCAGGATTAGGGTTCTGCCTGTGTCCAGAACCCCAACATAGAACTGCAGTAGCCTACGTGGTTTACGATGTAAACGAGAAACCTGAAACACCGCTTTACTAGCTGACACCATATTCCAGCCTTCCTCTGTGTCATTAGTTACCTTGCGTTTCTCCTGCTTCAGCTTCATGAACATGAGCTGCCTCCGCTGTTTATTCTTGATCTCAGACAGGCTGAATGTGGGAGGCAGCGAGGGACCTGGGGTCTCCACACATTCAGGACCCTCTGGACGCTGGTCGTCTGTTTCCTCGACGTGTTTTTGTTTCTTCTTTTCTTTTTTAACTTTACATTTCTTGCTGGGCGCATCCTCAGAAACTGGCACTTCAACAAAATCCATTTCTGAGCTGTTTTCAGTAGCTTGCCGGAGTTCACGTGTATTTTTGAGAAAGGCTTTCCGCCGGAAATCCAGCGGCGGATTTTGCCCGTGTGTTTTTCTCTTGGCGCCCTCTGGCGGTAAGGAGGAGTGCAGGCCTGCAGCTGCAGCTACACCTCTCATCTGAAACAGCACGGGCTTACCGCTGATGTAGCCGATCTTCCAAGACACCTTTGCTTATGGCTGTGCAATATTACAGTATATATCGTGATAAATGAAGTCACTATGCAATACAATATGCTTCTCTAAACATGTGGGCTATATGGTCAGTACATGTGGAACGTTGCATGTTTCATTATACAGAGTGCATTCCCATTTAACTGGGTTAAGTGCAACACTATATATGAAATATTGAATACATGTTAAATGAATATTTGTGGTAGTAAGTTTTGAAGTGCAGCACTATTGGCTCTTTTTCCCCCCTCTGTTCAAACTGATTGGCTGTCTGAAAAAAATACTCATCATCAAAAGCACAGTTGCACCCAGAACGAATCAACCAGCAAGAATGAAAGGTTTGAGATTGTGAGACATGCAAATGATTCGAGAGAGAGAGAGAAGGAAAGAAAGAAAAAAAAGAAAGAAAGAAAGAAAGAGGAGAAAAGACAGACAGAAAGAAAGAAAATAATAAGGAATTAATAACAAAAGTGAGAAAGAAAGGGAAAGTAATAACAATGAAAGAGAGAGAAAGGGACATGTTGGGGATAAAAGAAGAAAGAATATATATATATATGGTTGCCAGTGCTTCAGTTATAACAGCAGAGCACTGCCACCTTGTGCTGATGTGTTCTATTCTCAGACTGCAGTCAGCAGGGGGCGCTCTCTAATCAGGTTTACTAAGGTGAGTAAATCCTCAGTCTCTCTAACAGTGCAGCTGAATTTCCCTCTAACTCCCCTCATTCATCATCAGGGAACCGTGAGTTACAATCAGGACATTCCTGATAACAACATCAGCCATGCACTGAACAAAGACAAGAGACTCATATTCAGTAAAATCAGATTAAACAAACATTGTAGCTTATAAATGATACAATCACACAATGTCACAGTATAAAAACAGATCATTTAAATATAAAGTACATACTCATATATACTCATATATAAATATACTGAAATCAAAATAAATATCCTCTCATTAAATCAAACAAAACACAACATACACGATAAACCACCATAAACCACATCTACCATGTAAACTGAATAAAGGAGATGACACCATCTATCACCATGTGGCTCATAGTGTAGACGGAGAAGAGAAGACTGTTGTGTGTATGTAGAGCTCTTGGGATATTTACTAGCTTGTTTATGTCTGTTTGGTATGTCCAAACACACTTCGTGTTTTGAGCTGCATGTTAATGGATTTCCTCTGAATCCAAACATGATTCTGTACTGCATGCTGATCTCCATGACCAGTGTTGTGCTTGCATTGACATGTTATGTTGTTTAGAACAGCTTTTGGATGGATGGGTGTACACTGCATTCCTGGGTCCTGCAGATATATTGTGTCATCTTCCAAATCATCATAGGCTTGCTGATAGCCTAGACGCTCTAGGGCTGTGACAAGAGGCTGGTTTTCTCAGTACTGGATGCATGTTTTCTGGGTTTTTATGTGATGGACGTTGTGTTGAAAATCATGGTGTGGGCGCATAAGTACTTCAGGAACCGCTGGAACGTTATGGACTTCATTATTGTGCTGATGAGTTTAGTGGAGATTACACTGGTGCAGTGTAATTGAGACTTCAGAGGTAAACAGACCTCCACTGTCTTCTGGGTGCTGAAGACACTAAATGGAGCCCTTGCACTCAAAGCTTTATGTTTGCTCAGAACAATCCGCTTCTTCCGGAATCTCCAGAACATACTCTTAACATGCCCCAAGTCTATTCGTTCTTTGGGGCGGCGTCATCACCCTCATGTTCATGCTTCTGTTAATGGTCACTGTGGTATTCCGGGAGATGTTTAAGGAGTCAAACCCAGAACACTGCAGAAGTTTTTTTAGGAGCCATCTTCACACTCTTTCAAGTTCTTATGCTGGATAACTGGTACCAGATCTATGTGATCAGCAGTGACAACGGGGCGTCTTACATCATGATTTTCTTCACTGGTTACATTTTCTTGGAGTATTTCACATTACTCAGCCTTTTCACTGCAGTGTTTTGGGCAACTTCCAGCTTAGCATCAACAAACAGAGGACTTCAAAGAGTCGACAGTCCACAGATGCAGAAGAGTGTGAACTTCAGCCCACCGAGAAGATAGGAATAGGGTAGAGGAGGAGTCCTACCAGGAGGCTCTCAGACAAACATTAAATGAGAGCAAACTCGGCAAGAGGAAGACAGAACTGACAACAAGGCACCTGCAATTACTGGACACCGTGGAATCAATACCACCACAAATACAGATCACAGGCTTGTTTGCAGAAGCAACTTGTGAAAACCTTTATGGCCAAGGAAGATGAGTAACTTCAGGAAAGGTGTCCACCTACAGATCCACCAGTCCCTCCACCAGCCTGTCCACCAGATTGTCCAGCTGTAATATGACAGCAATGTCTACATGATCAGCAATGTCCACCTAAAGACAACCCATCCATTAGGCTGTCCACCAGGTCGTCCACCAGCCCGTCCAACAGACCGTCTGCCAGATTGCCCACCATGCTGTCCACCAGGTCTTCCACCAGCCCATCTACCAGGCCACCCACCAGGCCGTCCAACTGGCTGTCCATCAGCCTGTCCAACAGACTGTCCAGCTTTAATATGCCAAAGAAGATGAGTAACTTCAGGTCGATGTTCACCTAGAAACAGCCCATCCATTAGGTTGTCCACCAGGTCTTCCACCAGCCCGTCCAATAGGTCGTGTCACATCCACCAAAAACAAACACACAAGCAACCTCATCCCTTTAATAAGTAAGCAGAAAACAGAAGACAGCAAAAAGCAGAAGACAGCAGTGTGATTAATGCAGTGTATGATATGATGAAAATGTTAAAGCACTCATCAGTTAAAACACAATAATCATCTCTGTAGAATAATCAAATTTAAATATTTCAGTGTATTATCATTATTATGCCCATGAAACTTAAAATTAAAAATTGCACTGTAGAGTCTTTAAACTTCAATGCCCATTAAAGGAGCAATGTGTAACCTTCACCGCTACAACGTTCGTCACACCTCTCCATAGATTTTACCACAAATCACATTAAGTTGAAAAAAAATCAACGCCCTACTGAACGTTTCTGTGTTGGTCCCCCTCTGTACTCAGAGCCTGTAATCAGCCCTGCAGTGGTAAAAAGGCCAAGATTAGCAAGCAATAAAATATTATTTAGAGTTTCTAGATGCTTAACAACTTTTGATTGGATGCCTGCCACCGCTGCTCACACAGACCTACTTGGGTGTGGGTATGGTTTATGTACCTGTATGGCTCATTAGCCACACATGGCTTAAATGAAAAGGATAATCTACCTGTGGTGTTTTCTCTCCTTACACTTTTCTTCACTCTTTTGCAGCCTGGCTGCTGTTTTGCTTTTAACCGATAGTTCTGCTCACTGCTTGCTCAGCTACTAGCCTGTTCTCCTCATAGCTTGTTTATCTGTTAGCGTGCTCTTGCTGTAGCTTCCTCAGCTTCTTGTAGCTGGCTTAGTTTCAAGATTCAAGATTTAAGCATTTATTGTCATATGCACAGAGAAACAAGCAGTTGCACTGTACAATGAAATTCTTACTCTGCACTAGCTCCCGGACTACAAGTACTAAACAATTACAATATAAATACTAAGTACTAAATTAGAAAGAAAAGACTAGAGAGAAGAAAAATATATGTATTTATATAAATCAAGAACATTTAGCTGCTAGCCTGTTCTGCTTACATTCCCCTCTGGCATCAATGTCCCCATGGGGCACCTCTGTTATGCCTTTGGGAAGCAATCAATGTGTAAGAAGTTAATTCTCGGTACACCTTCAGTAATGTGGTTCTAGAGCATCCCATGAAGTACTTGTGTCCTTTGCCTATGATAATTATTTAGCACTCTGCTACAAATGACTGACGTGACTCGCTTTTTAATATGTGCAGCAAACCCTGTCACATGGCATCTGTGATGTCCCGAGCGGAGTTCATTCCAAACCAGGGGTGGTCATAATATTCTGGTTTGACCGTTATATGCAGTATGTAATAATATCTTACACAGAAATATTTTCATTTCATCTTTTTATTTTATAATTCCTTTTATTTTATATAATTTATAAATATGACCGCTACAGTTTTGCTAATTCCGACACTCTGGGATTTCCTATTATGTTAATGTCCAGCTAGAGCATTAGCATTTGAGCCCTAATGGTAAGGTTTGAACTTAAATTTGAATTCCACCATTTTTCCCCCACAATTTTCAGCATAATTTAATGATTGAATTGCCCTACTGAAATAAAACATTAAATGTTTCTTTTGGTTCTTGCTGGTGTCCAAATAAATACTAAATGTATTTTGTGTTTTCCTGGTGGGTTGATATCACAGTGTAAAGGATTCTGATAGAGTAACAGATGTTCTGGGACTGATTCCAGACTCATTTGATGGTTTCCTAATAGAATCCTGGGTCACTCTATCCTAGGTCACCCTGTCTTAGGTTACTTTCCATTAATGTATAACTTGTAAACCTTTTAACTAACAGAGATATAATCTTTTAATGTCTGTCGCAAAAAAGCACATTTTAAGACTATATGCACATGTTATTAACGCAATGATCAATAACATGTTAAAATATGTTAGAGTAAGTGAAATGTCTGATACCAGCAAATTAGTTTGCCTCTGCTTCACAGGCCCAGATAACAGTGTTTGTTCAAAGGTGATGCCTGACACTTTTCTCGGTTCTCTGGTGTTCATTGTAGGGGTTAACTGGCGCACTACTCACTGGAGTCATCATTCACACGTAAAAACATGTGAATGTGGATTCTTACTTTTAGGCATCATTTGAACACAGCAGCTGCCGTTTACACTGTGTGAAAGTTTTATGATGATGGACCAACATAAATGGCCCAAAATTGCTTGTAAGACAGTCTGGTTCCATTGACTTACATTAGAATTAAATTAGGGTTTTGTCCTCTCCTGTAGAGTTGCCATTTTGGAGATGCTTGTTTTTCTTTGGACAGTGACGATATGTTAAATTCTCAGAAACCATCAAATTATTTCCAGGAATGTACTATTTCTGTGCAATAAGGTTATAGTTTACTAATTATATTCAAATTTGCATTTTTTTTTCATCTTGGTATTTGAACTTTTGTACTATTTTATAGATATTCTTAATAGGCACCTCTATTATACAGCATGTCTTATGTAGTATAATACAACCAAAACCACAAATGTGTAAGACCTCTATAGTTATGTATGTTTACTACTTTAGTACATTATAGTATATTAAGACTTTTAAAACAATTTTATATTGATATTAAATTCAAATATATTAATATATTCTTGTTCTATGTAAAAAAAAAAAAACATAATAAGCCATGCAGTTTTTCATTTATACTCACAAAATGTCAAGGAAAGGAATACATTTATCACAACAGCTCAATATTGTAAAGACTAATTCTGTTCAGATTAATGATATTGAAATGATATTTCCAAAAATATAAATAAATAGCTCATTGTTACAGACTTAAAATAGAGTTTTTGCTTCCTAAAATTGTAAACAGCCAAAAGTGCCCATTCTTGCCCATTCAGGGGTATAGGGTAAAAAAATATATGAATAAATTTCTTGGTTTATTGTGTAAATTTAGTAAGGGGAATTTATATATTTGTTGTATTTCTATGTAACAGTACATTTCAAAGGGAGACAAAGAGACAAAAAATGAGAGAATCGTTTTCTTTGCAAGTCTACTGGAACTGAAATGTGAACACTGGATTTGTATCAACATGATTTCAAGTTCAAGTTAATCTGACCTAAAACCGTGTCAACTGGCCTGTCAGGGCTATGTCTATGTACATCAGAATTTGTTTGCATAAGTTAATAATTAATTTCAAGGGAATGTTTAGTCAGCAAAATTACTTCAATAAAAAGACGAACCTCTAGTGGATTCATCACAAACCACCAGCCATGAGAGCGGTTGTGCTTGCCTTGACTGTGGCCCTTGTGGGTAAGTTATGAACTGAAGTTGGTAATAATGGCTTCAATTTTGTAAATGGTTTAATTTCCAATCAGCTACTAATTTAAAATATTTGAATGGATGCTGATGGTAAAATATTGTAATTGTTTGTATTTCATGCAGCAAGTCACCAGACCAACCTTGGTAAGTGATTTTCTTAAAGACTAGAGCTGTGGTAGAATTGTGACAGAGAAACTTACTGTAAAATGCTCCATCAGTTCCAGATTTTGCTGCTGGTAAGACCTATGTATACAAGTATGA